>CM068727.1:26105928-26638428 GCA_035079005.1 Fraxinus americana
GAAAATCGAGATATTCCGATTATATTTGATCGGTCATTCTTAGCAACGAGTCGACCCCTGATTGACATAAAGAATTGTGAGCTAATATTAAGGGCGGAGAACAAGTAAGAGATATTCAATATTTACACCAAATATGAGCAACCTCCCAACATCAAAGTTTGCTGTAAAATGGAAAAGGAAGAGCCACCTGATCAAAGAACTGTCAGAATAGAAAATCAAAATTTGGTGGACTTCTTGATGGAAATGAAAATGAAAATATTAAAATTTGGAGAGTGAAGAAATTGTGCAATAATGAAAATTACACAAAATGCAAGGATGAAATAACTTGGTTTGAGCCACCATAATCAGTCATGGCAAAAAGTCAAGCTAATGACTTTATAAAAGAGCTTCTTGGGAGGCAACCCATGTTCTATCCCTATTATTTAGTCCTTGTTTGGGCTCCGTTACGTGTGGTTAAAAAGAAAGATTTTTTTTTAGTTTTACGTTTAATATTATTTTTTTGGATGATGTGTGGTTGATAAGAAGATGGAGAAAAATGAAATTTAATTTAATGGAGGCCAAACACAAGCTTAGTTTTTAGCTTTACGATTGTTTATTTTATTATCGTAACACTCATTATGTTGTTTGTCGAAAGATTCTCAAATTTGTGGGCAGCAACGTGGTTAGAAAGCCAACTAATATCCATCATCATCAAGACGATGGGTGTACAACAATTGATGTATTCGGGGAAGTCATAACCGTCATTTGATATTGGGGATGATGTATGTTTTTAGTTGAGGGGCGAATCATCCGTTATTAATTGTTATTGTCATTTGTTTAGTATTTTGTGCTTGTGTGATTGTGTAATATGATTTTATTTCGTGTGAATTGTTTGAAAAAAAAATATTTTCTTTATACGAATTTTTTTTATAACTACGATAGCTTGTGTAATTTCCTCTTTGGTTTCTAACTTGACTGCATAAATTATTGCATCGGGTGAAATTTCCTCTTTAAACTCCAGTTGTACGAAATGGGTGCTCTTATTTACACCTAATGGTCCACTACCGTTAGCTAGATAAAGCCCACTACGACTCATTAGGGACTCGGCTGTTGGACCATTTTTGTTAAAAGGTAATGGATACGACCCAATAAGTGAAATTTGGGTCCAGGGTCCGCCATAAACATATCACCCATATCTTTACGGTGAACTTACAAAAATACCCTTAAACTAAGGGTGTTTTGAAAAATCATATGAAACATATTTTGAAAGTAAAAAATATTGTGTAAAATTAATTGTCACTTTTTTTAATATAAAAAGTGGCACAATAAAAAAAAAAGCGACACGGAAAAAGTGACACGCTGTCACTTTTTAAAGTTAGGGTAATGCTACATGTACACACACACTTTTACACAATCTTTTACACCTCTCTCACATGGAGGGGGGTCCACGATTATTTTATTATGTGTGGGCCCCCTTCCATGTGAGAGAGGTGTAAAAGATTGTGTAAAAAATTGTGTACGCTTAGCATTATTCTTAAAGTTAAGTGTCACTTTTTTATTAAAAAATGACATACGATGTCATTTTTATTAAAAATATGATGCTTGTCACTCAAAAAAGTAATAGAACTTTCAAAGAATTACAAAAAAAGTAACAAACATTAAAAAAGTGATAAACATTTAATAAAAAAGTCACGAACACTAAAAAAGGTTATATAAATTCAAAAAGTGACAAATTGACAATTTTCAAATTGGTGTAACACAATTGAGTTATTATATGCCCCATTGAGGCATGACAAAATATCTTGTCACTTTTCTAAAAGTCTAAGTTGAACATCTCCGTAACACTTCCAAAACATCTCACTTTCTTCATGAACCTCAATGGATTTATTGGCGAAAATAAATATAAAAAAGTGATAAACTAAAAAAAAAAAGTGACATAAATGTCGTAGTATACTGATTTGTGTGAGAAACAAAAGATTTTTGAGGTTATTTTTTTTTTCCAGTGAGATACTTATTTAACGACCCATTTCATTTAGAATTGTCTCATGTCAATTTAAAAAAAAATGACATACTTTAAAAAGTAACAGAAGCATAAAAAAGTGACACAAGTTCACATTGTTTTCTTCTTAGAGAACATTCTACAAACACCATGGATACACTAAATCTTTTTCCAATGTCAATATTTGGTTCCTCACTTCCTCCTTAACACTGAACTGAAGGTCATGAACTAACTAGGAGAGCGCTCCTTGCACTAATCCCACTTTATTCATCAAACATGGGATTCCAAGAAGAATTTTATCTTTAGAATCATCACTCATATAGAATTCATCACAAGAAAATTGCGTGCCCACGACCATGGACGAATCTTCAACCTCCTCTTCACTATCACTGACAGTCACTTCTAGCTAATTGTCTCACACGTGCATTACAAAGCCCCTTGAATACTTATTAGTCATCTTTAAAGCTTGAAACTCTCTATGTTGAGTTTTGGTAAACGGTACAGAAATTTTTGAAGATACATTAAGCTTCTTTTCTATTGTATCGATCTCTGATAATAAGTTATCAAAGCTCCAATCTGGCTGTGGATCTGCAGTTATTCCATCAACATTTGGAAACTGAAACATCAACATTCGGAGATTGAAGTTTCAGTTTAATAGCTCCCACTTTCACCTGATGGTCGTGATCACGTACTGAATTCTCAGAATTTAGACAAAAATTGAATTATCAGTTCACGGTTCAATGGTTCACCTTTTTTCTTCTTCCAAAAACAAATCGCTGTTGTGCTACTGATGGTGTCTATTGTCAATGGAAAGATGACGTCGCCGGTGTCGCCTCATCAATGGCTCAGAGAGACAAGAGTGCGATTGTGAGAGGTTGAACTGCTGAGAGAAAAGATTCAAAGTCGCCCTACAATGCTTCATTTCCGACATCCATGTGCACACCTTCTCTAATGCAATCAAAAACTTTCAACTCGTAAGTCAGATTTTGGGAGGCCGTTAATAGAGGTTGGAAATTGATTTCGAGGTTAGGGTTTGGCTTTGAATAGTCAGCACACCAAACAAATATCCCATGAAGATTTGGGGCTACGAATGGGAGAGGAAACGTTTCTGAGGAAGAAGGGAAATGACGTGGTTTGGGCTTGTTGTAGTTAATCAGGTTGAGTTTTGGTTGTAGTTAATTAGGTGATTTATGACGTATTTAATACTTCCTTAAAATGTTTAATTAGTTTAAGGGTATTTGTTGACACACTAAAAAGTGTAACCCAAATTAAGTGGCCCAAAGCCTAGTTCGGAATCCAAGATGAAAGCCCACAAACAAAGGAACGCTGTCGCCCAAGCTTGCAGAACGCCCAGATGTTAAACAAATAAAGTACCCTATGGACGCCCAGAGCGAAGGAGTCGTCGCCCAAATTGTTGGGTAGCCCAGAATCCTAGCGATGACTTAACCCTGTTGTTATCTAAAGTCACGATTTGAGGTGGTTTGAGCATATCACGATTACATCCCACGACTTGAGAAAATTAATGACAAGCGGTTATGAAGAAAACATGGTGGTAGGAGTTACAAATGGCAGTTATTAGCCAGTCAGCCACTATAAGAGAAATGTGTAGTTACAAACAAAGTCCAAACGATTAAGAAACTGTCCAAGGAGTATAAAAGGAAGAGGAAAGCAATGAAGAAGGCCCCGACAAAAATTCACTCTCAAATAGAGAATATGTAATTTACTTTTTCTTAAATTAACTTTAATTAATTCATCTCCTGTACTTGTGTGCTTGCACCCCTTGGAAGCATCTTGTTCGTATCTAAACTGTAATCTTCATATTCGAATAAACACCCCTTTTTGGGACTTTGTTCCAAGAGGTTTGTTCCTTACACAATCGTCTGATCCTCTTTTAATTGTTAGCGAGTAACCACGCGAAACAGTATTAATCAAAACACTTAAAAAAAAAAAGGTATAGGGTCTAATTTTCCCTTTCTTTACCTTCTATTCCCTAAGCATCCACGCTGAAGACAAATGGCCAACTTTTTCTAAATAAAAATACCAACAAAACATTAAAAAAAAAAAAAAACAGTGAAGGAGAAGCAAAAAAAAAAGAAGAGAATTGACACAATGATAATCACCCCGGGCAGTTTAACCTCGCCTCTCTATCCAGGACCAAGGTCAGCTTTGAAATTTTGAGGACATTAGACCAACTTTATATGGAGCTTTATATAAATAATTAAAATAAAATTGAGTACGCAGGTCTTCGACTTTTGTATTAAGTATGGACTAAATTATTCGTATTTCAAATTAATATCAAGTGAGTCTAGGTAGACGGTTGACGTTCCTTTTTTTTTTTTTTTTTTGAGTCGATTGCCATCAATTTAACAACTAAAACTTTATTTAATTTTTGCTAAAAATAAAACTATTACAATCTTATTTTAAATTAAATAGAGAGGGGGAAAAAAAAAAAGAAGAAGGCAACCTGACTTGAAGATAAAGTAGGGACAAATTTTTATATCGTGTTCGGATTTAACGGCACTAGCTATTATTATTGCAGAAAACGAGCAAAATGGAATATTAAGTTTGGTTGACTAACATAAGCTTTCGATTAACCTAAGATGTCGGCGGAAAAGATTTATTATAATGCGATCCAATCCCTACCAATATATTTCGGCTTTTAATATAATAAAAATTAATTTTCATAAGGCCCACATTTATAGTTTTGTTCCGTCAATCTTTTTCAGTGATTTCCTTGTGGCCATTATTTCACAATCACCTCCCATTCACAATTTATTCCGAATTCATCACATAAATACTTTCTCTTGAGTCTTGACCAAAAATGGCCCCTCTCGTCTCCACAATTCTATCTCTGAAGTTAGGCAATAGGTGATCCCCACTTTCAATTTTAATCGATATGTAAATTCTTAGATTGTGTCTAAATTCACCTTTAGGATCAAATAAATTGTAACTAGATGCGGTTCTTTCTCTTCCTATCATTAGGTCGGTCCATCGGATTATAGTGTGTGACTATTTTGTATTCATCCAACAGTCAAAATGGACGAAATTGTTGCTAATAGAGAAAAAGATAACCAAAATATGACAAAAATTAAGATAAAATAATTTTAAAAAGTGTATATGAGCTCATACATATAACAAGTTTTATCGCCATGCTAACGAACACACTTCAATTCTAAAGTTTTCTTGTTGCACATTTTATTCCATGGTTATTGTTAAAGTTACAACAGAGGACAGATTAAATTGCGGGAAAAAAAGAGGATTTAAATTCATTGATCTGGAATGTTGTGGACTGGGCGATAATAGCATTAATTTATTTTATTACCGTAGGCATGCAATCCCGGAGCCAATTCTGGCGGCATCACGAGGCATCAATTGACCTTGCGCCATGATAATCGATTTGTAGATCTCAACAATCATCCTTTCATCATACTCCTTGATCGATCTCATTCCGAATCCAGTCGCTCCATCTCCGGCGTATCCGCCAGCAAATCCGTTGCTCATCATTCTCGTGTTCGCAAGTTTCATCATCATATTCACGTATGCATCGCGCAATCCGCACAAAAACTTCTTCGGCGTGAACCGGAGCTTGAGCTTCAGCTTTGGAGTCAATTTTATCCTCCAGGACCGCCGTCGACGGCTAGAACCATCGGCAGCACCTAGCTCCACCGCACGAGATTTCCTTCCTCGACAGGCGAGGGATCCATTTAGCCTCTCGTATCCCTTCCTACGCCAGTATCGTGTGATTCCTCTGTACACAGTTGCTGATACTCCTCCCATTGATTTTTTTTTCCTTTAATTTTTTCACCAAATCTCAAAAAGAGAACGAGATTTATGTACAAGCAGTGAACGAGATTTCCACGTTTGGATAGAAAAAGATTGGGAGTGAGGCTGTTGAATGTTGTGATATTCGTAGGAAAAAGGCTGAGGCGGTGGCTAATTAATGCTGCAGGCTTCTTAAACTATTTTTCTCCCCCCTCTCTCTCTCTCTCTCTCTTAAAGAAATAAAGGTGTGTTTGCAACTCCAAAAAAGGTTTGGTATTTTGCAATATTACGAGTAATTTTCCCAATTATTAAGATAATGTCAATTCTTTCAGTTTCGTGGAATTTTTCTGAGACTTGATTTAAAAATTAAAAATCCAGTTCTGTTAATAATAAAAATAAATTTGAAATTTATGTTGCACAAATTGAGTAAACTAAATGATCTTATTACATGTGCATTAAAATTTACATAAAAGACTATATAATGTCTTATGACACTTTATTATTTGTTAAATTGAAGCACAATACCTGTTGACACACAAAATATTCAGCCCAACTCAAATGGCCCAAGAGAGGAAATGACCCAAGAGAAGAAGCTCATCTAGAGAGATCAGGGTAAAAGCCCAACCAGAAATGTCATTAAATATGATGAAAGCCCAAAAATAAAGGTACGTCGTCGCCCAAACCTACAGAATCTAGAGAGATCAGGGTAAAAGCCCAACCAGAAATGTCATTAAATATGATGGTGATAGGAGGTCCCTTGGTGACCTTGGGACTGTGGATAGGCACGATGTCATGCCTTGATTCATATTATATATATTCTAATGAGGTATCCTGAGTCTCGGTGGGCAAGGACGGATGCCTTGGCATTGATTTGTGCACAAGTAAATGCTATGTTATTGTGAGCTCACACGGTACACTATAATGAGGATTCGGGCCCAAGTGTGTTTGATTGACAGCATTGCACCATCATATTTACTGAATGTTATTGTTCACGCTTTGTATTTTGTACTGTAAATGGCCCCCCAGAGTAACTGAAGTCATACAATCAACCAGACATGCTCAGATTACGGATGATCTCACAGTTATACATGTTACGTATACAAGGACCCACTACACCAGCTTCTATACCGATGTTGATGAGGATGATTGTACATAGTAAATGAATGTAGTGAAAATGAGATGATATAGTGGACGTTGATATATCGCCATACCGACCTGCTGTAGGTTAGATCTACGAAATACTTTTTGAAGGTTAGCAGGCACTTTTTTTTACTGGAGTTTTTGGATGGTGATATAGCTAACTAATTAGCCGTACTTTGTAAAACAATTCCTCTTTTGATTATAATATAAGTTTGATGGTTCTTTCAACTCTTTATATTATTAATTTAATTTTCAGGATATATTTTGGTATTTCTAAGTATAAATTGTAAATCCTAAAATGATTCAAAAATAATAATATCATAAAATAAAAAGATAAGAAGGAAAGAAGAAATTAAAAAATTTGTTAATAATAATAAATATTAATTACATTAAGGGGGAACGTCACAAATATTGAATTCGATAAATCAAGAATTGAGAAGAGATTTGGTCTCTTTGCTTTCTCTCTAACGTTTCTCCTCTCCTCCACAACTGGGTCCGTCTCTGAAGTCTGGACATGAGTTTACCGGTAAGAGAAAAATGTAGTTTTGGTCCTTTGGATGCGACTGTAGCTGTAGGTTAAAAAATCCTATCCCACATCGAATGTAGACTAATCGGTGGGAGAATAATCCTTTATAAAATGGTGCACCACTCGACAAATGAATTGGCCTTGTCAATGCATTGGATGAGCCCATCAATGGAGTTGATGAAAATTTTTATTTTTTTAAAGTCAATTAAATGTTAAAAATTGTGCCCGATTAGGCGCACTTAATCCCTTTTAGGCGTGTTTAATCTCACATATTCACGCTTGAGCGGTCAACATGTTTAATCTCGCATATTCACGCTTGAGACGTCAACAAAAGAGTTTGGCCACATTTTTACATGCGTACCCTGAATGCGACGCGTTTTGGTCGCGCACCGCGCCTAGGCGTGCTTATGCTGGGCGTTTTACCGCATTTTAGAACACTGCTGAAAAGTATCCCATGAGGTTAAATTGTTTGGCTGAAAATGATAATATTGTGTAGCCCCGCTGTGTTACAACTTCAATCTATGTAGCGCTAGACGATAGATTAAATTAAGGGTGGAACTAAATAAGTCATTTAATTTCACTCATCATTTAATGATACATTGATGCCAGATTATAATCCAAGTGGAGCTAAATAGCATTATTCGGCTGAAAAATATGAATTTATGTTTTACTGCAAAACGCAATTATGGTGGGTGTTAGTATTACTTGGGGTTCGACAATCACAAAAATTTGCACATTTTCTGTTAGGATCTAGTAATTTTTTTGTTTGATTCCTTGTACAGTGTATTCTAGCGTGCCAAACGAAGTGAATGAATTCAGAGCATTTTTTATACCAATGTAGATTGCATGGAAAAAAAAATTATAAAGAGTAAAATAGACAGTATTTAAAAAATAAATAATGATCTTCAATACAACGTAAGGGGAATATGTCTAGATGACTTGGCAAGAAAAAAGTTAAGTATTGTGAACAAGTCCATCTATACGTAGAGACTGTTAAGACGGAAGAAATCTATAATGTTTGTTACTTTTTCTAGTTTATCGAAATTCACTAGAAATAAAATTTGAACTTCATCGTCTATTTATTAAACATCAATATTACAAAAAATTTATTTATCTACGACATAAGCTTGGCTTTTTTATAGAATTCCTCTCCTCTTGTCATAGGAGTAGCTCAGCATTTCAAGGGTGAATTTCTTTTATCGTTTGAATTTCAAGTGTTATATTAAAGAATAATGTTCTTTATCATTATAATGATAGAATATCTGTAATGTGACAGTTTAAGTGAAATAATGGAATATGACATTTCAATTTTCCTATCTCTTGAAAATTAAATTGTCATATTCTATCGTCTAAATTGTCCCATCACCAATATTTCATTATCATAATGATAAATAGCATTACTATATGCTAAATAGTTATTTCATAGAATGCAGGCGACGAGTCGTTGCAATTAGTGCTGTCCAAATCTTGTTGACATTAATTGTTCCAAATCTTGTAGGGCAGTCCTATTAATAATATAATTTATTTAGGGCAAGAAGTTACTTCACAACCACAAAGAATTGTGTTGTAATTTCAAAATTAAATTGGAAGTTATTATAAGAAGAATCTAGTCAATTCTAATTATGAAATCCTTAATATTGTATTATTCTTGTAATTATCAATTAGTGCAACATGGAGGGTATTTTCACAAATCAATGGTAATAATGACTTTTTTGTATATGGGAAAATTTCGTTTAATTTTACCAATGAGATTATGATTAAAATTTTAAATTTAAGAGTTTTTTTAAATTTTATTTATAAATTAATTAATTAAACATATATTTTATTAATTAAATGTATTAAGTTACAATTCCATATAATTTGGTCACAAATTTCATATAATTTGTCACAAATCACAATTTTCAGATGTCACATATAATTTTACGGTCACAAATCTATCAATTTAATTAGCCACATATTATATTTCGGTCACAAACAAAAATTTTATATGTCACGAATTATTTTACGGTCACAATTTATTCATCGATCACAAATAAAAAATTTCTACGTTACAATTTATTTATCAGTCAAAAATCACAAATATTAAGTGTCACAACTTATTAGACACTCAAATTATGAGTAACAAATTAACAATTTTTTAGGTCACATATTATTTTTTGGTCATAATTTTTTTTTTCATTGATCGAATATTATTTATCGGTCACGGATTAATCAATTTAATGATCACAAACAACCAAATAATATGTGACCACCACCAACACTTGTGACTACTACCTCACCACTGCCACCAACAGTATGGCAACCAAAACCCCGTTGTCGGAACCACCACCTCCCGGCAACAAACCATTATCTAAAAATACCGACATCACCACCACCACCAACAACCCACAATCATATGAGCAGCTAGAGATCCACCACCACAGATCTACCACAGCACACCACCCCAACCACCACCATCTCCAATTGCACCACACCTTAGTAAACAATCTACAAACTCGCCGCAGCCACCTCAGCACACCATCATTGCAGTGCAACTGGCCAAAGGGTCTCCCCACAACCATATCCATCCTCACTCCGTCAACGTGTCCTACTACCATTGCCCTCCCCGCCAGATCTACCCTTCTCGCCAGCACATCCACCTGCACCAACCACTTGTAGTACCACCATTACCAACGAATTGCAGCACCGACAAGGGGGAAGCTGCGATGGGTGCCACAACATTGAACAGCGATCGCTGCGTTGTAGTGGTGTGAGCTTCTTCGCCGCAGTGTCATTCGGTCACCGTAGTGGCGTCATCACCGCAACAGCGATGGTCTCCAATAATCTGCCCGGTGTGAGAGAAGGGAGAGAGGTAATATGTCGGTGTGAGAGAACGGGAAGATGGAAGAGGAAGAGAGGGAAAATATGTTAGGATTTGGATTGAATTTGGTAATTAAGAATTGTAATGAATTTTGATGGTATTAAAATTAAAAATATTAAATATTTAAATTAATATATGATTTGTATATAAATAAATTTTATATCTGATTTTTGAAATTAAAAATTCTGATTCAATGTAATTACCACTTCAAATAGTCCCTTAAAAACTCTCAAGTGCAAAGGAAATAAATATTTCATAGTTTTATAGCCAAATGATTAATAGATATAACAATAAATAAAACCAAAATAGCAACAAAAAAATTTTAACTTCTGAAACACAATTAAAGTCGAAAATCAATTTACAAGGAAATTCATACATCAAAATGATCACCAATATTCACCACGAAGAGCCCTGAGAACCCTACCATGGGGAGAATCAGGATCACCCCTAATCGCATTCTCCCTAAATATCTCCATTGCTCGACGTAGAGAATCCTCCGCCGTGTCAATCTGCTCCGGCCGCCACAGCACCACCCCCTCACCGTCATAACCCACAGCATAATCCTGCACAGTCCCATCTGTGGCTCTTGTTATCGGCTTTCTTGTATCCGCTATTTCTATCTCCGATAAGGGAGAAGCCTTGTGATGCTTCAAGTATTCCCTATCATCTTCCATTTGTTCTTTACTTTGCTCCCTTGTGTCTTCCGGCCACGGGCTCCCGTCCAAACCTGCGCAGTTCAAGTCTTCGATTGTTGAACTGTTCCACCGCTTCTGTTGGGTGATGGGATCAATTCGCTCGTTCACTCCTGTGCTCTCTAGTTTAGGAGACGAATCAGTTGGTGATTTTGGAGCCACGTATGGTTCTTTGATTAATTCTTTCTCCGGTAAGTGCCTCAGTTTTTCATCCAACACCGCCTCCGTAGCATCTACTTCCTGTGTTTAGTATACTAAATTAATTCACAACATAAAAAAGTTCAAATCGTTTCATATAAGTATTTTCCTACTTACCTCAGGCTCAACTGCATGAGCGGCAGGATCGCCTCTTCGACCAGTTGTTGAGGCAGAGGCAAGTCTCTGTGACAGAAACTGGTTACGGGGACCGGAAAGGACCCGTTTTAATTTTGCAGCGGTAGATGCTAGTGTCGACTTCATGTCAAACTATTTCCGCACAATTGCATAAGAAGCCAGCGGCGTATATATTTATGCAGGAGTTGTTCAGTTCTGTGTTGGCAATCATTCATAGTGGAAGGAAGGACACGTGCAAAATTAATGCACGTGGCAGTTGTTTCTAGTTGCTTCCTGTCATGTTTGGAATCGCCTAGAACGGTAAGGAACTTCAATCGATTGTCAAAATTGTAAAATAGAAAGGGTGATTGAATTTATTTTACTGCGGTACTTTCAGTTATTTTCTTCTGTTAAAAAAAAAATACAAGACAATGTAAATGTTGAGTTTCATTGACTCAAGTGTTTATTTCTCTCTGACCGACCCAAACCCTAACGAGCTCGTCGAGGGGTGGGAGCTTCAGCTCCCCCCTTCCTCCCTTTCTTCCACCTTCCGTCTCTTTTTGTTTTTGTTTAGGTTGCCTGTGGTTGCCGTGGTGTGTTGACGATTTTTAGGTGGTTGCGATGGTGTGTTGGCAGTGTTTCGTTTGCCTGTGGTGGCTGTGTGTGCTCGTGCTTCGGTCGGTGAGCTTGGCGGACGAGGTATGGCCGGGGATGTATGGCAGGCCTCCGATTTGGAGGGGTGGGTTCCGTACGCGAACTGGGTCCTCGTTTTCGTCGAATCTCCCGTTGACATATTGTCGAATGTGCAATTTGCGTAGGTTGACATATTGTCGAATTTCCTGTATTCATAAGTCACATTTGTAACTTCGATGTGTTGAATGAATTTACATTCCATTTTTTTCAAAAAAGTGTTTATTTTCAATAGTTGCGTTCGTACACAGTAACATTATAAGAAATATATATGCTACATAATTTATTTAAAATACCAATATATTAAAAAAATTCAAATATTAAACTCATTTTTGATAGAAATTATAATCTAAATTTTTATCAAATTAAAAGTTAACAATTAACTTGAACTACATATTTTATGAGACCCACAATTTTTTCAACTACACATGTCATTAACATTAATCAAATGGAAGAATACATAAATCATGCTTTTACTTTTACCCATTTCAAAAATACCAAAACATTTTTCAAATTTCAAAAATCAGGTTTATTCAAATTTTTAATTATGAAATAATAATTATTTAATTAATTTATTATTAATATTTAATTCTACTATAAAATAATTAACCCACCCCCACTTCCATCACCCCTACAACTCCGGGGATATTCCGGCGACCTTTCCGATCACCACTCTTCTCCGGCGACCGTTCCGACGACTTTTCCGATTCCGGCGAATATGTTAAGGTCACAAATCTATACAATTTGGTCACAATTCAAAATTTTTTAGGTCACAATTCAAAATTTTCATAGGTCACAATTTGTTCATCGGTCACAACTTAAAAATTTAAAAGTCACAATTTTTTCATCGGTCACAAATCACAAAATTCATAAGTCACAAACTTATTTAAGGTCACAAACATCCCATTAATTGAACATATATTATATTTTAGGTCACAATTTATCAAATTATTGGTCACAAATTAATAATTTCTAGGTCACAAAGCATTTATTGGTCACTGTATCTAATTCATTGGTCACAAACAACCCAATCATTTGTGACCACCACCTCGCCACGACCACCACCTCCAAAACCACCACCGTTTATCTAATTCATTGGTTTCATTGGTCACAAACTACCACATTTTTGGTCACAAACAATATAATCATTTGTGACCGCCCCCGAATCATTTGTAACCACCCCCGAATCATTTGTAACCACCACTTCGCCACGACCACCACCTCCAAAACCACCACCGTTTATCTAATTCATTGGTTTCATTGGTCACAAACTACCACATTTTTGGTCACAAACAATATAATCATTTATGACCGCCCCCGAATCATTTGTAACCACCACTTCGCCACGACCACCACCTCCAAAACCACCACCGCCAACATGACCAACCACCACGACTGCACACAGCCCATGCCCAATCGCTGCCGCCACCACCACCAACATTTCTACATGCACCACTGGTAATCGCCACCACCATTATCTACCCACCAAACACCAATGCACACCGGTAATGCGCCACCACCTATGCACCCACAACACACACACCCACCACCACTCATAGCACAGGAGAACCACTTTTCAGCAGTTTTTCTTCACTGTCAACGCTGATTACAGACAGATTCAGCCAGTTAAAAACGAGAAAATATTCATCACAACATAAACCTCAGGAACTGGGAAAATAACAGTAAAATTATAAAAGCAAAATAGGCACACAAAAAAAGGATGGACGGACGGTTGGATCTGCGAAGGAGGCAGAGACGGCGGATCGATTGGACAACAGAACATGGTTGGCGGTGGAAAGGTTAATGGCTTCGGTGACATGGTTGGATCGGTGAAGTTGCCGGCGGAAAACGATGGCAGCGGTGCGGCGAGATCTCTGTAGCGGCGGCGAAAAGTACGGCGGATCTGAGAAACCCTAGGGAAATACCTGGCTGGATCTTCAGCGCCACCGTCCGCCGCTTCGAGCGCCCAGTCGCCGGCGATGAAAAGGTAGAAAGTGATGGAGGAGATGCACACGCTTAGGGCGGAGAGAGAGAGAGCGAAAACGGTGAGGGAGAGGGACTCAGGGTAGAGAGAGAGAGAGACGGTGATAAATGAAGGAAAATGATTAAATTGAATTTGAAAATAATTATTAATACTAAATTCTTTTAATTATAACCTAAATTTTGAAAAATTAAACTTCTTGGCTGATTTATGAAAATGGTAATCTAAAAGTAGGGGTGGCTGTAATTTCCTCTTAATCAAAATCTACTAAATATTTGATTTTAATCATCACAAAATATGGACTAATACTAGCAAGTCATGTCCATAATTTTCTCCAACCTCACTAGTCAAAAACAGATGTTTAAAAAAAAATAATAATAATAATAATAATAATAATAATAACTTCATTGAGTACATCCATATTATTTTCCAGAGTCCATTAAATCCACAAGAGAATATATAAACAAAATTCTAAAATACCATCATTTGCCAACATTTTGGTCAGTTACAAGAAAACTTTGCGGGTGGCAATATCAGTACATTCATAAAAGCACTCAGGACTTGGTCCCAATGATGTATACTTACAATTGGCGTGAAACGGGTCACCTTATTCTCGAATAAAACTCATCACGAAACAGAATTCCAATCTGCTTCTAACCACAAGGGTCGCAATAATACAGCAGATGGCCATAGAGATCTAATAGTATAGCCTTCATTCTGTGAAAATAACCGCTGTCCTGCATCCACTGCACGAAAGCAAAGCTCTTTTAGATACAAATTTTCCTTAACCTTTTAACAGAGAACACAGAATCAAATGGTAGGTGGGTCCAGATTTTGAAGTGGGAAACTTTTAAACCAACATGCAATGGTAGTCCAACTCCTAGGAGAGCTATCGACAGAGTTCAGAAACCCCACAAGGTAAGCATTGCACTTGTATAACACAAACCCAGATATAAATAAATCAGATTTGAGGCCGACAAAAGACAGCAATGAAAATGCCAGCCAGATGATCTAGAGAAAACCATAAGCACTAAGAAACAATAATAGAAGTCTTCCATAGGGATTCATGCCTCTGAGGATAAAAGGACGGAACAGGCTTATTCAGAAAATGCAGACAAGCCATGCTTGAACGTGTTGGAGTACTTGTCCATGGCTCAAGATTAATTGACCAAATAAATAGGCAACAAAACTGTTTAGAAAGGTATAGAGATACTCAAGCTCAATTCATGTTCAGCTTGATTTAAGGTCGCTCAAGATTGACCATTCAAGAAATTAAACCAAGCTCAACCTCAAACTCATTAAGAAAATCATACTAACCCTCAACCCACTGTCTGTCTTGATTAGATTTGCTTACCCTCCACAACCAACCCTAAAGGAAGAAGAGCAATTAGGAATGATTCGAGTGCCTCAAGACACAAGTCCATTGCCATTGGGTACTATTAAGTTGATAGAATTGGTGGCAATATATCAGGAATTAATGAATTTAATCATCTGAAGAAAACTAAAGTACCTTTTTGGCGTAGGAACAATGGAATAATTATGAGTTCCAACACCCTACAAGCTTCCATTCTGAGGGTTTCTGAGATAAGCTTCTAGCAGTCCAGTTGCTGCCAAAATAAAACCTAAAAGAACAGAATTCATTAGTAGAATTACTTTGGTATCAGTTGATGTACCTGACTCAACAGATAATCATATTCTAGTCAATCAAAAACTCCTGAATAGCAAAAATTAAGCAACATGCAACCAATGAAAGACAAACAAACAATCAGATTCTAACTTATAAAGTGGTAAAGATTCTAGCAGAATAGGCGGTAATATTTGCTAAAGATAAGAAACAACAAATTCAGGTGGTCCTATAACTAGCGAAGTCAATATTAATTTCGTCTGCTGGTATTAAACTGTATCTGTACGCTTGTCTGAAACAACAAATCAATCAAGAACAGCACACAGCCATCATAGCAACCCTGTGGTGTGCACTTATCATTTACAGCGATTTTGCATGAAATTTGTAACTGACTTTACCTAGAAAAAGAGCTGAGGGTCTCCCTGGCCGGGACTTGAATTCTGGATGAAACTGCACCCCAACGTAAAAAGGATGGTCTGGAAGCTCCAAAATCTGCAGAAATAGGATTAGATGCAAAGAGGAAGATTTCAGCATTATGAAACCTCAACATTTAACTGCACAAATCATGGAAAAGATTAGGTTACTTCCCTGCTGATAAATTAGCATTTGGGCAGGCTGTGCTTAAGCAAACCAAAAATAAATAGGATGGAAAGTAAGTTCAAGATAGGTAACCTCCATTCGCTTCCCACTTTCATCCTTCCCAACAAATTTCAAGCCAGATTCTTCCAAAATGCTAACCATCTCTGGGTTCACCTGCAACAATTGAAGAGGAAGTATGTAGTATTCGTGATAATAAAATGTCTATCAAATAGTGACTTCATTAAGTAATATCAATTAACCTCATATCTGTGTCGATGTCGTTCATCCACGTAATCCGGATTGTGATACCTGTAGAGTGACAAAAATCACAAGAATAGTTTATGCATGGCAAATCTTTGTGGAATCAAACAGCTTCTAATAGGTGATAATCTCTTCAAAACTCCAGGTCCCAAAACAATATATTGGACACTCAAGTCATGCAGAACTTTACAAACTGCAAGTAAAAGCACTAATGCCTGAACCGAGAGAACAGATAAATCTTTTATTGCTAATTAAGGGTGTGTTTGATGGATATTATTGAGGAATATTGGGGAAATAATGTATTTTAAATAGTGATATGATGGGAAATATGTGATTAAAAAGTAAGAAAAAGTTATTGATGTGATGGCAAATATTATTTTATTGAAGAATGTGTAGTTGAAAATGAGTTTTGAAAGAATGTGTACCAAACAGGGGCTAAAACAAAGAATTTACCAAACTCGAAGCTTCAATCGAAGTAGTCAAACTAAATTTGTTATCATTTACGAACTTGCCATAGTAATACATTGAGCTCATTGTTGGCATTCTCGTTTAAACTAATAGGGCATTGCAAAAAATTAAATGGATTAATGCAGCTTATTTCTTACAGCTTTGCTGTGATACAATCTGGATTCTGAAATAATGTTCTTCTACAACCAAGTCTCATTGTGCATCCCATGTGTGTTTTTGAACCCTGAGGACACAAGATACAAAAGACAATACATTTTTCATTTGACTTGAAGAAAATCCCTTCAAACTATATAATGAAGTAACTACCTCTGGCATGAAAATTACAACAGGATTGGGAGTTTCATCATCAAACTCAGTACTATTTGCCCTTTCCAATCCCAAAACCTGTACAGCATGGAAGTGGTTAGTCCTTGATCATTACAAACAATAACAAGTCCATGAATATTAAAGGAAATCTCTTACGGATCTCGCAATCTCAATCACAGATATCTGCATCCCCAAGCAAATCCCAAGATAGGGAACATTATTTTCTCTCGCATATTTTGCAGCCAATATCATACCTTTCACACCACGATCTCCAAACCCACTAGGAACCAATACACATGCTGCATTCTGAAAACATGGTTGCTTTTGGTATCAACACAATTTTCAGCCAGTTAAAATTTTTAGGATTAATGGATATTATCATGCTACTTGATGAAATATGTAGACAGGAGTCATAGGACAAAGAAAAGGGAACCCCACAGCAGAGGAGCAGAAACTTTTGCCACAGGAGACATCTCACAATGGAGCAGGTAGGAAAAATATTGGTACATTGACAATATAATAATGACGACGATCGTGATGATTATCAGTAAACCGTCATTCCTTACACAGCAACGGAGAAAATATGTAATGTGAAGACATGTCTAGTCCACTACAACCGTAACCTTCAACATCAACAAATGGAAAGAAATAACACTTTGGCCATAAGTTTACAGTTTACTGTTACTAATTAAAAGTCTCAAACTAGAAGAGTTCACAAGAAGTGAAGAAACTGGTCATATGCATATGTAACAGACCCAAATCTCAGCACAGCTAATAAATTATGGTTTCTGACTAAAGTATAATGTACCTTGGGAACAAAAGAATGATGACGATTAAAAAGGCAAAATGTAGTCATTACCTTTAGAGTTTTCCATGCAACTGCATGAGCTTCCGGTGTCTGGAGCATACAATAGTACGAGTACAATCAGGCAAAATACTAAAACACAGATAAAAAAAGTCACATATGGAACTGTTGAATTCTGTACCAAATTTGCACTATCATCTTCTAGATCTGAAGCTGCAATCCAGTCAATCGCTGGCTTCAATGAACATGCAATGCATGCATGCAGAAGGGCCTGCAAATGGAACGGACCAAAACAGTAAATTCTAATTTAAGCAAATAGAGACATTGGCTTAATGGACGTTTGGAGTTGAAAATATAATCAAACCTTGACAACAGACAAATAAGAATCCGACATCCCAACATATTTCCCCACCATTGCAATTCTTACCTGCAATAGCAATCATTTCTTTCATCCAATGTCAGAATAAAATGGGTGAAAAGCGTGACAAAGGTTATTTCTACTAACAGAGTTAGTGAGACTGTCAAACGTCTCAGCTCTCTTGGTCCATTCTTGCAAGTTAGGAGACTTGGCAACACTGCAATGAACATTTATATATGCAAGGAGAAATACAAGCCCAGAATAGATGTTACTCTAAATCAGTTTAAATGAGTATAAGATTAACGTCGATGGATTAGAAAATTTATAGTGAAGTATCTTACTGCACACATAATACAGGATCCTAGATCAAGATCGGCTCTATTTTGTTTGAATCGTGAAAATTAAGATTATCGTTGGTTGAAACTGCATGTAAGAGACTAAAAGTATTCAAATAAGAACTTACCTCACTAAGTCTAAATGTCTTAGAATGGCATCATGTGCATTTTGGTTCTAGACAAAAGTAAAACATACAGAAATCAAGAATGAATATCTTAATAGTGCAAAAAATAGTTTAGTGCCAAGCCCTCAACAGAATATTACCCACCTGGAGCAGAAGAGGAATGTGCCAAATGTTCGGAACATCGTGGATATTAAGAATATTTCCAACCTGGGGATAACAGAAAACCATCACAAAAGAATAAGAGACCAATTATCCAATTTGAAAAGTCCTATGACAAGCATTACGAATAATAACTTACAGGGACGTGGCAAAACTGTGACAATTTTTGCTTTGTATTTTCCAAAAATGGCTGCAATATACAAGTCGTCAAGACCACATAAGAGGATAATAATGTTGATAAGACACGCATATTTAATTCATACCAACCACATTCTACAACATTGAAACCTCATAACGTCAATGCCATAATTGAAGTGTTACTGCTCAACAATTCAAGCTCTAATCAGATGTTTTAAAATAGCATTTAACAGGAAAAGATGATTGTGTGAGCATCAAAAGTCCAATCTATCTAGGTGAAGTATCAAAGGTGCATGAAATGCAATATCCTATTCAACTTTACTTTAAACCTCTGTTTGATAACTATTATTTCAACACCCTTTTTTCTAGAAACTCATTTTCAACCACACATTCACACATTAAAATATTGTGCACGTAAACTCAAAAGTTATCCTTACTTTTCAAACACGCATTCTCTGAAATATCACTATTCAAAACTCTATTTTACCCAAATAATAATTATCAAACAGGGGAGCAAAACAGTAATGCATCCACACCTGAGCAGAACGACATGCCAGAAAATGGGGAGTCAAACCTAAAGCTCTCAATTCTCGCACACTATGCTGTGTGGGCTTTGTTTTCTGCCAACATGCATACAAAGAGAGCGATAAAAGCTCAAAAGGAAGATGGTGGCAAATAAATTTGACTCCCAGAAATCAGTACTTTGATCATTAAAATAAATTCAAACAAATAATAACGCTTGCAACCAAGAAGCATAGGATATTACTTGTTCACCCACGATGCCAAGAACAGGTATAAGACTGACATGAATCAGACAGAAATGATCTTGTCCTGAGCGAAAAAATGAGATTGGTATGAGCAATAATAAGAAACTGGCAAAATTTTATGAAACGGAGCATCTAAAACATTTGTACATAGTATTGACAAAGCCATTTCAAAATGCAGCAAATAATGCAACCTTACCAACTGAGAAGAACAATTGTCTCAGAGCTTCGATGAATGGCATTGACTCAATATCACCTAGGGAAAACATTTCGCGGATTAAATGCGGAAAAAAACTACATAGACAAAATAGAGAAATTTTTTTATGCACGAATTTCTTTTATCCAACAGAACTTGTACCTACAGTCCCTCCCAGTTCTATGACACAAACATCTGCAGGACCATCTTCCCCATCCACGGGAATAACAGATACTGATTCAATCCAATTCTTAATGGCATCAGTGATGTGGGGGACTACCTGGAGTCAAATCAGGAATGCAGAGCAAATCACAAGAATAAGTACTCTCTTCTCTCATTTCATGTGTACCAAATAATCCTAAATTACTAATGATAGTAGCACAACCTGTACAGTCTTTCCAAGATAATCGCCTTTTCGTTCCTTTTCAAGAACGGACTGACAAATAAAAGAATGGGTAAGTTTCTCAAAATATAAGCATAAAATGTAAATTAGCGTTATAGGCACCTGATATATCTTTCCTGTTGTAATATTGTTGTCTCTCGTGAGTGTAACGTCCAAAAATCGTTCATAGTTACCCAAGTCTAGATCTACCTATTACAACAATACAGTGGAATTATGAGATAATTGTTTTGAAGCTCAAAATAAGCAGGTAACCTTCAGTGAACAAAAAGCATTAGAAATTGTTGACAAACAATTGGGAGAATATAACATAATCACCAGAGATATGAATGTTCAACAGAAGTAAGAGACACCAGTTTATAGGCTGCATGCCTGAATCAGATTTAAAAAAATCCAGAATTTTCGAAATCGAAAAACAAATATTAATACAATTAGTTTAGGCTTTTCCAATGACAAGATAAGAAAAGAATACTAGGAGTTAGAAAGAAAGATACACATTCAATTTGTAAGTAAAATACAGATATCTGATCTGATGCGCATTGAGGACAATGAAAGTGAACTATTATCAGAATAACTAATGATTACGAGCATGTTTATACTTAACTCCAATAATAGATTGCAGAGAATATATATCTACCTAAACATGACCGTGTGATAAGTGAAGCTTGGGACATATCTAGTGGGGGGAAAACAAAAAAAGTTACGCGTTTTTCAATAAAATGATTAAATTTGGTTCTTGCAGCATTTTTCAGATGATTAAAACAGCTGAAACAAAAAAACTATGTCATTGCAAATAAGTGAAGTGAAAGATGAGGAAACCTCTCCGCCATCATCCAGAACAAAAACCTCTCCATGCTCAAAAGGAGACATTGTACCAGCATCCGTATTCAAGTAAGGATCTGCCAAAATAGAAGAACATAAATATAGACAACACACAAAGCTTGTAAAGAAATTTATCACAAATACCAAATTCAAAATTAAAGAACCAAAAAATGTACAGAATAACGCTAATGTATGAACAGTGCAGAATTTCCATATGTATGCAACATATGGCAAAGTTACTGTTTGATCAAAATTAAAAATACAATCGCGCTAAAAAAAATAAAAAGCATATGCGAAGAAGAGAACTAGAGAAATAATACTATAGACTAAATAATTAAAAACTACAGCACTCTCTTCAAACAAATGGCAACATACCAGAACACACAAACTTAATCAACAAAAATGAATCAGCAAATAACTCGTAGTCAAGCCAAAAAAAAATAAAAAAAATAAATAATAATAATAATAATAAATAAATAAAAATAAAAAATAAACCGACCAATTTTAATTGAGGTAACACGAAGTCCACAGGCCTTCAGAACAACGCCGATGCTACTGGCGGTGACTCCTTTTCCGAGCCCGCTCACAACACCACCAGTCACCACAACGTACTTCATTCTGAATTTCGAATGCCTCTGTCCAGATGCTTGTGTGAATGTCCGAGCTAACAGACCTTGTGTCAAACTCAAGTCGCTTTTTTTAGGCTAATTAGCACAAAAAGTCCCTACCTTTGAGGTGGATTTAGAAAACCGTCCAAACCTTTCATTTCTTGACATTTATACCCCTATCTTCCACTTTTTGTGCGCTGAACGTCCTTTTCACAACTTTTTGACGATTTTACCCTCCATTCAATTAAAACAAAAAGGAAAGAAAAAAGAAACTAAAGAATTAATTGCAATGATAACCCCAAATTTTTAAAACCTACTTTTAAGTCACAAATACTAATTTTTTGCCCCCAACCAACCGCCAACTTCGGAGTTATTTTCAGCCACCTTCCGACCACCAAAACCACTAGATATTGGCATCAATGGAAAGCCCTTAACCTCCTCTACAATGACCACCCAACAACTTCCCAAAATACCAAATAATCTTGCCGAAATCAACTCTCAAATTCAGCCACTCGAAAATCTGAAAACTGCTGGAATCTCCTCCTTCGGCCACCACCTTTGATGGCCAAAAACGCTAGCCAATCACCACCAAAACCATTGGACATTAACACTACTAAAAGCCCTCACTATGCCCTTCAATTCCCACCCAATATCATGCCTCGAACAGCTCTGAAATCGCCAAACATTTGGACAAAAACCGCCTGCTCATTTTGCTAAAATCGACCGACAACTCCTTTTTCAGCGACACCCATGCAAAGCCCAACATTCCAATCGATTTTCCACCTGAATACGCCCTTGTCCATTGTCCCCAACCGGTCCCTATTGCTCGGAATCAACACCAGCATGTGGTAGCTTCGAACACAGTGAAAACACAACTTTCAGACAAATTTTTTGGCATCGGTGGTACGAACGACGATCGAGAACCACCACCACTAGCACCTACTTCTAAAGGCGCATCCAATAAGCATATAGGTCTTCCTCAATTTGGCCAGGAAACGGCTATTCGTTCAGAAATAGGTTTAGCCCGCGGTGTTGGCTCTATTTTTTGATTTTTGTTCACCCACTGCCCCAATCAACAAATTTCAACCACCAACATTCAATTAAAGTTGCTAATACTATGGGTAATGGATCAATTGATTCAATTCGTCAACCAATTAAAAGAATTTTGGATTTGGCCAAATTTTTTGGACACCAACAGTTGGAAGTGGTTGTGGATGAGAAAATTAGTATCTTGTGACTGAAAAGTAAGTTTTAAAAATTCAGGGTTATAGTTGCAATTAATTCTTTAGTTTTCTTTTCTTTTCTTTTTGTTTTACTTGAATGAAAGGTAAAATCGTCAAAAAGAAGTGAAAAGGACGTCCGGCGCACAGAAACGTTTAAGGTAAAGACGTCCTACGCACAAAATGAAAGGTAAGAACGGTTTTCGAAATCCACCCCAAAGGTAGGGACATTTTGTGCTAATTAACCCTTTTTTTATATTGGATCCAGGTCTAGCCAATGGTTTCTCACTTTCTCCTCCTCTACCACCTCTAAACCCCGATTGCTTTCTTTTCTATTTTTCATTGTAATTATTAGCAAAAAAGTTCAAACAAAACAAAAACCTACTTTTGCATTAACAAAAAGTAAAATTCTAAAATCAACAAAAGTGAAATAATAATTTGTTAAGAAGAATAGTTCATTTTTCCTAGTCACTTGAACTTATGAGCTTATCTGGGAGGGATTTTAATCCAATTAAAATTGAAAATATAGTCGTTATTGGGTCTCACTCGTTTAATAAAAGTCAACGATAACGACTAATTTTTTAATTTTAATCTCTACCAAACAAGCTCTATATGTGCGTTTTACATTAGCTACGGGCGTAACTTCTTCTCAAACCTCAAACGAAATTAGTAACGTGGTTGACGAAATGCACATATGGAGCCTTTCACACATTTAAACTTTGAAAATGTTGAATTTTGACCACTAAACTTTGAAAAATGTTTTCAATTATTCACTGAATTTTGAGGTGCTTGAATTTTGGTCACTGAACTTTGAGGTGCTTGAATTTTGGTCGCTGAAATTTGAAAAACGTCTATTATTGCTCACTATAAATTTGAATTTAATTATGCATCTGTTTATCCCATTTTAAAACAAAATTCTTTGAGTTTCATACTTATTTTTAACCGTACATTTATATAATAAAAAATTTTACACGGAAACTCAATCTTTTCCATCTTTTTAAATAATGGCCATCTTTAGAAGAAGGGACTCCAATTTCCACCAATTTGGGCTGAGTATTTTGAATCAACACCAAAATTGACAAGCCAAAATTACAAACTGTTACGGGCCTGTGTCAGACCCGTCACCTCGCCCACCGCGTGTCCGCACACGTGGCCCAAGCCACGCGTCGGACGAGGTGATTGCACAGGGACGAGCTGATTGTACATGTGGGGGCGATTGCATGAGGAATAAACTGAACACGCGTCAGCGAATGAACTGGACTCATCCACAAGTACGCGGTGGATGCAAAGGCCCGCACTCCGCTTCTACAACGCTGCAACGCTTCACCTGCCACACCTCGCCTCTACAAAGATCCTTTGTACAAAGATATTTCCAAAGTCAAATTTCTGACTGATGGGACGTGTGGCAGGTCCTCAAACGGTCAAATCAGCAGCCTATGTCTGAAACATTCAATATCAGTCGACCTATGGAGGGACGGAGTGACACCTAGGATGGGACGAGCCTTGAGGATCTGGCAACACGTGTCTCCTCATCCAACGGCCCTCCTCTTTCCATCCTTAGTATAAATATCCCCTCCTTGTGCCAAATCAAGTATCATCATCTCCCCTATATTCGTCGATTTTATCGAGACTTTGTCAATCATTTCCCGGCGAGTGTTCTACCGCCGGTGAATCCCTTACCGGTTGAATATATAACTGACTTGACCGTCGGAGTGCTTACGGTCGCTCTCACCCCCTTTGGGAAAGGTCACGAGCCACTAACGGCGTGCTACGTGTGCAGGAGGAGCTAACTCGAAGACCTATCATGTTGGCCACGTGCCCTAGCCATTTTTCGAGGTCAACACAAACCAACACACCCAAATCGGTTGCTCACGTGACTGCCCACAAAAGGTTGAGTATGAAGAATATTATAGCCACAAAGGCTGGAGAAGGAGAAGAAACAAAAGCACAAAAGCAGATAGCACGAAGCTAGGCAACCAAACCGTCGTTTTTTTTCTCAAAGTGTGGCTATCAATTTTCACACGCACTATAACAATAGTAATGGGGCACCAATATATATAAAGGTTGGGTATGGGCTTTTAGGTTTATGAAATAATGAGGCCCAATACGAAATAAGTGGGATGTCAACTAGATAAAAGTCATCCAAGTTTTGGGTTAGGTCACGAGCAACACTAATTTAATTAAGAGGAAATTACACCAACACCTGCTTTTAAATCACCATTTTCATAAATCTTGATTTAAGTTTCACATTACAAAAATCAGGTTTTGAATTAATAATTTAAATTTTTTTTTTATTTATAATAAATTAATTTATATATACCCCCACCCAATCTACCCCAAACACTAAAATCATTTTCCCATCCTCTCATCCCTTCCTCCCGTCTCTCTGCGACACCACGCCGCCGCCGCCTCCACCGCCATGCCAAGAATAGGACTCGTGAGTGAAGGCTGGGACCTTCAAATCTCATCACTCATCAGCTAACCCACTTAGTTTTCGGAACACCTAACAACAGATTTGTGGCGGATCTGTGGCTCTGTACAGCTGTGGTGGATCGATGATGGTGGTTGCCGCCGAGGACTCTTCTTTCATAGCAAATCTGAAGCGGGGCCGGAAGCGGTTGGGTTCTCCGTCTTCTCTCCGGCGTTCGAAGCCAACGGCGCGGATCTGTTATTTCCATCTCCTTTTTTTTTTTAGTTTTCATTTTTGCTATGGCTGATATGTGGTTTTGATATTTTTTGATTCCATTTTGTGGTGTGTTTGCGTTGTGGTGGCGGTTTGCAGTGTGATTTGGGTGGTTTTTGTGGCGATTTGTGGCTGTAGCTGTGGGGGTGGTCTTGGCGGCGGTCTGATTTGGGTGGTTTTTGCGGCGGTTTGTGGCTGTGGGGGTGGTCGTGGCGGCTATCTGATTTGGGTGGTTTTTGCGGCAGTTTGTGGCTATAGATGTGGGGGTGGTCGTGGGGGCGGTTGGGGGTGGGGTGGGATGGGATGGGATGGGTTGAGTTGAGTTGAGGGTGGGTGCCTGTGACCTATAAATTGTGACTGTGACTCATGAAATAGAGTTGTGACCAGTAAAAATTAGGATTTTTTCAATCTGTGACCTATAAAAAAATTTAATTCGTGGTGAAAAAATAATCTGTGACAATAACATTCGGTGGTCACAATATAAATTTTGTGATTGTGACCAATGAATTCGATAAACTATGACGATTACAAGATATGTGACCTAAAAATTAATAATTTGTGACCTGAAAATTATCAATTTGTGACCAATAAATTGATGATTGTGACCAAAAAATAAGTAAAGTAAATTTTAAATTTTGTGATTGTGACCGATGTACAAATTGTGACTTTCAATTTTTAAGTTTGTGACCGATGTACAAATTGTGACCTATGAAAATTTTGGATTGTGACCTAAAAAGTGGCCGGAATAGTTGCCGAAAAGGTCGCCGAAGTCGACGGAATCGGAGCAATCGCCGGAATATTTGCCGGAACGGTCGTCGGAGAAGAGTGGTGATCGGAAAGTCAGTTGGGGTGGTGAAGGTGGGGTGGGGTAATTATATTATATTATAATTAAATATTTTAATAATAAATTGATTTAATAATTTATTAATTATTAATTAAAATTTTAAAAAACCTGAATTGTGAACTTTCAAACTTGTATTTGGATTTTTGAAATGTGTGAAAGTAAAAACCTGATTTGTGTATTCTTCCCTTTAATTAAACTGCTTCAAATGACCCAAATTGATTATATGATTGGTTTAGACAATTGTGGTGTCGATTATAACTTTAGTCATTTTGTTGATGTCGACTGAAATAAACAATATTTACATCATCGTTCGGGAGATCGTTTGACAACAATTTGCCTAACTCAAACTTGGACTAAAATTCGTTGTTAAAATTCTAATTTAATTTAATTCTAACAATAAATATATTATGTGTTTCATTGCAATTAGTCGTCACTTCTTTTGCACAACTTTGCAAGCATTGTCTATACCATTATGAATTATTACTCAATTACGTATCAGTTAAAATTAATTTTAATTTTCTTCGTAGAATTTTGTATCCGCTTGTAGCAAAATTTTGTCTCCATTATATATCGAACACGGGTGATTTCAATTCCCGACTCACAAGTGCATCCCATGAAGTTCCTGAGCAACCATTGCCTCTTCAAACATGTGTTGTGGAAGATGACATACTGTGTTTGCTTCGGACATTATTGTTGGGAATCCTAGGTTTATTTGCCAAGTTATTACATGAGCAGTTGATGTCAGCTTAAGCTAAACTAATTGTTGTAACTTTAACATTCACTCTTTTTATTTTTCTTAATTTTATAGTTTGTTCAAAAAAATTTCTTATTTTTTAACCACACATTTTCCATCAAATCACTATTCGAAAATGAATTTTTGCCAAAAATAAAAATAAAAATATGGGGCTCAAATATGCTCGATCAGTGGTTCTTGTTGGGAATTTACTTAACATGCACAGCGGAATTAAAACAATTTTCAATTCCCAAACGAGGATCTGTAATGTGTTTAGATAGAAACTGTGATGAGAATGATACATTTGATGAATTCCACAAACTCTTTTGCTTTTTCTTGAACTCCAATGATCACGATCTGCAATTCAAGCTGTCCAATTGTCCAGCCTCCAATGGTGATCCACACAGAGAATAAGAATGACGGCTAGGGTTTCTTTTTCTTGTGCTAGCAAGAATAATAAAATTCTCTACAGTTTACAAACCCTAACAGCTTATTAATATAAGCCCAAGTGGGTTTTGCCCATCTCTAAACTTAACCCGGTCCGATATTTAACTAATCAAATTAATTAAATCCGGTCCATGAATTAATTAATCCAATTAATTAATTCGGGCATATTAATAAACAACCCAATTAATTAATTATCCAACACTTGTCAATTAATTAATTGGTAAATCTCATTCTTCTGATTCTCTTTTGTGTGTGACCCATTAGGTTCCCGATCACGATGTCGAACGATGTGAATTATTATTTTGATCTAATCAAAATCGATAAATTAAAACGCCCCTTTTAATTTATCACTAATTCATTTTCGTTGTCCCAGATTGACATCTAGCAATGTATCAGGGCAATACATTTGACGGGAAATATCACGTAGCATGACAAAACCAAACTTGTTCGTTTACCGTGAAACTATAATCCTTTCGTCAATATGATCCGATCAATTATGAGATATGGATATGTGTCAATCTCAATTATCGATCATATCTTTTATCCCACTGTTAAGTCAATGTACGTCGAAAACTCTTTTCCGACTTATGAGTTCACCTTGGTCAAGGATTTCATAATTAACTTAACTGGGTAAAATGTAGATCATAATCTCTTACTATCTAAGAGTGACGAATCCTCTATTGATCATTCACAACCTTCATATGATTCTTGACATACCCGAACGATGCTGTATTAGCGACCCTTGACAGAGCAACATCCAACACCACCAAAGTATGTCTGCCCTCATATAAGGTACTATGATGACCTCAAGTCAAAGGACCAATTCCACTACCGAACGTTAGAGATTAACCACTAACATTTAGATAGTTATCCATGTGGAATCTCTCAGTGGGTCTCCAATGTTTTGTTCTATAACAAAACATCCACGTGTTCATTCAAATGTCACCACACTTTAGCTTGTGAGATCAAATACTTACTTCACAAGTAAGAATGCCACACGCGATAGTCTATCCGTAATAACGATATCCGTATCTCGTTATTACTTCGACCACGGACGATTTAAGATTCAATCATATGTAATTTGTATCTCACAATCACAACTCCTTGTGATTAACAAATCACCAAGACTTGAATCTACGGATTCTATTATTTAATTTATTAGAATATTAATTCAATTAAATAATAGATATTGCCATATATATGCATTGATTATATATATTCAAAGTGTTTATGTCCAAAGTTGATTGGACCTAGGGCATAACACTTACAAACTCCCACTTGCACTAGATCCAATCACTTATGTATCTTATACCATAAGAGTCTACATGACGATCATGTTTATACTGCGACAACTCTTTGTCAGTGGATCTGCAATTTAATAACTTGTGGGAATTCGTTCTTTATTTACGTCATTTCTTTGTATTATCTTTTCAATGAGATAACACTGCCTTAACATATGTTTAGATCATTGATAAGACCTTAGTTCCTTCGCTTGCACGATGGCTCCATTGTATCACAATGCATAAGCGTGTGATCAACAATGTTAGGAACTACTCTAAGTTCAGTAATGAACTCCCTGATCCAGACCACAACTTTTGTTGCTTTGTAAAGCAATTATGTATAAGGCTTCCATTATTGAATCAACGGTTATTTGGAACATTTCCAACACACCGCTTAAGAGTAAACCAATATCCTATTTGAGATGTGCTATTATTCCAGTCTGACTAGAAGTTAGCATCATTCTATCCATGAATTCTCGGTTCATTTTCTCCATATAAAATCTTCTCGAGATTTTATCTGTATAGATTGGGATGAGTTAAGCAATCTTCTAGATCTATCTCTATGAATCAACTTGCTTGTCCCACATCCATCACGGAGAAATTATTTAACAACCATAATTTCAACAATTGAAATATAGAGACGTCGTTTCCTATAATATGTCTCATACATATAATATCAGGAATGCGACAATGCTCTCACTATCTTCTTGTAAACGCACATTTCGTCTTTATTTTTGATAAAATCAAACATTTTGACTTTTTGTATCAAATCGAAGATTCCAGCTCCAAGAGGCTTGTTTCAATCCATATTAACATTTTCTTGTAAACTCATTTACAACCTATGTGTTCTAATCCATTAGGCAAGTCGACCAAGGTCAAACCTCGGTTACATACAACAAGTCCATCTCTTTAAGTCAACACTTGACTTTATTTCTATGTAATTAGTAGGTTCATTATCCTTGATTAGTAATCATGGATTCGTACCTTCTAGGAAGTCAAATGATCCTACAAGATTTACACTGAGCTAACGTGTCCTCAGAAGTCTCCACTTCCTGATCAAGAGTATGTCCCTCAGCTGGTGTGGGATAAGACTCAGGTTCATCTATTCGGTCAATTATATCCGTGGACTCTTGAACTCTTTCAAGATTTATTCTACTCCCACTGTCTCTCTTAGAGTAAACACTTTCTCTAAGAGTACGACATGTCTTGAGATGAATATCTTCTTCTCAACGGGATTATAGAATTGATATCCAATTATCTCTTGGATATCCACAAATATATAATTATCGGATTTAGTCTCAAACTTATCCGATTCAGTGCGCTTCACATAAGTGTCACAACCCAAACGTTCATATGAGATATGTTGGGCCATTCCATAACTCGTATGGAGTTTTTGTCAACCGATTTAGATGGGGCACGATTTAGTATGCAGCACGTGGCAATTAGTGCATGATCTCAAAACTATTTTTGAATGCTTGCATGGCTTGTTCTCAATTGCACTATATCTAATAGTGTACTATTCCTCATTTCAGATGCATCATTATGTTGCAATGTATGTGGAGGAATCCACTGCATGAGAATCTAATTCTCTTTTAGATAATCTAAAATTCTCCATTTTAGATATTCTTTACCTCGAACAAGTCTTAGTGTAAGAATATATTTACCTATTTGTTTATCAACTTTTAGTTTGAATCCTTTGAACATTTTAAGAGATTCATGCTTGAATTTCATCAAATATATATGATCATTTCTGAAATGATCATTAGTAAATGTGATGAGATAAGATAAACTTCACCTGACATTAATTGATATGAATCTACATACATCACTATGTATTAGACCTAATAATTGTGCAGATCATTTTCCTTTTCAAGTAAAAGGAGATTTGGTCACTGTGTCTTACAGACATAATTCGCATTTGTCAAATGATTCAAAATTATTTGACCCAAATATACATCTCCATGTAAGTTTGGAATTGCATTCTCATTTATTTGACCAAATCCACAATGTCAGATATAGGTATTCTTTAGATTATCATTTTTATGCCTTTCAATTTCTATACTCATTATAGAATACTCAATGTTTAGAATATAAATGTCATTTTGTAATTTACCATAACCATTAAGATCTTATCAAGATAAAAAGGAACAACAATTGTCTTTTACATTAAAATAATTCATGTCAAAACATGAAATTTATCTAATGCCCTTGGTAATGGTGAGAACAAAATTAACATTTCTCTAATTCTAATATCGAGCCTAAAGGCAACGGCAAGAAATACGATTCTACAGGCAATGCAACAACTTTTGCTCATTTTCAGTGTGTAGGTCAACTTCTCCCTTTTGCAGCGATCTACTTTTATTTAGTTTCTGTATATTTATACAAATATGAGATTTATATCTAGTATCTAATACCCATAAAACTAATGAAGTAGATTTAAGCCTTGCAATTTCATTTCCAATGACCCATCATTCCAAAATGATAATAGGGATCATCAGATTTGGTGTCGTCCTTATTTGCTTTAACTGTCTTAGTCATCTTTGTTGCTTTCCTAAAGCATCCTTTAGACTTCCCTATCGAAATCTATGACTAGGATTTGTCCACTACAATCATAGATGTTGGACTTATCAGTTTTAAGCATGTTCAGCAACTCATTGAGCGTGCACTGGAGTTTATTCATGTTAAATTCATAATTAGTTATGAATAACTCTTTGACAGAGATTGCAAAACCAAGTCTATACTTAGTTCATTGTTCATGACTGAACGCAATTGAGCAACTTCTCAAAGTAGTCAGAATCTTCAGCACATGAGCACTGACTGAAAATTCTTCTGCCATTATGCACTAGTATAGTTGCTAGGAAATATCATATCTTTCCACATGTGATTGTTCATCATTCAACACATTGAGATGAAAAATCATGTGTTAGCATCTATACTTTTATGTTGCTTTGTAACTCAGGTGACATAGTCGCAAACATCATACATGTTGCAGTACTATCGTCATCACTGTGTTTATTGTAGTAGCCACCTCTTCCTTTGTTGAGTCATCAGCAAGTGTCTCTGGGAAGGGCTACTCAAGGACACAACCAATTTTTCATGCCTGAGAACAATTCTCATATTGCGGTGCCAATCAAGAAAATCTCGTTTGGTTGTTGGCATTCAATATGCCTCTTAAATACATATGGTTACTCATGATTCAATAAATGTAAACGACGAAAAGTAAAGAAATAATATATATAATGCATGAATTAATTTAATATGGCCTTTTATTAAATTAATTTTGCTCCCACTGTTTAACTCAAATTTATGACCCTCTCACATAAATTTATGGAATCCATTCTTGATTCCCAGTGGGCTGGAATCCCATTTGTTATATTAAAACCTTGAGTGTACTCAACAAGCCCTAATAAAACATTTGGGTAGATACTATTATCAATTGTATCTCCATACAACTCCCAGATCATTAAGCTGACAACTCTTTGTCTTCACACATCTTATGTGTTAGCTTAACATGCCTCTAAGATTTATCTCCTTGAGTGTACTCAACAAGAGATAAATATTAGTTAAATCAAAACCATCATTCAGAAATATCTAATATTTCATAGTGTCAAACATATCCCTAATAGACCAGCCTTGAGTGTACTCAACAAGCTAAGATCGATTTAGGACTCTCGTTTTTCACTATAATGGTGGAAGACGAATATACATATGACTTAATATTTTAACATGCCTCTAAAATTTATCTTCTTGATGTACTCAACAAAAGATAAATATTAGTTAAGTCAAACCCATCATTCAGAAATATCTAATATTTCATAGTGTCAAACATATCCCTAATAGACCAGCCTTGAGTGTACTCAACAAGCTAAGATCGATTTAGGACTCTCATTTTTCACTATAATGATGGAAGGCCAATAACAAATTGACTTAATATTTTTAACGAGGGATTTTCATGCAAAAGGTCTCATCGTAATAATTATATATATTTTATTATACATCTAACATGCAAATAAACATACATATAATAGTGTGGACGATTATGGATTTATACTATCTAGTCTTCCCGAGCCATAAGGAATACTAGTCGGTCAGTTCCTATGGGGTATAGCATTGATTCATACAATACTCCATCTCCATGGTCTCCTCCTCTTCTTGTATCTCCAATTAGTCCAGCTGCAACTTGTATCCTATACTAGTTGGCACGCAGGCCTAAATAATATTGGACACGCAGGCCCATAATAATAATAACGGACTCGCAAGTCCAAAATAAATAAGAGCTCGCAGGCCCATAAAACAACAAGAATAAAACTAACCATTCAACACATCCACATGGTCGAGTCCATAATCATCCACTAATAAAACATTTATCATATAAATGCATTCCTATAATATCTAATATTATATGCAAACATGTTTCAAGTTTCTAGCAATTAAAGTCGTCTAAACTAATTTAGACAAATTGATCGGAACAATTAAATAATTAATTAATCAAATTAATTAATTAATTTAATTAGCGGACTTATTTAATTAAAATCAAATTTCAATTAAATATCAAATTAGAGTTCAACTCTAATTCCAATAAAATTTTAGGGTAAGACAATTTAATTAAAATCAAATTTTAATTAAATGTCAAATTAAAGTTCAACTCTAATTATAATCAAATTAATATGGTTGAATTTAATTAAAATCAAATTTTAATTAAATACAAAATAAGAGTCAAACTCTAATTCCAAGATATTAGGGCGAACATATTTAATTAAAATCAAATCTTAATTAAATACCATATTAGAGTCAAACTCTAATTTCAAGAAAAATTTAGGGTGAGACAATTTAATTAAAATCAAATTTCAATTAAATGTCATATTAGAGTCCAACTCTAATTTCAACAATATACTAGGGTGGATAATTTAATTAAAATCAAATTTTAATTAAATATTAAATTAAAGTCTAACTCTAATTTAATATGAATTAATATTTTAACTTAGGATAAAACTCCTAAATAAAATAAAATTCAATTTAGGGTCAAAATTAAATATTTAAGTTAAAATCCAATTTTAACGAAAATATAAAAGTCGTCGATTTTGAAATAAAATTTTAAACGGGTCAAATTTGAAATTTTAAAATCAAACCATTTTAAAATCTAATTTAAAACCATTTTAATATTTAAATTCAAAACTATTTTCAAAATTGCAATCTGGCCCTTATTTCAATTTTTATACACAGCCCTCAGAAAATTTCAGAAATAACAATCAGGCCCTTATGTTAAAATTGCATTATGACCCACATTCCATAATTGCAGGAGGGGGGCCTGCAATTTCGTAAATTGCATCATGGCCCCCGTCTCCACCCGTTGGCTGAAACCCTAGAATAATCGCCCTTTTCCCGTTTGCGGCGCCGGCGACTGGAGGGGACGGTCACTGCCGCTTCAGATGACCCGCGATCGGCGGCTCCAACGAGGCTGGCCGGAAATAAATAGTAGCGAGCTGCCGCTGCAATTTCATGCGACGCTCGCCGTGCAACAGCAGCCGCGATAACGGCGACGGTCTCTGCTGCGTGTCGGCAGCAGCGACTGTCACTGCTACCTCTTCCCGTGGCGGCGCGCCTGCTGCCCGTGCGTGGTAGCAGGTTGCCGCCATGGCCGGCGGCGGCCGCGGCCGTGCTTTTCCAGATCCGTTTTTTTTTGACGAAAAAATTATTTTCATTTTCAAAACAGATTTTGAAGATGAAAAATAATTTTCTAAACTGCTAGATTCAAGAAACCAAAAATAAACAATTAACTTTTAATTGTTCAATCATGCGAAACAATTTCTAACAAACACAAAGTAGGCTCTGATACCACTGTTGGGAATTTACTTAACATGCATAGCGGAATTAAAACAATTTTCAATTCCCAAACGAGGATCTGCAATGTGTTTAGATAGAAACTGTGATGAGAATGATACCTTTGATGAATTCCACAAACTCTTTTACTTTTTCTTGAACTCCAATGATCACGATCTGCAATTCAAGCTGTCCAATTGTCCAGCCTCCAATGGTGATCCACACAGAGAATAAGAATGACGGCTAGGGTTTCTTTTTCTTGTGCTAGCAAGAATAATAAAATTCTCTACAGTTTACAAACCCTAACAGCTTATTAATATAAGCCCAAGTGGGCTTGGCCCATCTCTAAACTTAACCCGGTCCGATATTTAACTAATCAAATTAATTAAATCCGGTCCATGAATTAATTAATCCAATTAATTAATTCGGGCATATTAATAAACAACCCAATTAATTAATTATCCAACACTTGTCAATTAATTAATTGGTAAATCTCATTCTTCTGATTCTCTTTTGTGTGTGACCCATTAGGTTCCCGATCACGATGTCGAACGATGTGAATTATTATTTTGATCTAATCAAAATCGATAAATTAAAACGCCCCTTTTAATTTATCACTAATTCATTTTCGTTGTCCCAGATTGACATCTAGCAATGTATCAGGGCAATACATTTGACGGGAAATATCACGTAGCATGACAAAACCAAACTTGTTCGTTTACCGTGAAACTATAATCCTTTCGTCAATATGATCCGATCAATTATGAGATATGGATATGTGTCAATCTCAATTATCGATCATATCTTTTATCCCACTGTTAAGTCAATGTACGTCGAAAACTCTTTTCCGACTTATGAATTCACCTTGGCCAAGGATTTCATAATTAACTTAACTGGGTAAAATGTAGATCATAATCTCTTACTATCTAAGAGTGACGAATCCTCTATTGATCATTCACAACCTTCATATGATTCTTGACATACCCGAACGATGCTGTATTAGCGACCCTTGACAGAGCAACATCCAACACCACCAAAGTATGTCTGCCCTCATATAAGGTACTATGATGACCTCAAGTCAAAGGACCAATTCCACTACCGAACGTTAGAGATTAACCACTAACATTTAGATAGTTATCCATGTGGAATCTCTCAGTGGGTCTCCAATGTTTTGTTCTATAACAAAACATCCACGTGTTCATTCAAATGTCACCACACTTTAGCTTGTGAGATCAACTACTTACTTCACAAGTAAGAATGCCACACGCGATAGTCTATCCGTAATAACGATATCCGTATCTCGTTATTACTTCGACCACGGACGATTTAAGATTCAATCATATGTAATTTGTATCTCACAATCACAACTCCTTGTGATTAACAAATCACCAAGACTTGAATCTACGGATTCTATTATTTAATTTATTAGAATATTAATTCAATTAAATAATAGATATTGCCATATATATGCATTGATTATATATATTCAAAGTGTTTATGTCCAAAGTTGATTGGACCTAAGGCATAACACTTACAGTTCTCTCTTTTTAAAATTTTAAAATAAAAGGAAAAATATTTTGTAAAAGTCTCCAGGCACGTGAAACTTTGACCCACGTCACCCGCTCAATTGGAAAAGGCCAATTCGATTCGACACGTGTCTTTTTATTATTGGTCAGAAAAAGTTAGAACGCACTCTCATTGGTTATGCCCCTCTACACCACGTAGCAATCTATGTGTTTTGCAAAGTAAACACTCGGTTCGGCAATTTCTTAATAATAATAATAATAATAATAATCTAAATATACATATGCATATACAAATCGAAATATAGATACAGATTTATTTTTTTTGAAGCAATTATCAAAATCTCTAGAAGTTTCTGAGTTTTTAAATCCGATTTTTAACCCTAGATTTTGGAGTGGAAGAGTCCGCATTATTTGATCTACGTGTCATAACGATATGGCGCATCAAAGATCAAAATTATTGTTTTTCTGCATTTTGTCATGCTATGTTATTGTCATTACTGCGTAAGTATCAGAACATTTTTGATACAGTAGTAGTTGTAATTTTGTATTCATAATGTGAGCTGTACTGTAATGACGAGATTGATTTTGAATTGTTTTCAGGAAGAGTTATTATGAGATTCTGCAAGTGCCGAAAGGAGCTTCGGATGAGCAAATAAAACGAGCCTATCGAAAGCTTGCATTGAAGTATCATCCCGATAAGAATCAAGGAAATGAAGAAGCTAACAAGAGATTTGCAGAAATCAATAATGGTATTACTATACTATATATCTGTTCTATAATCCGTATTTTATTATTTCTTCTTATTGAAAAGACATGACCGTATTGATTGCTTGGACTTTTAAAGCTTATGAAGTCTTGTCGGATGGTGAAAAGAGGAGTATATACGATAGATACGGTGAAGAGGGTCTTAAACAGCATGCTGCGAGTGGTGGTGGCAGAGGTGGGGGAATGAACATTCAAGATATTTTTAGCTCGTAAGTTCATACGTCCATATGTTGCTTTACTTCTTTCTGCTTTGGGTATATGTGCTATGATTGTTGGCTCTTTTCTTGGCCACTTATCACCGTTCTTTTGTTATTTTTATTGCCTATCCATCTCAGAGTGAGTGGTTCCCTTTGAGTTAGAATTTGTTGTTTGTTTTGTAGAACATTCAGAGATAATTAAATCTTTTCACAGAGGTGCACTGTGTGTGCAGTGTTTATTTATCGAGTATTTGTGCTTAACTATTAACACTGATTAGTGCTGTGAGGTTTGCTTGTAGTTCCTGTAAGCACTTAAGAGTTTAAGCATTGTAAGCTCAAACAGTAAGCGTATCAGGTGCTTCAATCCATTTAAAAAAGATAAGCATCCTGGCGTATCAGGTGCTCCAATCCATTTGAAAAAGATAGGCATCCTCTCTTCTTCTTTTTTTATTCATTTTATTATTTGAGCAACTATAAGCACTTCCACTTTGTCAAATAAGCTTTAAGAGTTAAGAGGACTTAAAAACGTAAAATGCTTATAAGCACCACTTTTGTTAAGCAATGGCAAACCCCTTCACGTTTAAATCCACTGGGAGCTTCTATCGTCTAACTCTGTTTCTAGCGAACTCTATCTAGATGGTGGAAGGATGTTAATCAGTCTTCTCTTACCTTTATATTGTTTGCAATGATTGCCATTCAACTCAGCCTATGGTCATTTGTTAAAGCCCTAGACCAACGTTCACCGGGCATCACGGAACTAGGAACTAGGAACATAGTTACTTTTGCTAGTTGCAACATTATAGTTGAATGAAGCAATACAAGTTGTTTTAATTCTATAGAATTTGGAAAACCTGTAATTCTATTTGGTTGTTTTGTTTGCTTTTTCCTGGGCTGTGCTGGAACTCTTTTCTTCTTCTTCTTCGTCGTCTTTTTTTCCCCCTTTTTATCATAAATTTTGTCCAAACTCTACATTGCCGAAATTTTTTTTCCAGTTTCTTTGGTGGAGGTCCAATGGAAGAGGAAGAGAAGATTGCAAAAGGTGATGATGTGACTGTTGAATTGGATGTGACACTAGAGGATCTGTACATGGGGGGTTCTTTGAAGGTAATGGACGTATTATTTTTGAAAGTACTGTAAAAACTCTAATATATAACAATAAAGTCATACCTTTAGTTTCATACCTGAGTTATCACTCCAACTGAATGGTTGACATAGTCTCGGATAGTTGCTCGAATGGATGCTTTTGCTCTTTTTATTGACTAATTTAGGAGTCAAAACATCATGCCAAAGTTTGGTCCTTCCATGCATTTTTCTTTTTTATTGTACTGCCAGATTTTACGTCCAAACTTTTGGCTGGCTTTCAGAGTCCAGGATTTTTAAGTTTGGCTTGCTTTCAGAAATTATTTTATCATCAATGAAAGATTCTAGAATAGTCTTTTCAGAATTTAAGGACGTGTCAATGACATTTTTGATCTACATAATTTTTAGCATTGCTCACATGGCATGATACATCTAATATTATACACTGCAAGATTGAGTTGGTTTTGCAGAATTCAAATTATTCAATTGAAACTACCATGTATCTAATTTACTTGCTCAAAAATTGATGTTAATTGCGAGATCCATCAGGTGTGGAGGGAGAAAAACGTAATAAAACCTGCCGCAGGAAAACGGCAATGCAACTGTAGAAATGAAGTTTATCACAGGCAAATTGGTCCAGGAATGTTCCAGCAGATGACCGAGCAGGTATGTTTTTCCTCATAAAAATAGCGCAAAATGGCTGCGTGAATGGAAGGTGCCCTTCCAACTTGGTTGCTTTGGCTTTTGCATTTAGCTCTTGAATTCTTAAGCTATTTTATATATATTATATATATATATATTATTTATTTTCAGGTTTGCGAACAATGCCCAAATGTCAAGTATGAAAGGGAAGGCTATTTTATCACTGTGGATATTGAGAAAGGCATGCAAGATGGACAAGTAAGCTTTCATCTGTTATGACTAGTTAACATTTTGTTTTCATGCAAATCTACGTCTATATAATATATTCATCTACATGAGCCATATTATGCTTTGGAGGGGATCTATAGGGAAATTCTCTTTACATATTTCTTTGCTCTGACGCATTTGTTTGTGATCTTCCTAATTGCATTAGTTTGTATTCTTTTCAAAGCACTAATTGCTTCTTTTCACAGGAAGTGGTCTTCTACGAAGATGGTGAACCAAAAATAGATGGTGAAGGTGGAGATCTGAAGGTTTCATAGTTTGGCTTTTGTTTGGTTATGGGCTTGCTTTGATTTAGTTCTTTTTGGGTGGCCATCCTGTCTCACTTGCTTTGCCATGTTTGGACAGTTTCACATTCGTACTGCACCTCATGATGTCTTTACAAGGGAAGGCAATGACCTCCGTACAACAGTTACAATTACTTTGGTAATGTTCTTTTCATCAATTATTGCTTTCTGGTCAATTTTTTTCTGCATCTCTAATTTACGGTTTAGGGCCAAGTATGCTCTTTATCCTTTAAGTAACTTTGAACTTTGTGAAAAACTTAACTAGAAAAGTTGATATATTGTAACTGATTATGTAAGAAATCATTATGTGGTTTAGAAGATATGTTCTTAGGTCTGTATTTCACAAATTCAGTTTTAGAGCTTGTTTGGGAGAGATTTTTCTAAGTGAAAAATGATCTTCTTTTTTTTTTTATAAGAATGTTTCGTTAAAAAGTAGGGAAAAGTTTTAATTCATATAGAAAGTGTGATTGAAAATGATTTTGGGGAAAAATGATATTCTAAAAATATTTCCCAAACAAGCTCTTAGTTCCAAACTGGGTATGTTATTTACTATTTTAGAAGCCATGCAATGGCAGATTTTGGAAAAATGTTGGATTATACACTTTCGTGGCAGAAGCCCTAAGATGTAATAAAGTAGCAGCATCAATTACTGATAAAGCCCCTGTTTGGTGTCAATTTTAATTTTGAGAAAAATGTAAGTACAAGTAAATAATTAATTTTAACCACATATTTCATAAACTTTTATCAAAATCTACTAAAAATCTGTTTTTTAGCCATACTAAACATGGGCAAAATGAGTTTGGAGACACAGCATCACTGTTAGCATCTGTCTGATGCTGGGCCTTTACGTGTCGATAGTGTTTATAGAAAATCTAGAATGCCATAATTTATATTATACAGGCAGAAATTTAGATATCTCCATCCTGTATGCCTTCTATTTGTGCAAATTTAAAATATGTCCTGATGAAATAGTGAATACTTCTGGATCTGTACAAGTTATATGATGCATCGTGCGTTGGTTTGTACTCTCCATGTTAATCAACAGAGATAGTAAAATTAGTCATCTTAATTCTTTATCTATAGAGCAACTGCTGTTGTTTATTGCTCACTTCGTGAGATGGTCTATAAAGGATTGTTGAAGGGGTTATGCAAGCCTATGTATGGATTTTATTTTTCCAGTTTCCTTATTGTTTACCATGACTGATATATTTTCTTTAGTACTCGGTATGATTGTTACATATTTTAATAAAAAACTTAATTCATTTGTCAAACTTTCTTCATTCAGGTGCAAGCTCTTGTAGGTTTTGAGAAGACCATTAAACACCTTGATGATCATCTCGTGGATATTAGCTCTAAGGTGAGCATAACCTGATTTTCTTTGGGTTACTTTGTTTCTAGGGCTCAACTAAGCCTAATCTATTCACTTGCTTGAATTAGTTACAAAATTGTTGAGTAGGGGTGAGCTGTATTGTTTGCAACATGAGTAATAAATGGCGAAATGACAAGTATTTTCTTCTGTTCAGGGTATTACAAAGCCCAAGGAAGTGAGGAAATTTAAAGGTGAAGGGATGCTATTACATTTTAGCAACAAGAAGGGAGATTTATATGTCACGTTTGAGGTTCTGTTTCCCACTTCACTAACAGACGACCAGAAAAAAAAGATTAAGGAAATTCTTGGATAGAAGTTGCAGTTCTCTACCTGATCAGTTTATAAATGTTTCCCTGTAACTTGACCATTCGTGTAGAAGATTCAAAACACTGCTTAGTTAACCCCCCCCCCCCCCCCCCCCCCAACCCAACCCACCTTTTTCCTTGAAGAGTAGCATAAATTCTCCATGAGGGGACTCTCTTCCTCAACTTGGGTGTACACCTTTGAGTTTGCGCGTAGAGCTGAATTTGGTAGTAAAGGTGTCATTTTCTGCCTGTTGATGTTGTAATCAATTGAATCGGGGAACTAGGGATAGTATAGTATTGAGTTGTATAATGCCTTCTTGCATTGCAATTTGGTCGACAATGAAAAGTTGAGGTTTTTCAGAGACATATTTCCATGATATCTAAGCCTCCTCATATTTAGTTACCAATTTTATGAAATATTATAGCAGTTATGGAATAGCATATGTTGTCAACATTTCCTAAAGAACAAGGAATGAAGTGATTTTGAAGCCAGGAAATTTTCTAGCCCGTATGCTTGTGAATTAACAAGAGATAAAATACAATCTTAATTGACAATATAGTTGCAGATGCTTGAATATCTGTTGGAGACTTGGAGTACACATTAGGTCATCACTCAATTGTAACAAGTTTCTCTTCATCAACATCAAAAGCTTGTCTTGTTTGTTTTAGTTCCTCGCTCATGGCCAACAATTACGTGCATCGATTAAGTTTTGGCACATCCTACAAGATCAAATTATAGGTATTTTGAATTTGTCAAAACATCACAGAAGCGGCTAAAAGTTTAAAGTACTTAAAAATGATGAGAATAATGGCAAATTCCTAAAAGAAAATGTGCCCAAATTGAGATATATTTAATTTTTTAGGGCTATCAACTTAATCCCAGCATCTGTTTCATAATTTTATGTGCCTGTGGCATATGTGCCACAGATTTGTACCTTAAGAATTATGAAGAGAAAATCCTCGGTCAAAATTTTTCCTATTTTAGATGCGGTATTTTGAGCTTTATGGACCAGTAGAAGTTACAATTATGGTTTGGTTTCTTATACCATAGAAATTAAGGGTGCGTTAGATTGCGTATATGAAATTTGTATGAAAAGAAAATTAATTTTGAACAATTTAATTGCCTAGAATTTATTTGTATGGAAATTAATTGTGGTTCACAATTGCAGGTTCCCAGAAAATTTAACCAAGTGCAGATGAGAAAAGAACAAGAATAAAATATGTCACACAACAATGTCCTTCACAAGAGGCTGTAGTGCATCAATTGAAGAATCTGATAACTGAAAATAAATTAAAAGTACTATATTCAGAAATTAAGGGTAAAACAACAAAATTCAATGAAACAAAAGGACTGTAAGCATAGATACAAAAGCGAGAAGTTACAGGAATAAATCCATCCGAAAACACACACTCTTGAAGCAAAAACCCAAATTTTAAACGTGCTTAAATATTCATATATGGTTGTAATTTTATTTTAAAAATCCTTTTTTTTTCCTGATTATCAATTTTTCTGAGGCATCCGGTGGTGGCAAATGAGCCGAGCGGCTCGTCGGCTCGCCCGCTCGGCTCGTACTGTTCACGCCCACGAGCCGCTCTGGCTCGTAAAAAAACGAGCCCGAGCACGAGCCGAGCGGGCTCATGGGCTAGACGATGTTCACGAGCGGCTCGCCGAGCCGCTCGTGAGACGAGCCCACGAGCTTGGCTCGTGGGCTCGTCTAAACGAGCCGCCGGCTCGTCTTAGACGAGCCCAGTTAATTAAAAAAAATAAAAATAAAAATAAAATAAAAATAAAAATGGTTGAAATGGGTGACCAGAACGGTCACTGAATCAGTGACCGTTCTGGTCACCAAGAGTGACCAAACGGTCACTGATTCAGTGACCGTTTGGTCACTTTTTTCCAAAAATTTTTTTTTTTTTTTCTACTTTTCTCCATTTCTTCTCCTATAAATACTCAACCCATTACAACATTTTTTTCCCACCAAACTTTCATTCTATACTCTCTACTCTACAATTTACAATTTACAAATCATTATCAACAATTCTATAATTCTCTTCTACATTTTTTTACATTATTATCTTCATTTTACAACTCATTTTATACATTAGCCAGTAGTACATAATCGTCATTTCTACATTTCTACATTCTATTTCAACAATTCACAAATGGATCCACGAGCATTTGTTGAAAACTTGTTCGGTATGGAAGGTGAAACACCTGCCCAAAATCAATTTGGGAATGAATTTGCCGGTCTCAACCAACTACCAATTCCAGAAGACATTAACGATTTTGACGTTCGTGAAGCCGATTCGATTGATTTGGATGACGTTGATGTTGATCCTAGTGTTCCTATTGATTTGGAACAAGATGAAGAACCTGCACTAAATATTCCCGATGCAAGAGGGAAGAGAAAGGGGAAGAAGCAGGCAAAATGTTGGGACCATTTCAAATTGGTTAACACTGGTCGTGTGATCGATGGACTTCCAGAAACGAAAGCAGTATGTAAATACTGTCAACAACGACTGGCATGGCAAAAAGGCATTGGAACCACTCACCTCAACCGTCATTACAAAGCATGTGCGGCCAAACATGGGCTTCTTGAACGTGGACAAACGCAACTACAGTTTGGTACTAGTAGAGACGGTGCTACTACTTCGCCAATTTCTACGTGGATGTATTCGGAGGAGGAAGCACGAAAGGGAATGGTGAAGTTCGTTGCCGCGGCGGAGCTGCCACTAGCAATAGTGGACAACGAACATTTCGTAAACTACGTTAAACAATATCTTCAACCAAGGTACGTTGGGGTAAGTCGAAATACTCTTCGTTCTAATACAATTGAATATTTTCTTAATGCAAAGCGATTATTGATTGGGGATTTAGAAAAATACGGGGGTGTCATATCTTTAACTTCGGATTTATGGGAAGGGATTAATAAGAGAGGTTATATAGCTGCAACTGCACACTATATAGACCCACTTTGGGTTATGCACAAAAAAATTATTGCTTTTAAAATAGTTGAGTATCCTCATAATGCTAACACTATATTTAATGCAATTATGTTAATAATTAAAGAATATAAATGCGAGAGTAAAATTCGTTCTTTTACTTTTGACAATGCTTCTGTAAATAAAGTAGTTATCGATAAATTACATAGAGTACTTCAACCCGATTTTGGTGGTTATTTATTCCATATTCGATGTGTGTGCCATATTTTTAATTTAATTGAACAAGACGGTTTAAAACATGTGAAGGACGAAATTAGTCGAATTAGGAATGCACTTACGTATATCACGATTACACCTAGTAGAAAACAAGCATTTGAAGAATTTTGTGAACAAGTTGGGAACTCTAATACAAAAACTTTTATTACTGACGTAGGTCATAGGTGGAATTCAACTTACTTATTATTAAAATCATGTGAAGGTTTTGAACCATTTATCACTGAATTTTATAACAATAGGCATATTAGAGACGACGACGATGATATCTTAAATGAATCCGATTGGAATACAGTTTTTAAAATTAAGAAATTTTTGGAAAGTTTTTATACGTCTACGAATATATTGTCTGGTGTTTATTATCCAACTAGTTGCATGGTTCTTGAACGTCTTTATATAACTGTTAGGGCTTTTAATAGATATCAAAATGACCCTGATTTTCATGCTGTTATATATGCTATGGAATTAAAATTTAGAAAATATTGGGAAGAATTACCTATGTTATTTCCTTTAGCATGCGTCATGGACCCCCGATATAATTTATCGGGTACTAAATTTATAATTGACCAAATTTCAAATGCTTTAACTTTTAATATGCCTATTACTTATAGGAATTTGGAACAAACGTTAACTGAAATGTATGAATTATATGCTTCAAGAATAGGTACACAAGTTACTCGTGTACCTACTCCTCCTCCCACTAATATAAATGATGACGACGCTGAAGTAATTAATTTATTAGAAAACATAGACTCAATTAGATATGATTCAACTGCATATGCATATGGTTCCTCTAGTAGTAGTAGTATGTCTTCCACTGCATGTACTCAAACTTCGAGTAGCAATCCAAATGCGTTGCCATCTGAATTAATTGATTACTTTCGTTATACTATGCCTAGTAACAAATCAGTTAAGAAAAGTTCATAAGATGTAATCGAATTCTGGCGAAATAATGAACGTCGATGGCCAATTGTTTCTGCAATTGCAAAAGATCTACTAACACCTCCGGTTAGCACTGTAGCTTCGGAGTCTGCTTTTAGTGCAGGGAAGAGGGTTCTCTCTGAAATTCGAAGTCGACTAAAAGAAGATATTTTGGAAGCGTTAATGTGCGTGAAGGATTGGGAAGACGCTAATTATCGAATTCAACATAAATATGCCGAAATTGCATGTAATCAAGTAAGTGATATTTAATTTCAATACATTCATTACAAAATTTTATTTTCATACATTTATAATTTTTTTAAAAAAATTGTACACGTAAAAAGTTTTTCGTGTACAATTTTAACTCCGCCTACACGAAATTGAAGTAGCCGGTCCCAAGCCCGGATAAAGGAGGAGGGTTTATCTTTTTTTTTTTTTTAAATAAATGTATATTTACTATTTTAAAAATTATAAATGTTTTGACGAGCCCCGATAAATGTTTTGGAAAATATATATTTAAAAAAAATAGGAAAAATAGACTTGTAGTAGTAGCGTTATTTATTTATAAAAAAAAAAAAAAGGGGCGAGCAGCTCGGCTCGCCGAGCCGCTCGCTTTGGGCGAGCTCGGGCGCGAGCCGAGCTCGCCCAAACGGCAACGAGCCGAGCTCGAGCTCGGCTCGTTGCCGACGAGCCACGAGCTCGGCTCGTGCGAACACGAGCCGAGCTCGTTCGTCAATGGGCCGAGCCGGCTCGGCTCGGCCCATTGCCACCACCATCCCTATACCCAATTAGGCCTTGTTACTTGGATCCATATAATAGAAGTCCGGCCCACTGAAGGGATAAAATAAATAGGTGGGCCTTCTAGCCCATCTTAAATGTGACCAGAACATGTGAAAATTACACCCACCGCTACATTTAAATTTTCAACTTCAAAAATAAAATTATAACTATTTTTTCTTCAAAAATTAGGTTATAATTATTTTTTAATTTAAAACATATATAACAATTCTCGAACTAACAACCATACCCCAACCAAATCCCAAATCCTAATCAATTTCCAGGGTCCCACCATAGCCATACCCTCCCTCACACACCACTATTCCCAGCCGTCGGTGATACATTCAAACGCTGGCATCCCACACAATTTCCCAGTCGTTGGCGACCCCTTCAGACGTCGGCATCCTTGTTATTGTCTTTCATCTCTAGTAAGTAGCCCCCGCATCCTTATTTGTCATTGTCTTTCATAGTTGGCATTTCTTTCAAACAGTAGCGTAGGGCTATTACGAGTTGCAGCAACGTTGTAGCAGCTCAGGCTAGCTATTGTAGCCTAATGTTGCTGTTGCAGAAACAATAGCATTGCCCGATGATGCCGACGGGTTCCAACGCCGTGAGAAAAATTGGAATTAATTTGATAATTTGTTACCTGTAAAATTTTCGATTTGTGACCGGGAAATAATATGTGACCTATTAATTTTGTAATTTGTGATAGATAAATAAATCGTGACCTATAAAAATTGTAAGTTGTGACTGGGAATACTACGTGACTTATTAATTTGAGAATTTATGATCGATAAATAATTTGTGAACTACAAAATTTGTGACTTGTGATCGAGAAAAATTGCATGACTAATTAATTTCATAATTTGTGATCAATAAATAAGTTGTGACCTATAAAATTTGTGATTTGTGATTGACATTGTGCTATTGTAATTAGTATGTAATTGTGATCATAAACTATAATGCTGTGTCCTTAATATATTTAGAGCTTGTTTGAGAGAGATTTTTGGGGAAAAAATTGATTTTGAATAGTGATATGATGGGAAATGTGTGGTTGAAAAGGAAGAAAAAATTATTGATGTGATGGAAAATATTATTTTATTGAAAAATGTGTGGTTGAAAATGAGAATTAATTTACTATAGAAAAATTTAATCTCTCCCAAACAGGACCTTAATTAATAAATTTTAATTATAACATGATTTTTGAAATTTTAAAACATATTTCTTAATTTTGAAATGGTATATTTTAAACATGTTATATTTGAATTGTCCCTTGAACATTTATTCTCTTTTGGATATTAGATGACCCAAAACCGTCTTGGTGGCTATTCCTTATCTAATTGCAACTATAAAATATTGTTACATTATGTAAGGTTTGAATGGGAATGGCAAAGAAATTTGATCGAGGTCCCACCCCAAATATGGATGGAATTCCTTGCTCAGTGGGTTGGCACGCATGACACGTTTGAAATGGATACGAGTATTGATCACCTCGTTCAATCTTACGGAAGGTACATGAGAAAAAATCTATAATGGGACGATACACAAAATGATCGTCTGTCCCTATTGAGTATTGGACTGTAAAGTGAGTAAGAAACGATGGGATTGAGGGAGAAAATGAGGTATTTTGGATTATGGAAATATAACCATGTTTTTTAATCAGAGTTTGAAAGACGCAAAATTGATATTTTTCCTTTCCAAGAGTTGTGTTGATTTTGAGTTACCTTGTTGAAGCGAGTATGGCGACAATTCACAAGCAAAATCAAATCCCAGATGAGACGTCATGTTGATCTGCAAGATAATGACGTGGCACTCATGTTCATATCCCTAAACTTTTAACGGGTCCTACATTTTCCAGCCACTCTCTTTTTTATTTGCAAAAAGTAAAATTCCAATTTGATTTGCCATATTTCCCAACAATTATTATTATTATCGAGGGGCCTGACTCTGGACCGATAAAAATAGTTAATTTATTATAGTAATTTTCCTTTGTTATTCGCCGTTGATACTGGTATTCGATAGTTTACCATAAACTCGTTGAAATTACAATTTGAAGTACAAATAATTGACTAATTTAATAGACTTCACGACAATATTTTCATATTCTAATCGTATTTAGTATTTACACGAACAACATACTTAAAATCAACAACTTCCACCGTGTTCAAAAATGACATGCCTAGTTAAGATTCGTGTGAAAATACAACATAGTTTAAAATGAAAGAGTAATCGACTTAAATTCTAACAAATTATTTCTAAAGACAAAAGAGGTTTCATTTTCATTTTAAAGGAACCGCAACACGTTTTTTAATTTATTTCTTACAATTTTATTTGTTGTTCTACGAAAAAAGGGATCTTGAATTGATAGGCTGGGCTAAAAAGTTTCGTCTTTAAGAAGAGAGAGGAAAGCCTGTGAAAGTCACATTTTTTTCAGTTCAAAACGTAGAAGATATTATTTCTCTCTCTAAACTTCCATATATTCAGCAAAGAAGACGACTCAAAACTCAAAGCTTGTGTTGAGCGTCAACATCCTACCTGTATAGCTATAGACGCAAAGAGTTGTATAAAATATACAAGTTTGATTGGGAACAAAGAAATCCCACTAAGAAGAAATACTCCTCTTTTTTTTTCAAGAATGGATGCTTTGGGTTTGAAGGCAGGTATTCATGGAATTACGCCGCCACTCGCCGTCGTGGGAAATGGGATGCTGGATTTACCTATGGGCCAACCTTCCAAAATAAGTGCATTGGGGCCGGCGGCGCCACCAAGGAATTCGCCGTGGGGGTTCACTTTAAGGTACCCTTTCAGATCTCTATGGCCTGGAGGCAAGAATCGGTGCGAGCCGGCAATTGCAGTGGACGACGGCGTTTTAGTGGAGGAAAAAGAAGAGAACAGAAGTGAAGAAAGAGAATCGGAAGGGGAAAATGGGAATTGGGTATTAAAGATTTTGCATGTGAGGTCCCTCCGGAAAGAAGGGGAAATAGATGGTAAATTGGTTGAAGAAATGGGGATGAAATTGGAAGATGACAATAAAAATGGTAGACTGAATGCAAATGATGAAAAGAAAGGGGATTGTTGTGACGAAAACGAAGATTGTGATGTGTGTACAATTGATGGAGAAGATGATGAAAAGATAGAATTCAATAGAGAATCATTTTCAAAGCTGCTTAGGAAGGTGCCCTTAGCAGAAGCTAGATTATATGCTCAAATGTCTTATTTGGGAGCTTTAGCTTATTCCATACCTCAGATCAAGGTATTTTTTTCATTCATGACTTATTGATTACTTAGTTCGGATAAGTCGATCTTGAAAGGAACAAATGATATGGGATAAAGATTATCTGCTTGATGTGTGATTGTTTTTGGATCAATGTTGATTCTTTACTGTGAATTGGCTATTTTTGTTTGTTAGTATAATTTCGTGGACCTTTTTGTGAATCTTGATACACCTCTGCCATCGATTGCTGGCGTGATCCATTGCTAGATACATTGTTATTATGAAGAACGCAACTTGATCTGATTGCAATTTGGGTCTCCCGGCTTCCTAATTTGCTTTGTTCTTCTGAGATTTTGTGAAACTTTCTTGCTTAGGTCAATTGTTTTATTCCTGATCAATGGGCATTATAGTGTTAAATTGAGTAGCTATGCACAAAATGTTGGTTGATGCTTTATATTTGTTAGAACATATCTTATCGGTTTGTTTTTTCATTTCATGGTACAGCCTAAGAACCGTCTGAGATTTCATGGACTGCGGTTTGTAACTTCGTCGATAGAAAAGAAAGAACAAGAATTGAAAGCTGAGAAAGAGAAGGCTTCGGTTGAAGACCAACAAAAAGAAGATAAGACACCTGATGAGGCTCGAGTTGCAGAGGGAAATGTAATGGCAGAAAGTGGGGTGGAGAAGCCTAATAGGAAGCAGATAAATGCATCTGCTGCTTATGAGATTGCTGCTTCTGCTGCTTCATATTTGCATACTCATACGAAGAGCATTCTTCGCTTTAGAACATCCAAATCCACACCGAGTGAAAATTTTCTTGAAGAAACAAAATGTGGCATGGACAACGCCAACGTGATGAACAGGGATGTAGCTTCATTAATGGCTACCACTGACTCGGTGACAGCAGTGGTTGCTGCGAAGGAAGAAGTAAAGCAGGCTGTTGCAGATGATTTAAACTCTGCCAAGTCCTCACCTTGTGAATGGTTTGCTTGCGATGACGATCAGAGTGCGACAAGATTCTTTGTCATTCAGGTAATATGACTAGACTCTTTTTCTATAAGAGGTTATAGCCGCTTGTGTTTTTTGGCAAAGTTTGTTTATCATAAATGGACAGTGGATTCAGATTAATCGACATAAAGCTATTCTATTACTAAATGTTTATACCGTTTTATTGCTTATAGGGATCTGAGTCGCTGGCATCATGGCAGGCCAATCTACTCTTTGAGCCTGTTAAGTTTGAGGTAATTCTATGAATAATACTGCATTCTTGTGAACCATTTCTCGGATTAACTTCATTGAATCGTTGTTGAGTTGGGTTCTTGGATGCATTCATGAAAATCATTTTTCCAAAGTTTTATACAAGACTCGTTTGGAGACTGTCATAACAGAGGGACTGATATGTTTTCTTCCTTTAGGGACTGGATGTGCTCGTGCACAGAGGTATATATGAGGCTGCAAAGGGGACCTACGAGCAGATGTTGCCTGAAATTCATGCACACCTAAAATCTCATGGAGACCGTGCCAAATTTCGATTTACGGGACACTCTCTTGGTGGTAGTTTATCAGTACTTGTAAATCTCATGTTGCTAATAAGGGCTGGAGCACCCGTTTCTTCATTACTTCCTGCTATAACTTTCGGCGCACCATCAATTATGTGTGGAGGAGATCGTCTTCTACGGGACCTCGGATTGCCTCGAAATCATGTCCAAGCAATAACAATGCACAGAGACATTGTTCCCCGAGCTTTCTCTTGCAATTATCCTGATCATGTAGCAGAGTTTCTTAAGGCTGTAAATGGAAACTTCCGCAATCTTCCATGTCTTAATAACCAGGTAATGTTTGAATTCTGTTCTCAGATTGTCTGTACATTTTTGTCAAAAAATTATGAATTTAAATATTAATTCATGCTATCTCATCAACAGAAGCTGTTATATGCTCCAATGGGGGAGTTTTTAATTCTTCAACCGGATGAGAAATTTTCTCCCAGGCATGATCTTCTTCCTTCAGGGAGTGGTTTGTATCTATTAAGCTGCTCAGTTTCAGACGTTGAGCCAGAAAGGCTAATCCGGGCTGCACAGGCTGTGTTTTTGAGCTCACCACATCCACTTGAGATATTGAGTGATCGAGCTGCATATGGTTCTGAAGGAACCATTCAAAGAGATCATGATATGGACTCATACTTGAAATCTGTACGTATTGTTATTCGCCAAGAGCTCAACCAGATAAGAAAAGCCAGAAGAGAACGCCGTAGGAAACTCTGGAGGCCGCTCATTGCACCACATGGAGTCAATGCTGGTATTATCATGAGTCGTCCTGTTGCATCTGGTAACATGGGTCGAGGTCAGTTCAACTTCTCTGGCATAGTACAAACTGGTCGAGAGTCTTGGAAACGCTTTAGTAGGTTAGTTGCATCACAACACGTGCATTTGCTTGTCGTGGTTTTGTTTCCTGCGAGGCTGTTAATATTGGGAACGTACAGTTTGATCAACTTTCATTGACGAAGCAAGTTGGTCAGTTGGTGTTTCGCATTGAAACAGAACGTCCTAGGACAACTGGCTGGTAGCAGTAATACTAGTAAATGATTCTTTATTTGTTACTATTAAAATCAAGCAACTCATGTTCCCTCGACGGGGAAATTGTAGAATTGCATGTATAAGAAAGATTTAATTTACATCAATGTTCGTTTGGATCTATGCATATTTGTATTTTGTAAAGATTGAAATGGGGACATTGCGTAGTTGTACTTAACACGATATTATGTTTTGCTATCACTTTTATTTTGCAATCGCTGGAGCAATTGATGCGAAAACAGCCAAAGTTCATGCCTAACTTCGATCAGTATCAACCATTTATTTTTATATGACACGAAAATATCGTTGGCAATTTCATTATTAGATTATTCTAACAGATATCCAAACGTTGGCTTATTGTGAATTTTGAAGTTGGGACCATACAATGTCCCAGGATGAAGCGTGTTCATTCATACTTCAAACTATGTGACTATACAAACCTACAAGGGCTGAATTTCATAGCTCAATTGGTGACAAAATAAGGGTCCCAATTCCAAGTCCAAAATGGTCTAATCCACAATGCTTATCCATCCAACAGTGCCTTTGAATATCCTACAAGTATATTACGACTCTTCTCATCTAATTACACTAATATAAGATTTTATTATTGAAATTCGAAATCAAACTTCAACAATCATCTTCGAACGAAGTACCACATCATCTTTATCCTCTCAAGCGACGGTCTCTCTTTCTCAAATTAGGAAGGATTACATGCTCCTCCAACACTCAACTCTTCTACTGTATCAAAGACTAATGTGGGCACAATTGTCACAATTTTTTCCGACCATGCAATTCAACTTCTTTCGTCTACTATGGGTATTCACCTCGTGCATTCACATGACTAAGTTTGGGATCTAACTTTGATACCATTGGTAGAGAAAATGAGGTTCAATGCCAACTTTGCTGGGGGGCACGTGCCCCCCCAACTTTGCTTTGCTTTGCTTTTTTTTTTTTTTTCTATGTTTTGATTCAATTTTCGAAATTATTATAAAATGTGAAACGAAATCGAAATATTGCATTTTTAATATCATTCTGAAGTGCTCACAGTCTAATTTTTTATGTCGTTAACGGCGTGTGAAACGACCAATCGTAGCAAATGTTACGACTTGTCAAAGTAGGCGGTTTAAAATTAGTATTTCGAGAATTTCGATAACATGCTAATTTTAAAAATTCTCCGACGATCGTACGGTAGTTGAATTTACAAATCGCTTATATCATCTCAATGCTCGTTTCGAGAACTACATTATAGACATATTGAATAGTTTAAACAGATATCGAAAATAGTTAAAAATGCGTCAAACGTACGTCTTAAAAAGAGGCGTCTAACTCGCATTTTTTAAAAAAATTTAATTATTTCATTAACATTTATTATTTTTGTGATACAAATTTCTCAATGTAATTTGCATTATTTTATTAGGAAATTTATATAGGATATAACATCAAAAATTTTCGAAATTTTACATCCGGAAAAGTTATATTCCATGTAAATTTTCAAATGCAAAATTACAAGGGGTATGATTTTTTTGGATGTAAATTTTCGATTGTAAAATTTTTCCCAATTTTTTTACAAGTTTGATTGTGCCCCCAACTTTAATTGTCTGCGTCCACCCTCTGTGTAAGCTTATCATATATCCTGCGAGACTTTTCTTAACATTTTGCATGTGCGCTGAACCTTTATTTTAGATGTCAGATTGTCGAAAGTCCACCTTTCATGTCTTCATCTTGGCTTAAGTTTCCACAATTTTCTATTTTAGACCTTTTTCTAAATGTAAACTTCTTATTTCATTTTTGCCCTTTCGGTTTTAACAAACGGGCAACTTAAAAAAAATATCCCTAAAATTAGAAATCTTTTAAAAAATCATATGAAAAGTGTTTTGGAAATAAAAAATATTATGTAAAATTAGGTGTTACTTTCTTATTGAAAAGTGACTTACAATGTTACATTTTTAAGGTAAGTGGCACTTTTTATTAAAAAGTGACATATAATATCACTTTTATTAAAATAAGTAATTTTATCATTAAAAAAAGTGATAAAAATTTTAAAAAAGTAACAAACAATAACCAAAATTATAAAAATTTAAGAAAAGTGACAGAAAATTAATAAAAATGTGACGAACAATAAAAAAAAATGACAAAAATTAAAAAAAGTGATAACACTAAAAAAGAGAGAAATTTAAAAAAAGTGATAAAAATTTAGAAAAAGTGACCACTAAAAAAAGTGACAAATACTCAAAAAATGACAAAAATTCAAAAAATTGAGGAATACTAAAAAAATTGACAAAACGCCAATCAAAACCATCACTCTGAAATTGGTGTCAAAATGTCTTAATTATAGTTGATGTTCATTATTATTTGTCATCGTTTTGAGTTATTGTCACTTTTTTAAAAATATTTATTATTTTTTGAATTTTTGTTACTTTATTAAATAGCTTTCAAATTTAAGTTAATATGGTACTCAATAAAAGTAAAACATAATCACAAGAGACAACATATAAAACAAAATCACAATTCGCTAGATCTCTTCTAAGGTTTTAATTGAGTTAAATATTATTTGTCACTTTTTTTAAATTTTTATTACTTTTTTTGATTTTTAGTTTTTGTCACTGTTTTTTATTTTCTGTCACTTTATTGAATCTCGACTGATGCCAATTTGTTGAATAAATGTTGCGTAAAACATGAATTGAAGCAAGAAAATTTGAGTTCGCTACTGTCGGATCTGTTTGATCATCATTAGAACGAAATAGTGCATTATTAGTTGATGTTAGGTCATAATCCTGATCGTTTGGATGATGGCTATCAATAGATGGTGGTGCGTGACCGTAGTCATTGCTGGAGATGGGTTTTCTAGCAGAAGAGGGATGCGCGACATTGGATTTTTGGGCTGCGATTTCTGCTTATATCAATCACGTCAATGTTTAAACTTCTTCTTCGCATGGGTTAATCGGCTTCTTCTTGGCGTGGGTAGGGTTTTCTCTTTCTATAAATGACGGGCTCTTTGATCAGTTCAGACGGTTTTGGGGTTCGGTAAACCTATTAATTACGGTTTTGAAAGGTTTTACATTCTTTCAGTGTATTAATGTAAGAGGAAATTACAAAAAACCAGTGGTTTTAACTTTCAAATTCAAAATTCAGGTCCAATATTTATCTAATCAAAAATCAGGTAAAAATTAAATATTTAAATAATATTATAATACTAATTTTTCAAACCCTAATTCATTTTCAATCCATTTTCTCTCTCTCTCTCTCTCTCTCTCTCTCTCTCTCTCTCTCTCTCTCTCTCTCTCTCTCTCCATTCCTCACCGCCGCCCTCTTCCTCACCGCCGCCGCCGCGCCTCCGCCTCCCTCTCCCCTCCCCCCCTCCTCCTCAAGACGATTTATTGCCCATCCACACAAATCGCTGCTGCACAGAAATCGGCTGCAATAGATTTATTTGCTCGTCAACAATCGCTGCGGCAGCCGATTTCGCCGCATTTTTATTTTTTTTTTTTCTTTTTTTTTTTTTTTGGCTATTGAGTGATGTTATTGTTGGTGGATCTATGATTGTTATTGTTGGTGGATCTATGGTGGTGGTGGCGATTTTGTGGCGGGGGCGGCAACGTTGGTGGTGAGTGTTGGTGGTGTGATGTGCGTTGGTTGTTATTGTTGGTGGATCTATGGTGGTGGTGGCGATTTTGTGGCGGGGGCGGCCACGTTGGTGGTTATTGTTGGTGGTGTGTGACCAAATATTTAGTTATCTGTGACCAAATATTTAACTGTGACAAGCGGTGTTGGTATGGTGTGGTGTGATGTGTGACCTCTATTTGGTGTATGTGACCAATTACTTGGTTATGTAACCAAGTATTTGAGGGTATGTGACCAAATATTTGGTAATCATGATCGATTACTTAATCGACCTAAAAATTTAGTAATATGTGACTCAAAAATAATCGTGACCAAACAGCTTTTTGAAATATGTGGACTGTGACCTATAAATTTTGATATGTGACCAACTAAATTTGAAATATGTGACCAAAGAAATAATTGTGACCTACAAAATTTTTGAACCGTGACCGTAAAATAATATGTGACCTATAAGAATTATTATCCGCGATCGAAAAATAATATGTGACTAACTAAATTGTAAATCGTGACCAAAATGTGACCGGTGACTATAATAATACGTGACTCTTTAAAAATCGTGACCTCGCCGAATGGTCGCCGGAATCGGAGCAATGATCACGGAATGAGAAAAGTGGTGGTCGGAATTGTCGTCGGAATAGTCACCGGAGTAGGGGGGTGGTGCATGTGGGGTGGATTTATTATATTATATTATATTATATTAGAATTTAAAAAAAAAAAAAAAAAAAAAAAAAAACCTGATTTTTGAAGTTTCAAACTATAAACCTTATTTTTGAATTGGTGTAAAGAATACACCTTATTTATGAATTTTTCCCTTAATGTAATGGATTACATTCTTAGAGTGGTGGGGTTAATTTCCTCTTAACAATACGTCCAAGATGAAATGGGCCATCACACAGAAACGTCAAATCCAAACTGGGCCCAGGCCCACTCAAAAGATTCAAAAGTGGGAAGAAAATAGAAATTATAAAGGGAAGAATACATAAAACAGGGTTTAAGTTTCAACAATTCAAAATTCAGATTTTAGGTTTAAAAAAAATACAAAAATCGGATATTTTAGCTAATTAATTAAAAATGTTTATTATTTAAATATAATAAATTCAATAAATTAATTTATTAAATATAGTAAGAACATAATTATATGTCGTGTTGTCGGAGATGACGCCATCACTCTCAAAGCTTCGAACACGGGGATGACGCCGCCGAACTCAAATCGTGCTGCGTCAATGCCTTGAGATCAACGCCGCTCTCAAATTGACGGGCAACGGGTTGTGGTGGGTATGGTGGCATAGTCCTGAAAAATATTGGAGAAGGGAGAGAGAGAGAGAGGTTTTAAATTGATTTTAAGGTTTGGATGGGTAGATAGGGTAGGGGGTGTGTATATAAATTAATTTATAATATTATTATTAATAATAAAATATTAATTCATAATAATTAAATGAATATCTGATTTTTCTATAATGAAATTTTCAACCTGATTTTTGAATATTGATTTTGAAAAGTAGGATTTTGTGTAATTTTCCCGATTATAAATCCAACAGAGTAAAAATGGCATTACCTATATGAAATAAATTTTATTAAAAATGATATATTATTATTTTAAATTTTATTAGTTTTAGGGAAACCTATTATTTATATTCCTGTCTGTCTGTTGGCAACTTGTACATTTCTTCTGATTGGATATAGGGTATGACAGAGGAAAAGGGTAGTTATTATAGTTGAATGAACGGATAAGAACACACCAACAGATTTATCCAACGGTTAGAATGCTGATAATCTTTTTCCTAAAAGGCTAAACTGTTTTTCTTCCACCTCCATCCCTATTCCACTGGACTAAACTACTTTTTTTAGTATTTCATCACAAGAAGATAGCTAAAGTACATACGAAAATAGAAGGATTAAATAAGTAGGGGATGAACCAAAAAAAAAAACCAACAAACATGTTAAAAAGAATAAGGACCGTAATTTTAAAATCATTGAATTGGTCCACGTCGATCTGTTAAAAGTTTTATTTTGTATCGAACCACACCGGTTAGAAACAGTTTCATTCAAGTTTCCATACTTAAAAATCAATTTGAAACCAAATCGAACAGTTTACACAAAAGTAAGAAGAAAAAAACTTCTAAGTACCAATTCTTTGTTGCATATAGTATGAAAACTAGATATTAAACATTTATTCATCGTGTAGAGTATATTTTTTATTTTCCATCTAAAATCCATGATTTTATAGGAATACTATTAAAATTAACGATATTCTATAAATAGGTCCATTGTTGAAACTTGAAAAGGGCTATGAGATGAAGACTCGTGTCCAGAGCTCATGGCACCCGCAGCTGCTCTTGTGCCATCCTTTCAATTATGTCATTTGTACAATCATACTTAACAATAATGATTGACAATGTTGGTGTTTTCAAAATCCGAACCATTGATTTAAAAATAAATTTTGAAATTGATGAATGTGATGTTGAAGTCTGAGTTATCAACAAATATTGTCAAACTAGATTTTATATGTAGCATGATTTGCCATCCTTTTGTGATTTTTAAGGAACCAACCTGACAACAATGGTCCTTTGCATATATTATATTTGTTTTAAATTGTTAAGAGAAATATTACTTTTATGTTACTAACTAAATCGTGATTTGAAGCCAAACGATATCGTCAAAAATAATTTGGTTTGGTTTGATTTTGAAAGTATTTAAATGATTTGATTCAAAATATGTCAAAAAACCTCAAATCAAACCGTGTTCGGGCCTATATAAAAGATAGTTAAGGGGCTCATTTATTTTCATATATTTGATTTTATCTCGTCCTCAACACAAGCCATGTGTACGAGTTGAATTTCATAAATGAACAGCAAGCCTTGAAACCAAGTTTTTAGTTTGATTGATACCCAGTTAACCATTCGTCTAAAAGTTTATGTCGTAGATGAGAGGAATATGTATTCATTGCATCTTGTGTGCATTTTTTTTACATGAAAAATGTAACACACAACAATCTTCGTGACAAGCCTTAGACTAAAGTGTTTGGCATAATAATGTCGTATCATCTAAATAGTATTTGACGTGGAAATACATGCTGAATCATTAGAGCATTAACGTTGTACAAATACATGCTGAATCATTAGAGCATTAACGCTGAATCATTAGAGCATTAATACATGCTGAATCATTAGAGCATTAGCGCTGAATCATACGAATTCTAAATTCATTTAAGATGACATAATCATCTGTTCAGACCTGGCATAATAATTTCATAAAGATGTCACGGGTTTATAATATTATTTGATTTCAATGTTAATGGAAACTAAGAAAATTAACATTATGAATTACACGAGCAATAGCAAATTAAGGTATTTATAATTATCATTATGTAGTAATTACTTTCCTCATTAATTATTTAAAGCATATTTAATTTCTTAGAATTCCCATGAACTCTTCATCTGCTATCTGCTAACTTATCTTTTCCCATATCTCATGTAAATGGTTCTGTTAGAATCCAATTGAATAGCTTCATATGCACGTATGTAATAACCCATCCTCCTCCTCACCTATATATACCCTTCACCATTTGATTATTTCATCAAGCAACAAACAAAGGAAGAATTTAGCAAACACATACACAATGTTGAGGAAAAGCGTGCTTGTTAGTTTCGTTTTAGCAGCGCTTTTGGTTGCATATCAAGAGTGCTATAGCGATGCAACAACCTATCCGGGGCTTGGTTTTGTTCAGACAAGAGGAACTCATTTTGTTTTGAATGGAAGGCCATTGTATTTCAATGGTTTCAATGCTTACTGGCTGATGTACCAGGCTGCCGATCCCTCTACCAGGAACATGGTGCCAACTACCTTCGAGCAGGCTTCCAAGTATGGGATGAACGTGGCAAGAACTTGGGCTTTCAGCGACGCTGGTTATAGACCCATGCAGGTGTCTCCCGGTGTCTATAACGAAGAAATGTTTAAGGTACGTTGTCCATGCAATTTATCTACTTTATTTAGGTTTTCGTTACAAGCAGAACTCGCTTATTAGGAAGTAGTCATTTCAATCTCTCTCTCTCTCTTTAGAAAGAACATCCAAGATGTTCCATTACACAATTTAGCCCCTGTTTTGTTTTGATAAAAATCAGATTTTTTTAGTAAATTTTGATAAAAGTAGATTAAGGTTGTGGATACCATATTAAAATGAGGGTTTGAAAATAAATTTGAGAAAATTTGAATTTGAAAAATGGGGGTCAAACGGGGACTTAGTCTTCTAACCAACGTAGCCCTCCATAAGTTGCCACGTCCAGAAGAGGGTGCCAAAGAATGGGTATATATATATATTAGTTTACGGGCACTTTGAGCAGAATACGCCCTTAAAAGCTTGTAAAATGAAGGTACCTAATGTATTTAGTCCTTGTCTGGTTTAGATAAAAATTAGATTTTTAACAGATTTTGATAAAAAATTGGTTGGAAAATTATGGGTTCCACAAGAAGTGTAGTTAAAATGAATTATTGATTTTTACATGGATTTTAATCAATTTTTTTTAACAGAACCAAATAGGGACTATATTATAAAGACTTGGGGGAGCTATGTGAAATTCAGAAGTGGTCTGATTAACTATATTGAGTTTTGTTCAGGGACTGGATTTTGTGTTGTCCGAGGCCAAGAAACATGGAGTTTATTTGATACTAACCTTCGTGAACAACTGGGAAGGTTTTGGAGGGAAAAGACAGTACGTTCAATGGGCAAGAGACCAGGGGAAGCAGTACGTGAACAACGAAGATGACTTTTTCAGTAACACTGTTATTAAAGGCTACTACAAAAACCATATCAAGGTCCAAATCGTAAAAAAATAATTTCACTTTTGATTGTCTTTCTGTTTTCTTAATGTCATTCCAATCTGCAGGCCGTGCTCACAAGAGTCAATACCATAACTGGGGTAGCATATAAAGATGATCCTACCATATTCGCATGGGAGCTAATGAATGAACCCCGCTGTCAATCCGACCTCTCTGGAAAGCCTCTTCAGGTGAACTTACTTATTTTGTCAAACATCATTTTCAAGTAATAATCTTGAATATATTACAGGAATGGATCGAGGAAACGTCAGCTTATGTCAAATCCATTGATAAGAATCATCTTTTGGAAGTTGGGCTCGAAGGATTTTATGGAGAATCAGTCTCTGATAGGAAACAATTCAATCCTGGTTACCAAGTTGGTACTGACTTCATTTCTAATAATCGTATTGCCAATGTCGATTTTGCTACAATCCATCTATACCCTGACCAATGGTAATAATCACTATAGGAGTCCATTCTTATTCAACAGCACTGTATACAAATGGCTAAATTCACTTACGTGACAGGGTACCGGGCTCAAACGAACAGGCTCAAGCTGAATTCGTAGAGAAATGGATCGAATCACATATAGAAGACTCGAAATCAGTACTCGGGAAACCAATCATGTTGACTGAGTTTGGGAAATCTTCAAGTTCAGGGGGCTACAGTATTGCTGCTCGGGACTCGTATTTTGGGAATATATTCAGCGAAATCTACGGTTGTGCAAGAAGCGGAGGTCCATGCGGTGGTGCCCTGTTTTGGCAAGTAATGGCTCAGGGAATGGAAAACTGGAGTGATGGTTATGAAGTCTTCCTAGATCAAAGCCCTTCGACTGCTGGAGTCATCGATCAACAATCTCGACACATCTCTTCTCTTAATAATTAGTTCATCTCAACTTGAGAATGCCCAATAAGTTGTGTACCATGAAACTGTTATGAAAATAATATAATTTACAAATAGAAATATACCTAAGCATTTCAATTTGTCTAATTTGAGGACTATAGATTAATATGGCAAATCAGTACTTCTCAATCTCAAGCAACTATCAATGGCTTGTCCCTATACTACATGTAGGGAGTCAACCTGAAATTCCCAACCCGTGAGAAAGCACACGCCAATGAAAAACAATCACACGCACAAGATGATATTTATGTGGTTCAGCCAATTTGCCTATATCCACAGAGTTACAGGGATTTCACTATTATCACGGAAAAAATACAAAGTGCAGCCGTACAATTTTTCTCTCTATATCATAAAGAACTTTAATTACCAAAACTGCTTTTTCTATATATCATTTGCACATGATTCACAATGGACAATAAAACAGGCCAAAAAAATTTCTATGTATCATCCGCTCCATGGACTAAGTCTCAGAAAATCTCTCATTAAAAAACCACGCAACATTATTCGAGTTGGAGCTTCAATTGGATCAAACAAAACTAACATCCACAAAGCCCAACACTACATGTATATCAATTATCCCTTTTGCTAAAATAGAAAAAGCTCTAGTGATATTTAGAAAGTTCCCGTAAGAATTTATTAGTAATGTGAATTTCGACTTCCACTGTTCAAGACAAGGAAAAATGCCATGGAATTAAATATTTTCATATTTGGCCAATAGTGTTTTAAAGGTTGGGTCTTGATTGTGATGATGAAGACTGAAGTGATGCATTTTGACTATAGAAACATATCTACATAGGGATCTCCCCAGGCATCCCATGTTCCATAAAATTATTGATATAATTTAGGCTTTGTTTGTGCTGCTTTATTGTAAAATGAGAATGAAAAATATAGTCATTATTGAGCTCCATACAAGAGATAAAATTTCAAAATTGATGTTTTGATGTGATGGATAACGGTCATATTTTTCATTTTTATGGATAAAAAATATGGCTCAAACGGGGACTTACACATGTAAAATCAGCATCTTCGTCATCGAACTATTCGTAAGCAAACATAAGACCAGATGATTTATCCTAAGCTTGAAAATCTGGGCACTCCTTACAAGTGAAAATAAAGGTCAGAACTGGGTACATAATTATTCAAAACAGCACTAGCAAGATGTAAATATACTTGTGTAAATTTTAAAGACGAAGTGGTGAAGTTGCCAACTGACTTTTACTTGGAAAGTCTTACCGATCTTCTATACAGTCAGGATTAGCTGCTGCTGCTTCTTCCATCCATTTTATTTATTTATTTCCCTTTGGTACTCCAAAATGGAAAGATTAAAAATAAGAAAATAAGATTTGTGATCATTTATCCACGTACTTAAACATAATCCATCAATTTAATTTCAAAGCTACAACATGTACATACTTTTAAACTAACCAATGATAGTGTAATGTGACTTTATGTAATTCATTATGTAAATATTAATGTACATGTAGCAAAATTTAATTTAATGCATTAATAATTTAAAATTTTACTTTGTCGGAAGAGTTTTGCTACATGAACAGGGTCACGTAGGTCGTGTTTAGACAGAAGCACCAAGTGGTGCCCGTATAGGTGGTCGTCCCACAGATGTGATGACTTTTTATGCATTTCTATATTTGCTATTTAATTCTTACTTTTATTTCATTATTTTCAAAATAGATTTTCTCTCTTATTTTCAACCACACATTCTTCAATGAAATAATATAACACGCAAATTTAAAATTTTTTATTATTTTTTAATCACACATTCTCTATCAAAATATTATTCCAAAATGCATTTTGGATAAAATAAAAAAATTGAGTTCAAACATGATCTACTATCTATAGTCAAAATGCATCACCCTAATTATGATTTTCGCAATAAAGATTGAACGATGAAAACACTATATAAAGATTTTAATTCCATGAGCGAATCCTTAGTCGCCTAATAGGCGTTGTTCCTTGTCTTCACGGGTGGAAGTCAAACTCATATTACTAAAAAAATTTCACGGGAATTGATCAAAAACTATTGTCGTTCGGAGGATTATTAGTGTTGTTTTTTTTTTCTTTCCTGGCAAAAGGGATTATTGATATAGATGTAGTGGGTATAGGGACAAGCCATTGGTAGTTTGCTTGAGATTTAGAAGTACTGATTTGCCATGTTAATGTGTGAAATGTACTTTAAAAGGATTGAGATGAAACATGCTTAGAAAGCAATGAAGTTTTGATTATTTGTCTTAATAAAGAAATATATACTTTAAAAGGATTTACGTATCCACGTGGCATTTAGAGGGAGACAAGGCAAGATGGGCTTCTTCCACAGTGAAGACGGAGCCCAATATCTATATTTATATATTCCAAGTGTTGTGCAATTTGGTTTGGTAAGTGGACTGGAAGTGTGTTGGGAATACTGCACAAAATAAATAAATAAATTTAGCAAACCAAAGTTTTTGGAATATTTGTACTCCATCGATTATAGCCCTTTATTTGTTGGGAATCAAACTATCGTTTCGTTCTTAAAACATTAATAATGTTCGTTATTTCAAAGTCTAAGATCTTAAAAATATCAATATTGAAATTCTTTAGAATGATCTAATTGTTGAGGAGAAGTTGAGCGAGTTTGAACACTTCTGTCCAGAACCTTCCAGTGAACCTAAGGTCCCTATCACCGATGATGGTCTGGGGTCGTTGGCTAATTCTTGATATTCTATATTGAAAAATCAAAATTAAGGATAATGTAATTTCATTCGTTTTTAACTTTAGTTGTAAAGTGGAATAAAATACATTTGGTTGGTTCTTCTTAATGATTGACATATGGTGGGTGCACGTTTCATTCAATTAACACCAATGGTAAATTTTGATTGTTTACCCTTGAATTGACCGAACATAATAATTATGATTGTACAATTAACTTTATGAAAAGTGAAAACCGGTCATCAGTAATGATGAGAAGTAAAAGCTTCGTCTGTGCCTTTACCCCTCCCTCCCTCGCTCATCCATTGTCCTCATCAAGCATCTTCAAATATACAACATTTTCTAGAAATTGGGAAGCTCGACCGAAGTCTGAATAGGTTAACCGAAATCCCATTGGATTCCTTCTTGTAGATAGGGGATGGGTAGATGTGAATTAAATGATACCAAATATCTTTTGCAGGAATAAGACAAGTAACAAATAGAGGTGATGAAGCAAAAAACTTAGTGTAAATCTATACCAAATGTCAGTTTTTGGCAGAATTGGATAAGTCATGATGTTAATAAAGGGAACAGTAAATTCAAATGCATCCCTAAGCACGTAGGATAGGACACGACATAGAAGCCAAAAGGCAATGGCTTTTCTTATCCCTTTTCTGTGAAATGCATGCATTTATTTCAACCTCCCATCCCATTTCCGTGAAAGAATATGACACAAATCTAATTATAATTATTTCAAACTAGAATTCGCTTCATTGAAATTGAAAATCAAATGTACAGGAAGAAACATATAAAAAAAATATATTGCAAAATTTTCCAAAATCTCGGAATTCCACTACAGTCCAATTCCCTCTGGCGTATTAACATCTGATTAGCTTTTGGGTACAAATTATTCGCACTAATTGTTGCAATAATCGCCATTATCAGCAGCTCAATGCTTCATATTTCACTGGCATTGGACGGTTAAATCCAGCCTGAGAAAGCAAATCGCCAACCACAGTAAGGTCCCTGCAGAAAACTCCTTGAAACACCGATGGTGGTGGTGTTGTAATTGCTGCATTGTTCTCAATCCGCTGAGTACCGCCGCCATTAGATGTATCTGAAATGGCCACCAGAATTGATTCGACTCTGGTGGATGATTGTTCTGGAGCCTGTTGAACTTGCATTGCAGCCTTTCTTTGCTTTTCAGTCACCTCGTCATCCAAAATCGTCCCCATCACACTAGTATAACCCTTTTGAATCAATCTATACAAAAGCAAAGCAGACATTTTTGATCTATCCCTAGCTGAATCTATATCCCCATCATCTGCAAATTCACACCTATCAATGAAACTGGAAGATTTATCAGGCTTGTGTCTAAGTGTCAACAACAAATGGGCTCTTTCGAGTTCTGATCTTGAACAACCTCGTCTTAATCCAATCAAAGCATAATAGTCTACATTCCCAGTTTCACCAGCAGCAACCCTTTGCTTCAATCGCTGGATTTTCGCAGCTAATGAACAGAGTTTTCCTGGAATTTCCCGGTACTGAATGTTCTGGCGCTTCCATACTGGTCCGGGCAGCTTTTGATCGCGTAGAATCGAGTTATACAAGAGTTTCAAATGCTCCAGATCGTGGAGACTATCAGGCAAACATCTTATGGTTTCAAATAAGGCTGCTCTGACAGTAAGAGCCCGAATGCAAGAAGGGTTCAATGCTAAGGTTCTATTGCAATCTGCAATAGCCTCTGCTATTCTGCCTGCTGATTGATAAGCCGAGGCACGGTTCACGTAACACTCGGCCAAGAACCCCCGCGGGGCTCCGCGGCGGCCATCAACAATTTTTGAGAAATGTCGAATGGCTTCAGAGTAAAGCCCTGCATCCAGGGCGGCCATTGCAGAAGTCTTACGGCGGATGAGGAGCTTGATGTGGCTGAGAAGCTGGGAAATGCTCTCAGGCTCTGTTTTTGGAGGCGTTGAGGGTTGTTGGTTGTTGATAGGCGTTTCACCGGAGAGTGGGAATCTGTTGAAGGAAAAGCTGTCGTCCGACCAGCAAATGCTTTCCCGGCGGAACGCCGCCGTGGCAAGACGTTTTCCGGTCTGAAGTAGCACCATTGCATCCTCCATTAAGCCCAGGTGGCAACAAGCTTGACCCAATAACAAGTACCTGCACGGTAAATTTAGATAACAGACTGAGTAATTCCAAATTTATTAAAGATTTTTTTTTTTTGTACTTTCTAATATGTAATTAAATCGGGATTATCTAAAATTTCACTATTTGCTGCCAGTTATTTCACGTAATCTACAATCTAACCGGTAAACAAATTAATTACCTCCATTGGCCTTCTTTGTCGACTTTTTTACAGAGTCCGGTCATGACTTTCTTCTTCAAATCCGAGACAGAAAAGCACTTGAAAGCCGGCTCATTTTGACGCAGTGAGTCACCGTTGCCGGAGAGAAGTTTCATTCGCTCTCTCGACAGCTGACTGGACGAGTTATCCGACGAGCCCGTTAAAGATTCCTCGTCGGAACCCATTTTCAGGCTAGGAATATAGTCCTGCAACATATCAGCCACCTCCTTGAACCGCCGCAGAGAAAGCAAACACCGCGCCTTAAGCTCCAAAGCCACCTCCATACGCGGCGAAATTGCTAACGCCGCTTCAAGCAGGCGTAAAGCCGCCACAGTCTCTCTTTGTTCCTCCGTCGCAATCAGCATTTTCGCATCCCTCACATACCTCTCCACCATCTGCATTACATTTTCAATATTATTCCATGTACATATGAATACAAGCTACTGAATTTTAGAAAAAAAAAACCTTTTTATTGGTGAGCCACCAGTGTTTCTTCTCTCCACCGGCGAGAGACGACGGAGATGCAGCCATGGAAAGTATGCAAGAAGATTCAACCATTAACCTCTCTTGCTGGCTCTTTCTGCGTTTGTGTTATAGCATGATGATACTGAAACATCTCAATTTCCCTCTTACAGATAGAGTAGAAGAGATTTAATCTACTGTTGAGAAATTGCAGGAGAGCGAGAGAGAGAGAGTAGGAGGAGGAGTAAACAAGAGAGACGAGAAAGAAGGGGATTTAAACAACAAATGCCAGCTTTGACCATAGATAAGAAAAAGCTACTACTTCATCGCTGCCACCAAATTCCCTCTGTTTCTATCTCTAGGTTATAGAGAGGTCCAGATGCCAGTCTACGGCCTAGATTAATATAATTTTGAAATTCTTCAAGTACTATCTTACAATTCTTCAAGGGGATATGTTTTTGCTTTTTATTATAGTATAACTGTTCAATTTTAGGAACTTAGGTTCAAACTTAACGATTAATTTTTATTGTATTTGATAATTGATACATGTAAGAGGTTCCTGATTAGGTAGTTCCTAAATAAAATAATGTTATTTATCACAAATGAAGCACTATTCTGAGAGGCAATGGAGCCAAACCTCACAATTGTTAATAGACAACATTAATGTCGGTTCCATTGATGTTGAACATGGCATCGAGTGGTGGTAGTAATTTATTCTCTATAATATAAAGTCTAATCCATTGTTAGTTTTGGAATTCTTCTACTATTTTTAAGGTTTTTTTTTTGGTATTTGATGGATTTTCTTTACTATTGAGTAATTATTTTCTCGAATGTGTAATAATATACTATCATATAAACATCTTACAAGAAATTATTAGTTAATCAATAGCCTTTAAGTAAGTTGAACTGATGTTGAGTCACGAGTCCATGATTAAATCTATTGTTTTATATAATTGAACAATGCATTTTGCCGAATAAATCAAGAGTTCGACGTTTATTGGGGAGTGTTGACAATTATATTAATGTCAAAATTATTTATCAAATTGACATAGATTTATAGTCGCATTGATATAATAAATATTAAAATCTATTTAAGTATATGAGCCATGACATTATTAATTTCTGGTCCCCCAATAGCTAAAAGTAAATAATACTGAGATTAATAAGATGGCTCCAAAAGGAATGAATTATTTTGTTTGTACAAATTATGTATAGGTGACAATTAATAACGTGGGACAAACGCTACCCTACTAGTAAAAGATAATGGTAGTTTGGTAAATAAATGGTCATTTATGAAGGATGAGAGTGCCATTAAATTTTTAGTAAATAAATGGTCATTTATGAAGTATGAGATCTCTACATTATATAATTCGAGATATAAATGTAAAAAGAAAAAAGAAAAAAAGCGCACGCTATTAGTTCTCAACTTATTGTTCAAGTAACAACTTAGTCCCAACTTTTAAAGAGGTGAAAGTTGATAATCAATCTCTTATTGCAGACGAACCACTAATCCTCAACACTACAAACCATTTGACTCATTGAAATGTGACATGGCCCTCGAGATTTAATCGGAATTTTGACAATTTCTTTCGTTAAGAATTCATTGTGCAACTTTAATAAATTGTTCGTAATAAAGTTGCTCCTCCTCAAAATTAAGGACTAAAATGCTAGTCAACAGATAAGATCGAGACAAACAACGTAAATATTGAGATTTATTTCGGATTTTTTTTAACACATTCCCGTTTGGTTGCTCATTCATTAATGAAGCACTTCTTTTTCAAGAAAGAGCTTTTGATGTACGGGGAGAGAGAGAGAGAGAGAGAGAGAGAGAGAGAGAGAGAGAGAGAGAGATTATGATTCAATTTGTTTAGTCTTTAAACATCTTATCCACAACCTAAAGTAAAATTATTCTTAGGAATAACACAAATGTAGAGGGACAGACTTGGTGTCATTTTCTTATAAGCAAAATCTTCACTCTTTTAATAGAGTGACAAGTCAATCTTCAATCTTTTATGATAGATGTATCCTTTTAAGGATAGAATCTCATATCGAATAAATATAAAAACATTAATTAACAACCTTGGGAGGTTATTCAATTGGTCAGGCTTTGTGTTCGCTCCCCTATGGTAATCAATTCTAATCCCTTTAGGGCCATTGAGGTGAGTATTCGACCGTAAATTTTAGGGTCCCGTGAGATTAGTCGAAGTGCGGATAAGCTAGCCCAAACATCCACGGTTATAAAAAAAATAAAATAAAAACATTAATTAACATATAAAGATTTGAGTTACTCATTAACCTTTTAAAAAAGAATGAAAACCTTAATACGGTATCAAAATTCATTATCTTTTAAGATAAAAACCAAATCTTAATCGGAATACTATAAATAAAGAAGAAAAAGAAAAGGTTAAAAATGTAAAAGCAGAATTAGGATAGGAGAGAAAAGTGATTCTCTCTCTCGTAAGCCACAAGAATCCCGCTTTAGCTTTTGGGGTATTGGTTCTCTTTGCTTTTGAATTGAAGTCACATTGATTTAATGAATGCACATGACATGAAATAGGCAGATCGAGATGGGTTTGTCTTAAAGCCTTCCTTTCTATGGCACACACACAAAGGCACCATACCCCACACTCATTTCCATTTATAAATTGTAGTTCCCATGTCCCCTGCCACGTCACTAAATGCCCTCCATCCACACATGTCGACCAAAGGTTTCAACTAGGGATGCAAAATGTTCATGTCAAATCGGAATTGTCCTTCAATTTAGTCTGTAATATTAACAAAATCGTTCATAAACACTTCCAAACAAGCTTCAAATGTGACAAGTGGGTTCACTTGATACTAGCCTTATTTTAAGGCTTCACTAATTCGAGTGTGCTCCAATTCGACCATTCTGCCACAATTTATATTTTAGACCGTATGTGTAGAGTACACTATTGTCCTATTATTGATTCAATGATTCATGTACAACCTATCTAGTATTTTGTCTTACAATTTGAAGACTCGCGAAATTAAGGGGTTGTTTGATAAGAATTTTTTATACAAGTTTTTGTAGATTTTAGTAGAAGTTGATGATACGCATGGTTGAAAAGCTGATATAAGTTGTAGGTCTCATGAAATAAGTTATTAAAATTAATTATTGACTTTAACCTCAACTTTTCAAGTTATTCCAAACAAACAATAAATTAAATACACCCAAAATTGAAGACAATTGCACTACTTTTACAATGATTAGAAGGCTGTAAATTAATTTGTGGGGCCCACACTAATTAGAAAGGGCTGTAAAATTTATAGTCCTCTAATCACTGTACAAGTGGTTTTTTTGATTTGAAGATACGTTGTTTCAAAGCAAGCCTAAATTTCAAAATCCCAAGATGAATTCTGAAGCCAAAAATATTTGAAGGCCATTTTAACACTGGACCTTGTGATATGACATGTAAATTGTTGACAAGCATAGTTCCAAAAACGTTAAATCACTTTATCATTCTCGTTTAGGCCTTGTATGGGAGGGATTAAAATCAGATTAAAATTGAAAATATAGCCGTTATTGTTGACTTTTATTAGACGAGTGGGACCCAATAACGGCCATATTTTCAATTTTAATTGGCTTTTAATCCCTCCCGAACGGGGCCTTAATCTATACTGATTTGGAATCGAACCGAAAAGAGGTCAGTGAAAATTTCCCAATATGCAATAAAGCTTGTATTAAAAAGTTTTGCCTTTACATCAAATAGCAGCCATATTTTCCGAATAATTTAACATGAAGTAGCTTTAACGTGACACAAAGAACAATGTTCTATTCAACCACGTGAGAATGTGCATTGAGGAAAAATAATTCTTTACTAACTCAAATGTATTAAAAAAGACGGATCGAAACAATATACTTCATACATTTCACGTTATGTATTCGTCGATAAATTTAAGATCGACCATCTGAACGTGACAAACACATGGCTGAAAAACCAATAGGCCTAGACCCCCCATGAAGAAATAAGGTGTCCAGAGGTAGGTTTGTTCCAGCCAATAGTGGCAGCACATTTAATACAGCTAATGTCTCCAAGTTGGAGAAAAAAGGGGCCCCCATTTGATTAAAAGCAGCTTATTTCTACTTCAAGCTTATAATCATCATCATGTATATGGAGCCATCGTATGGGCTTCAGGGTCCACCCATTTTATTCGACGAACAACCTCTACCACAATTCAATATTCGTACCATAAGACAATATTTTAAAGTTACTTTTTTTTAGAAAATAAGTAATTTTGAAATAATAATAATAATAAGATTAGTGGAAAAATCTCCGATTGTGTAGACATGTTGGAGTTGGAGGCGGCAATTGTGCGACGTGAAATCCTAAAGATTCTCCTATCAATTAAAACATAGGTTGTCATTGTAATAATAATAGTGTAATTAACCAATCAATTGTGAGCATTTTATCTAATGCAAAGCATTTTTGCAGAAAGGCTTCTCTGGGGAACACGTGCATGGCGGATTAAATTTCACGTGATCACGTGGCTAAAACGTGCGAGCCACAAACCAAATAACTTCAAATTGCCAGCCTCAATTGGGTTGGATTACCTTAAAAAACAACAATAATTGCTCACATTGGGAAGAAAAAGCAACAATAAATATTTTAAAATTAAATTATACAAATAACTTCAATGTCGCTGCTAAATTTCTTACTGTTTTCAAATTCAAACAATAAAAATCTTAAAAGTTTTTATTCTCTTTCTTAATTTGATTAAACGTTTCCCTTCTATTCATCCACCTGAGAATATAACAATTATTTTTAGAAGATGGTGGTGGTAGGAGTAGATTAGATGGACCACAAAGTCATCTCTACAATTATGGGAGGTAGGATTCAATCCCTTGGAATACAAGCAAAACTCGGTTGTACACACTTATTTTCTCAACAGTCAACACAAGCGAGTTAAGAAAAACGAACTCTGGTCACATATGTAGACGTTCTTAAAATTGTTTAAGAAGAATTTAATAAATTTCCCGTGTTTCTTGCATTCTAATCTATTCTACACTTCTTATGTTCAAACTCGCAAAAACTAGTTTAGTAAATACTTTTGATGCTACAAACTGAACTAAGGCTACAAAATAAAGGAAAATCTTCCAAGGCCATTACAGTAATATTCTTCACCATATCATAGCTAAAGACTGAAAAAGAAAAGTACCTAGTTCACAAAGTCTTCCACTTGCGCTCCACTGCTGTAGTGGTTATCGATATGCAGTATGCAGCACTCATTGGAAATTCAGGAACTGCAACAGCCAGATAGAGACAGATTGTTAGATAGCCATGAAAACTTAATGAGAATTACTTGATGTCATATGTCAAATTGGGTAAAGTAATCCCAAAAGCTCGAGAAAAGGAACACTCATTGTAGTGAATGCCACGCATTGACATGTAAGAGAATTAACAGACACGCTTAAATCAGATTACATTCCTGTCTTAATAATTATGACTCTTGGGTGGGAGCAGTCTAAAGAATGAGAGTGAAGTCATATGAATTGAAAGCAACATTACTGCATAACGTTACACAGATGATATTGACTGACTGCCATTGTAGTGATTTAAAATACTATTTACAGATGACAGAAGAGAAAAACAATTGAAGATTTCCTTAATTGATAGATAATCTTCTACATAATCTTCATCAATTTTCCCATGGGCCACTGCTCCAACCAGTACATAGAACATATCATGTAAGATATTAGTTTCAGAAAAATTAGAAAATTCAAGAGATTATATGCAATATTTTAGCATACAACAAAAACAAGGTCCATGTCATTGTCTACAGTGCCCACATAATCATACATATCAACCAATTTTTCTGAACTGTGCGAGAAGCCTGATGTCCAACAAAACTGCTCTATGATTTTTATGATAATAAATGTACAGAATGAATAACAAAGAGAGAAAAATTTCACCTATTTTACGAGAGTTGATGTGTTACTGGATTCTTGATGACATGCAAAAGTTTCTCACCTTCTCCAGCTGCAGTGATGTGCAGCTTTTATAGAAGTTGCACTGCAAATCATTGTTAAAATTCATTCAACTCCATATGGCACTCTTCGAGAATTATTTTTAGTTGGAGACATATCGGATGAACTCACCCACGAGACAAGAGAAGCGCTTATATGTCCTTGGCATGCGTACACTAGGTTTGATTTGGAAAAGAATACCTTGCTGTGTCTTCACGTACAAAGCTTTCAATCTCCCAATTTTGTTCACCCGGCTATCTAAAATTGTTTGGATTGACTGAAAATAATAGACATGAAAAACGTAAAGAAAAACTCAATCGGAAAGTATACTTCTCCAATAGTAAAGCACATAATCATTTTCTAAGCAATTTTATGGAAGGTACCTACACAATTTTGGTTCAAAAAGAGGTCTAGGTGGAAATTTAGGCTCAGCCACTCAAGCACCATCGAATGAATCACTCTTGTACATAATATAAGATCACATGATAGTTATTTCATCTCCCTTATTTCATAACCCAGTTAAGTAAAAGCAATCCAACAATTTTACAAGAAATTAATCCAGTATAAGTACAGAGTTACACTCAGGATAGTTGTATCTTTAAAAACGTCAAAAAAAGTCTCGTGAATTCATGAAGATCGTACATGTGAACACAAACATCTTTTCATTTCTATATTCTTTTCATCCCTTCAACATAGGGAGCAGAAACTTTTTCCTTCCATGTTTCCCTTCAACTATATTTCTCTACTCTTTCAGCCGTACCAAAACAAAAATTCTCAACATTAATATTAGACTTGAAAAAGTGCCAGCCAGTGGAAACAAGTGGAATCAACAGCATTAGATAAGCTCGGGAGTTCGTTGTAATAAGCTGATAGATATAGAATGCCAAGCTCCTTGAGCACGACTTAAACATAAGTCTTCTGAGATTGTTGGCGGACATCAAGCCAAGCTTGACCTTAGCTTAAAGTTAGTTAAGCAATCTAGTGATCTTGAACATTTTTTCAAGTTCAGCCTGACTTGTTCACTCTCCTACAATTAAGCCACTAAGATGGGATTAGTCCCCAACATTTGAGCATCCATGCAAAGACAATTCCAACCATTTTAAGGAAGAGAGATACAAGATTGTCAAAGATCTAGACATCTCGAGTCAAGAAAGCAGTATCAACAGTTAAAAAAAATAGAGCAAGTTGAGGTCCAAATAAGAACCAACCTGGAAAGCAATGTCTGGACATAATCTGCCGGGTTCTGTTTGTTCTGCAATTAATAATTCGCATGTTCATCTGAGCTCGAAAGCTGATAGCTCTGTATAAACAAAATGACTCTTGTGAATTTGCTACACTTATAGTCAATAAACATTTCAACAACCCCCCTCCCCCAACCAAACCTCCAAAAAAAAAAAACCTTTCCAACTTTCCCAAGTTTTAGAGGTCTTTAGCCTGTGTCAGCCGGAATAATCAGGATTCCGGGCATATCATCAATAACTTCCACTGCTTTCTCCTTGTCTAACTCTGAGTCTTCTGTATTTTTTTGGTGAAAGTGGTGTATCATTTTCATCTAATTGTTCAGATTCTTCTCCTCTGTCATACTTCTCTTTCTTCTTTCTCTTTTGCGCTTTCACTTTTTACGGCCGCACCATTTTCTATTCTCTATTTTTTGTTTTTTTTTGAAATGGTAAGAACGGTTTTTCTGAACGCTGCAGATGATATAGCAGGAACAAAAATATTAATTATAATATGAACATGGTAACAATGACACGGTATCAAAAATTAAGCTCCCAACAAAGGTACAAGGGATTAAATATAAATAATGGGCTCACAAAAAAAAAGCATACTGGAATAATTACAGGAGTGGCTGATATAGGTATACTAACATGCAGATATACCCAAATATGTACGTGTGTATTTCGACGTATGCATGTATATAAGCATGTACAGAAATATGAGCATGTTTTTATCTGCGAAGAGAAGATATTGAGCTAAAGGCTTACTCTGCAGAATGGTGAAACCCTAGAGTTTGCTGGACTGATTATGCATAGGTGGAAATTAAAATTAAAAAGAGAAACTCATTTAAGGTTTTCAGGGGATCCATTTTATATTCAGGTTAAATATGAGATCTGGGAAACGACACTTAAGTTGTCTGGAATCTGGCCCAGAGAAAGATGGAAATTATTCTTTTCATTTTTGGATAAATTACAATTTGGAATTTGCCCCCTCTAATTATCGTCAACTAGTGTGGCCTCCCTAAAACCTCTTTAAATTATTGTTTGAACATAATTAGTCTCAGTTTAGGGGTGGGCACGTCCAGATTAAGAGAACCGGACTGAACCAATGGTTTCATACGCAGAACAGGAACCAGACTGGTTGGTTTCGTTTCAGTTCCATTAATGCTTAAACCTTTAACCATTAAATCTGATTTGTGTTAAATCAGATCTTACTGAAAAATGAAATGTATTCAAGAAAAAAGGGTCTTCAATCCCTGGAAATTAATAGTGTTGAATTAATTTCCAACAGTAGTAAGCTGTGCAGAGCTTAAAAACTACGAGGAAGAAAATGAATCGTTTCCACGGTCCAAAAACTAACAGAAACAAATACAAAAAAACCCAATACAAAGGTGCTCCTCCCTATGAAAAAGTTTCTGCCCCGAATAAGCAAAAAAGACAACTTTTGAACTGAAAGCATCATGTTCCTAAATTAAAAGTGCAAACACTTAGTTAGCAACTTACTTAGTTAGCAACTTAATAATATGTAAAATGACCCCAGCAAGTCACCTGTTTAACCCACACGTGAAAGTTGGAACCTCTTACATCAAAATGGAGTAATGAACCGTGTAATTTTTCTTCTCTCTCAAAGAAGAAACAAATTCAGAGAATGCCGAAACATTTTAAAATAAAGAATGAAGAAAAACTAAACAAAAATGTCAAGAACAATGATGAATTGTGAAAGCCTAATATCAAGCTCAATTGCGTACTAAAACTTGAAAGCACAAACGACACTACAACAGTGCTGCTTCACTACCCTAAATTGAAAAAGGAATTAAACAAAACAATAAACTTCATCATTCATCCAGCAGACTTCAATAGAAACCTGTATCTCAATTCCTCGTTCAACAAATGCAAATATATTAATGACTTAACTACTTAAGTTCAAAATCAAGAAAATCCATATATACTAAAAATTCATCATCCAGCAAGATTAACTAAAACTTTAACCTACATTAACTTCAAGTACCATGAGATTAATGATACCAACTGGGAAATATAAATTAAAAAAGTCACTAACTTGGATATACAAATATCATCCAACAAGCATTAAATGGAAATTAATTAACTATTGACAACAACTAGTAAGCCTTAACCCACCACCCCCACCCCCAAAAAATAAAAAATAAAAAAAACTAATCCAGCTGTCAAGCCCGAAAATGAAAGGAACGCAGTGTCAAAACTCGATGGATGTAAAAAACCCGGGAATAAAACGCAACTATTTTGGACGAGAAAAATTGGTCCAATAAAATTGATAAAGCTCTCAATATTTACCTGGTTGAATAAAATATAATGCGGGAAAACTGATTGTTGGACGGATTTGGATTGAAATATCAGATATCAATGTTTAGCTCAAGTCTCCTATATTTTGTATGAAATTGGGTTGGCTCTCGCTTTGGAGAAGTATGAGAGGGGGAATTTAGAACCCTGAAGCTCGAGAGCATGGATTTGTGAAATTCTGATTTTGTATTAGGGTTTCTGCTGTAAAATGGGTTGGTGCAAGGCAAAGAAAAGAAAATTTTATTTTTTTATTTTTTAATCATATATTCTTAAAAAAAAAATGTTTTAACGAAATTTATTCTTAAAAAATCTGTGAACTTTAAATTGGCCGAATCTAATTCATATTTAATAAATAAAAAATTAAATTAATATTTACAAGCATCCAACATAGTAACTGGGCAAGCCTTGAGTTGCTAAATTATAATTCTTTTGAGAAAATAAATAGGATGGAAGAAGAAAAACTGTCTTCTATTTTGTCCAAACTGAGTTTAGCCTGTCAACTCTAAGTAAAGCCACTTTATCCGAAAATGTTTGACATCTCAGGTGATCGACTCTTAGATTGTGCATGTGTTCCGTGTGAATAAAATAATGTCCGACCCTCGAGGTGTGTATGTTTGGTCATCCAAGGTGTCAACGGAGGTGTTCGTGTAGCGCGTTTCATCAATTCTAGGCAATACTGATTCGGATTTCAATTTGAAGTACTAAAACTATTTTTAATTTAGTCAAAACTACATTTATTGAGAAATTTTTTTTTTTTTTTTTTGGAGGAAACTACATTTATTTTCATTTAAAAATTAATTTTTAATTGAGCGTACTATTCTGAAAGTACTTTTAAAGGAAGTTACACTGAATCAACTTCCTCTAAAAATCCTTCTAATTTGAAGAAATACTTTTATAAAAGTAGTCAAACGAATTGAAAAATAACTTTTGAATCTCAAAAACTCATTTAAACTTTTTCAAAGCCATACCAAACAAACCTCCAAATTAGTCAATTCTAGACCATTCTGATTGTATTCAATCATGTTTAATTGCTCACCAATGCCTTTTTGACCATCACCCAAGGGGCGGACCCACGTAGGGTCATGTGGGGTCAAATGACCCCACAAATAATTTTAGTTTTTTTTTTTTTTGTAGCCAGAATTGTGAGAGAAAGAGTCCATTAAGTGAGAATATTATATTATTTAATCAATTAAGTGGCGTATGTAAAAATTATATAAATTCAAATTTTGTTCAACAATTTGGTCTTATAAACTATGTCATTTGTCCTAATATTGTTTTATATTTTTACAATCATTAAATTTATGGTCGAACTTTATTTGAGATTGAATATTTCATTTTGCTTATTGATTTATCGAGTTTTAAGCTAATAGATTAGCTAGTTAAAAAAAATATGAATACATATTGCATACTTTAATTTAATGATCGTTTCAAGCCCAAAATACTCTGACCTCGATTAAATTTCATCTACACTGAACAATATTCATGGCTCTACCCCTAAATTTTTGCATACGTTGTTGTTGCAATTTGTTATTTTTCTTGTAGTATTCATTGGATATCACACATTTGAGATTATCGTTAATGACAATATTCTTTTTTCACTCGAAAAATCTAACCGACTTGTTGCAATGACCAACATGTTCGTTGTTGTTCATGTATTGAAAATTATCATGTAAATCTTTTTTTGTTCGAAAATTTTCTGCTCCGATTTATTCAACGAGTTATATTTTATCGTATTTATTCATCTTTAGTTTTTGAAAAATTCATATATGTGTCATGCCAGTTTTTGACATAATAGAAACTTGGGGTGTAAGACAAGGCACGATCGAGCGCCAATGACTAAAGTATACTGTCCTTGGAACGCCCGAGTTTCACTCGAGCCTCCCTAATTTTTGACCCCACAGTAAAAATAGTCTGAATTCGCCCCTGCCCCAGAGAATTAAAGTTTTGGACATTGGAAGGTTAATAATATAGAACAATTAACATGTTTACTAATATTAGCATTAACCTATATCCGACTCATGTTTATAAACACAAGCCACTTTTTATCCCCATAGTTCGAAATATTTATATTACTCACTTATCAATAACTTATTTTTATCAATTTATAATTGCCAAATATGAACGAGGCTATGGAATTATCAAAGCTGGACTTTCTTTTCACACTATTATGAATACAGAAATAATTGCAAAAATAGGAATTTCGAATGCTTGAAAAGACCGTAATTTTCATTTTAAATTTATTTCGTGATAATAATTAAAACGTGAGAAAAAAAAACTCTCAATAAAGCCTGGTTGAGATAGCACCCCGATCCCAAGCACACACTCAAGCCGTGGCCGGAGCCCACTAGTGCCCGAGCTTGAGCCCGTTCTATCACAAGACAATCAGTCTAAAGAAGAGTTTCGGATTACTCATTTGATTTACCAGTTACGAGAGCAATGAAAAAACTACACTCTTTCAAAGGCAGCAAATATCTGAAAGAACGGGAAAAAGACTTTTCACTTCGCCGTAACAGATGTCTCTTAATGCTAAATAGCAGAGAAGATTAGGAAGCCCTCTTGGGAGGAGCCATATTGTGCATAAGAGAGGAGGTCACACCAATTGTAACTATCTGCACAATTACTTCTGCAAAATAGATGGTGCTAATTCAAAATAATCATGTCGAACATAAGGATTATAGCCAAGTAAAACGAACATACCTAGTAGAACAGCAGCAACCTTGAACATCTTAGCCATCGTCTCCCACTTACTGAAATCTTCGATGAGCTGTACCACATAAGCAACGTAATGTAATCATGATATCAATATTACATGACTACTGCGTTAGCATGTTCCTGAAATAAACCTCTCTAAGCTTCAATATTCCTATTCTTTTTCAATTCTGCAAAGAACTATTTTCAGTTTGGAAGATTTAGAACAGAATATTCACTTACGAACTTGTAGAATGATGTTTCTCATTTGTATAATTATTTCCCTTTTTCTAACTCACATTATGATCGAGAAATGCATGTTCTAGAACTACAGCATATTACCACATCAATATCAAAAAACATATGATTGAGGAAAACCCTGGACTAATGTTACCTCAAATAATTTTTCACTCTTGACGAGAAAAGCTACTGAGGTTACAGCAGCAATTGATGAACCAAACAAATACAGCTTCAGAAAGAAACTGCGGCTGTGCTTTCGACCTTCAAAATGACAGTACAAAGAAAAATACGTTTAAACACCCACTACTTGCCCAAAAATAAAATAAAATAATATATGAAAATAAGGATGGTAATGTGTACCGAATTCTCCTATAAAGAGAGAAATAAAGCAAATAACGATAGAAGCAGCATAAAATCTATCAACGATTTCCCCCTTTGGAGTAGGTAAAAGTAAAGTTGCTGCTTCCAAAATTCGAACTAAAGCCTGCAACATAGGTCAAAGCGAAAAACATTAAGGGCCCGTTCGGTAGGGATTAAAATCAGATTAAAATTGAAAAAATAGCCGTTATTGTTGACTTTTATTAGACGAGTGGGACCCAATAACGGTCATATTTTCAATTTTAATTGGATTTTAATCCCTACCGAACGGGGCCTAAAAAATAGTAGCTAGGAAGTTATTTATCCCATGTTTGAGCCCCATCCTTTAAAATTTATTTTTCTTGAAACTCATTTTCAATCACACATTTTCTCAATAAAATTATTTGCACACAAACCTAAAATTTTCACCAAAAAAATCACTTTTTACAAAATCTACTTTCAAAAAATGGGGCACAAGCAGGGGTTTAGTATTTTATTCTATAGTTTAGCGAGCCCTAATAAGGGTCAGTCAACACTGCTCAACGTGGAAGAAAGAAGAAAAAGTATTTGCCACATTTTACAAATTATTAAGACACTATCTTGATAATAAAATGGAGCATGGCTGCATACGTCCATACAATATTTTTACTCCTCACTTAGCAATTTCCCATCTAATTTTTTCTTCAATTCACTCTTCCTATGGTTTTAGATCATAATTAATTATAGACCAATATATATATCAAAAGAGATAATTTTTGCTGAGAAAATTGCAATTAATCGAGTATGGAAGCAAGTACCTGAGTTAAAATCAAAGCCAAGAGGCGGGATTTACCTTCAGCAACCTTTTGATATCCTTTGAAAGAAAGAAAAATACCAAATTTAATTGAAATTAAACACTTCAATCAATAAAATCCTAATTCAAAGGGAAAAATGCAAGAAAAGTGAAGGTAAGCATACTGGAGTTGACAACCATGCGGTAGGAGAAATCAGAGCCGTCTGTTCCCAATGGCCTTCCAGTTACGGATTTTCTCTGACTCATTTCGTCTCTATTCTTTCAAAAGTTTATTTGAAAATTTACCGTCTGTTGCTGTCTCAGTTTTGAACGAATAATTCACTAGAGGAATTGCAATGGCAAACCTTTTACGATGAAAATACGTGAACGAAAACCAACTATGTTATTTTACATATTCATAATGCAATGAATAGAAGATTAAATATTATTTCCAAGCATATATTTTTGTAGGACTGATCAAAATTTCTTGTGAAAATAGACAAAGGAAATAACAATTTTCAACTAATAATGATATGCAAATATTAATACGTGGTGAATTTTTTTATTTTTCAAAATAAATTTTGAGGTGAAAAATTAGGGGCGGCTTCACTGTTTAAATTGAAAAAGCAATTAAACTTCATCATTCATCCAACAGATTTCTCTCTGTATCTCAGTTCTTGGTCCAGACAATTTGAATGCACTAATGACTAAACTTCATAATCGAGAAAATCAAAGTACACTCCAGCAAATTCAATTTACAGTAAGAAACTCAAAACTGGAAATTAGTTAACTATTCACTTAAAAACTAATAAGCCTTAATCAAATTAACTAACAAAAATAATCAAGAGTCTCGCCTGAAACTGAAAGGAAGGAGGTGTCAAAACTGTAAAAAAAAAAGGGAAAAACGTAATTTTTTTCAGAAGGAAAAAAATATACCTGATTGAATAAAATATAATGTGGAAAAACACAGATTCTTGGACGGACTTGTTTAGTTCAACTTTCAAAGGTGTATTAGGCTCTGGCCTCTGGACCAGGGTGTCAAAACTGTAAAAAAAAAGGGAAAAACGTAATTGGGGTTGGCTCTGGCCTCTGGACCAGGGTGTGATTTGGGGGAAGTATGAGAAGGGGAAATTCCGATTTAAATTTTAATGGTCGAAAATAGAGGGTAAATTTCACCAAGGTCCCAAGTCCTAATCTACCATTTGTTGAGGTCAAGTCCTTGATCTTTTAAATTGTGAACCCACGTCCTCAATTAACAGAATATGTTTACTTTAGAAGACAAGACACTCATGTGATGTCAGTGAATTCAACTTTCAATTAAACATTTAGCTCATGTTTGGGCCACAATATTTTTTTCATTTTCATTCTTCTATTCATTTTCAACCATACATTCTTTAATAAAATAATATTTTCCATTACATCAATAACTTTTCATTTTTTTTCAACCGCACATTCTTTATATTAGCTGGGGACATGAATGCCATAATTTTAAACGCAAAATTAATATTTCTGATAATAAAACATACAACTTTTCCAATTCCTCGATCAATGATGAAAGGTATCCTGTATTCATTTTGGGTTCAAATAAACTTAATGCGTTTTGGAGAAGGAGCTGGACACGAGCCATACATTTGTCCTGCCAACCCCGTACAGAAACAATCAGGATTTGATCACTCCTAGAGTTGCAGCTTCAAGTGAAACAGCATGCCTAACATCCCCAATATGAAGAGCGTGTTCACCCATAGGAATCCTTCGGATTCCAGACCTATCGACAACACTAAGGTACTTGCACACATGAATCTTGACAGAAACTCGTTGTTGTCCCCTCGCTGGAACGTACACTTTCTCAAATGCAACCAATTGTTTGTGTGGTGCCCAGTGTCCTCCAGGAGGCGATGAATATACAAGCAATGTGTGTGTGCCATCTCGGGACCCCGCATTTCTCACGTCAATGTTAAAACTAAAGGAGAGCCTATTACATTTTGCATGTGTCACTCGAACGGCCTGGCTAGTGATGGTGGTGTTGGTATGGTGGCGCCCGTGAACAGTGACTGAAACAACTGTTGGAGCATCTGCAATTGTGTGAACGAAGTTTGTGTAGCTCAGTCCGTGCCCAAATGGATACACCACATCTCCCTTGTAGAACCGATAAGTCCTCCCTGGATAGCCTCTTGAAGGATCTGATCGCATATCCATTGCTGTCATTGGCAAGTTGTTTAGGTATTCCTGTGGGTACCATGTAATTGGTAGCTTCCCACCCGGATTATGTGTTCCGAATAGGATATCAGCTATTGCAGCTCCTCCTGCTTGGCCGGGATAGCCAACCCAAATAATCGCACCAATTTTTGGATCATTTTTGGCAAACGATACATCAATAGGACCTCCACTCATTAATACCAAGATTGTCGGACCTCTTGACGCCATGGCAACCTTACTAATAAGCTCTTGTTGACGCCCCGGTAGGAGAAGGCCAGCTCTATCTCTGAATTCAGCTTCAATTGACTGGTCTAGTCCCATAACTAGAACGGTTGCATCTGCTTGACGTGCTGCATCAACCGCTCTTCCAAAGAGTGCCTCATCAACACAGGCCACATTGGCACAACCAAGCTGATGAATAGTCCTAGTATAGCTTCCTATTCCTTGTAATGGAGTTGTATATCCACAAGCAACACCTACAAAACCAAGGACTACGTGAGTACAATTCTTCATATTTTTCGAAATATATTTTACAAAGGTTAATAACGTCATAGAAACGCAAAATGGATGTAGCACTTACCAGCGTAATTGCCAATCATTGTGACAGTGACATCCGAGTTAGGCCCGATAACTGCAACAGTGTGATGCCGTCGAGGAGACAGAGGTAGTGAAGGGCCATGATTTTTGAGAAGAACAATGCCCTGTCTAGCAGCTTCAAGTGAAAGCTCCTGGTGAGCCAAGGTGCATACATCTTTTGCACCCAAGTTACCATATGGCTGCGCCGATGACTCTCCATCAAACATCCCTAGCCTCATTTGAACAGCAACTGTATTAGCTAAGGCAACATTTATATCATCTTCCTTTAGTAACCCCTTTTGTACTGCGTTCTCTGTGTGTATTGCAAGGAATGGCCCACAATCCAAATCTAAACCTGTATAATATAAAATCCAAAGCTATAACAGAACTTATTTTTCTAGAAAAATAACTTTAAAGTATGGTTAAAAGTGTACCTGCTTTGATTGCATCTGTTGCTGCTTGTTCGGGCGTTGATGTATAATGTTGATTATCATAGAACACACCGACCGAATCACAGTCTGAGACGATGTAACCATTGAGGCGCCAAGCACCTCGTACAGTTTCTCGAAGAAGTTTCGGATCCGCGCAGGTGGGAACGCCATTGACTTGATTGTAAGAGCACATTACACTTGCAACCTTACCTTCCATAACACAACTTCTGAATGGAATGTCAAATGTATCTACCATATCCTGCTTGCTAACCTGCACAATTTGGTGTCAGTATTTATTAAACTATGTCGTCTGAATGGAATGTCAAATGTATCTACCATATCCTGCTTGCTAACCTGCACAATTTTGTGTCAGTATTTATTAAACTATGTCGTCTAACAACTCAAATTATTCCAGACATAACTGTTAGCAGATAAAAATGAAATATCCTTTATTTGAGCCTCGTTGTCAGAAGACTCATTTTTTTTTAAAATTTCATTTCTAATCACACGTTCTCACATTTTATACGTAAATATAAAATTTTCATACTTTTCAAGTACACATCCTCACTTTTCTAAAAAAATTGGTATTCAAACACGACTTAATAGTGATTATGAATGCATGATTTTTATTGAGAGCATGTTTGAATCCCTTTTTTTTTTATGTAGAATACATTTTAAAATAGTAGAGATAGAGAATGTGTGGTTAAAAATGAAGAAAAGATTTTTGAATAGTATATAATATTATTTTGTTGAAAAATGTACGATAGAAACGAAGAAATAAAAAAAATGTATTAAAAAAAAAATGGGTATCAAACATCAATTGGACAATTGCGCGGGTCAGAAGCACACATCAGCCATTGATTAGACGTTCCATACCTTTGCATTAAAGTGGAATCTATCGACCCCACTCCAGTTATCAAGGTCGTACGCCGTATAATGCTTGCAACACGCCGCCACCTTCAGCCGGTCGCCGCCGTCTGTCCCCTGTAGTCCTCTGACGTAACTCGCTGCATATTTACCAGCCAGTACAGGGTCTTCTCCGGGAGTCTCTTGTCCCCTCCCCCATCTTGGGTCACGAAATATGTTGACATTTGGGCTCCAAAATGTCAGGCCCGCCACACCTCCATTGTACATTGCTCTTGCCTCATCCGAGACAACCTGCACGCACGGCCCGTATAGCTAGTATGAGATCATGCTTTAGGCCCAACATTGGTGGGCCCATGGACCCACGATGCTATACTCATTTGCTAACATTTGATTGGGCACAACTTGCGAAGAAAAGATGCTTTGTACCTTATATTTTGTTTCAGGAAATATTTGAAATGGACTGCATTAAATTCATAGAATCGGCCAAATTAGCCGCAATGTACACGTACGTTGCTATCTTTCTTGCTTTAAAGCGATGGTGTAATTTTTACTCGGCCCTGCTTGGAGTCCATTAAAATTTTCATTCTCATTTTTCTACTTATTTTCAACCACATGTTTTTTAATAAAATAATATTTTTCATCACATCAATAACTTTTTCTTTTTTTTCAACCACACATTCTCCATCAATCTACTATTCCAAAATACATTCTTCCAAAATAATGTAGCTCAAAAACACCCTCAATCAAATTGTAAAAACGTCAATTGTGTGGTTACAGGTAAAACACGCTCACTTTTCTTAACATTATCAATAAAAACGTCAGCTTTGTTAATGGGTAGGTCGGTCTGTCCAAAAAGGTTTGATAAGTTCCATGTCTCTATAATTATAATTTATGGGTATTACAATATTTATTCATGCATTCGCATAAACCAAGATCAAATTTCTGGGATTTTCTATGTTGGTCATGAAATGAAATAATAATCTAGGTTATTTAAAAAGCACAAAATTTAGGATTACCTCAGCAAAACAACCTAGGCTGGCGTTTAGCATGCATTATTATTCTTAAAAAGACTTCTTACCCGTCCAATTTCCTCCCACAATGAAGCATTGAACGAAGCTGCGGTGGTGATAACCTGAGGGAAGCTGGTGGCGCCACGGAAGTCACCACCAAACTTGGTACCGGGTCCTACATCTGAGACGCCGTGAAGAGCCTCCGACCACCACTCGTAACCTTTAACACCCAGCCGAGGCACGGCGGAGGCACCACTCACTAACAGCTTCACCTTCTCTTGCAATGTCAAACGTCCAATGAAATCTCTTACTCTATCGGGTATGGGTATATTGGTTTTACAAAATGCCAAGTTTTTAGTTGTTGAATCTTTCGGGTCACATGCAAAGGGTGGCCGGGCTTCTGCAGTGTGATCCGAACTTAGAACAAGGAAAAAGAAGAGAAGTGAAAGAGAAATGGATAGAGTGGTGATCCGACCCATATCCACTGTTTAAAGAATATTTGGGTTTTTTTTCCCTTGTTGTATAAGCTAAGGAATAAGAGAAAATGGTGCCTATATATATTAGCGTCGTCCATGATTTTGTTTCACTGTTTGAAGAAATGTCTTTTTGGGAATCGTAATGCAACTTGCAACTAGACGTAAAGAAATGATGGCAAGTAGATGACAAAAACAGAACCTGGCTATTCAATCCATTCACATGCATGACATTGACATTAAAGTCATGTTTATCAAACAATACAATCGTCGATGCACATATGAGAAATGCAAATTTCAACAGTTGACATGAGTCAATCGAGATTTCAGGTTCTGAAAGCAAAAATGTCCAATCAAAAATGTTTTGGCCTTGTTTGAGTCACTTTATTTTAGAATGAGAATAAAAAATATAGTCGTTATTGGGCTCACACGAGAGATAGAAAATTTGAATTTAAATGTTTATGTGATGGATAACTATCATATTTTTCATTTTAATGGGATAAAAATGTGGCCCAAACGGGGGTTTAATTACAAATGGAAAACAAAGTTGCATTTTAAAAAAATACATGTTACAGTCAGTGTAATAGTGAATTGAGTGGAGTTAGATTACTGAACAAGGCAATAAAATTAAATTATTTTTAAGAGTGAGGATAAAGTATTATTAAGAAAAAGTAGGATCCAACGGGAAAAGTATAAAGAGGAAATTAGAGGCAAGTAGTGACTTTTTATTGGTTGGCTATTCAATTATTTTTGCTTAGAAAAATGTATGAAGATAAGCTTCTCTTTTCCTTTAAGATATCCCTTGTCAGGCAGGCTATCGTGTCCTTTTTTATGTTATTATCAGATCCAAGCCCTCAATTAATTCAACCCAACTGTATCAATACATTTAATGCATACTCATAAATATATGCATACATGTAATTTCAACACAATTAATAGGAAATATGCAATCAAGATATTTCATTTTTATTTTTAATCAATGATGGTTGTTAATGAAATTAACGAGAAAATAAAGAAAAAAAGAAAGAAAAAGAAAAAGTGAAAAATGGGTGGGACAAAGATTATGCGAAGGACCAATATGTTAACTTGAATTGGAAGAGAAGGGTGATTCTGTCAGTGGTGGTCGGCCAACTCTTTGCATTACGTTAATAAATATAAGGATAATGTTAATCCTCAATTTAGTACATCCATTCCTCAATAGTTACAAGGAAACAAAAACCTGACATTTTCTGTCATCAAGAAAATAAGAGATAAGTGGTGTTGACAAAATCAAAGGTGACAAATGCATTTTTGTTAATAATAACATTATTCTTTCTACGTAAGTCTCACTCGTCTAAAGACACGAGTTGCTTGCCTTTGTGCATTTTTCCAACTTGGTCTGTCGATGTTAATAAATCCCTGTGTCTAGTACTTATCTAATTTTTTTTGCGTATCAAACAAAAATTCCTCAATTAACATTTGCGTATTCTTATAATTATGTAATGACATTAAGCCCCTGTTTGTCTACCATTATGGGGAGAAAAATGGTGAAATGAATAGTATTTTTTGGAGAATGTGTGGTTGAAATTTAAAGTAACTTTATTGATTTATGTGTAGAATATTTTATTAGGTGAATATATGGTGGAGATTGTTTACTGTAGAAAACAATTTTTGGGAAAATGGTAGACAAACAGGGGCTAAGTTGGTAGGGCAAAACAAATGACTGCAAATCATTAATGGCTATAACAACCACCTTTTTCTGTTATAGCCATCCATAATATGATTACACAAGTTCTTAAAATGGAGGTTGTTAGGTGGTGATGATGGAGAAGACAGACTTAGTACCGGCAAATCGATGCTCACCAGCTGGCTATATCACCCTCACAACTAATTTCTCATTATTTCAATATAATCATGGAAATGTGGAAAATAAATATTTGATGAACATAATCATTGTTCATACATAAGAAATCTGTAATTAGCCAGTTTTTTTTATTTTTTTTCTTGTTTCGGGGTTTTTCCCCATCTTCGAGAAGAAGGGTTTCAGTTGTAACAAATATAAACCTTAGTTGACAGCACCCCAGTATGTATATATATATATATATATATAAGGAAACCCATTTGAAGCTATTGCCGTAACCCATTTTCCGAACGATGATACACAAAAATACCTCTAAAATGGCGCACGGCACATCAGACTCTGCAAGACTCACCTTCCCTTTGAAGGTGGTTACACCAGTCAGGCCTAGGCGGTAAGACAACTCATCATCCGATGCAGCATGTGGTATGTCATTCTTGTTTCCCAAAATGAGAAAGGGAACATTCGCAAGGGCGTCATTACAAAGAAGTGCATCTAGTTCCTTTTTAAAGGCTCCTTACCGTAGGCATCGACCTGTAATACCATCAGAATCAGCTATTACAAAATTGTGAATTTAGCTTCTCAGGTGAATGGACACAATCAGAAGTCAACACCTTCAAGCACAATACCAGATTCATTGTGCATTTTGTGCTAACTTCAAACTGTAAAAGAGAAATATTTACCATGAATTAAACTAGCTACGTGATGAAAACTTTCTGAACCTAAATACGTGTGACAAATGGGTTTTATGTCATGTCTGCATCATTATTATCATTATTGCTCTTGTGAAAGAGAATACTCCATAATTAGTGCAGGAGGCTTCTTTGATTATGGTCAACCGAAGGAAGAAAAAAGGGTAAAGAACTACAAATATAAATATGCAAGTTCAATCAATCTGGATCGAATTCTAATTCCTATCATATGGGAGTGCTCAAAGAAAAACACACGTCCCTCATCAATAACAAAACCCACACCATGATTAATCACTTTGTAATAATGGCTAGTATTAGTATGCTTTTTCCAAATAGAATCTAGTTCAGAACTAGATTCTAACAAGCTCATCATGCTGAAACTTGCCACCAAAGTAAACCAGTCTTTGTTATGTAATCTAAATTATGTGCTAGATTTGGATCCCAAGTTTAAATTCTCCAGAATTAGTTCAAAACTCTGATATCAGGTATGCACATGCACATGTTTTTATCACAAAAAAAAAGAAAAGAAAAATGAAGGGTAAACAATACACTTGATTGTTGTACTTGAGTGCAGTTGAATTGGATCTTGCATAAACCGTATAGACTGGCAAAAGAAGTTAAATGTAGCCAGTCCCAAATCTATATGGAAAAAGGATTCATCTACTGGAAGATCCAGTGTAACCACTGCTTAAGTACATATAACATTTGTTTTAAATGTGGAGCTTGTCAAATTAAGGTGAAAAAGTTCTCGAGTTGTTGACTTGATAATGAGTTATACTTGGTGGTATTTCTTAACATACATTTTGCTTGTGTACAGAATCCAGAACATAAATTAATAACAATATTGACTATTGATATTTAAAATACCTCTTTAGTTTACATTTGTAAATAAGTCCAAACAATAAAAGAAACTCCCGTAAGGCAATATGAGGGCCCCAAAACCTAAAAACCAGAGCTAAAAGGAGTATTTGGAGCTCTTCACAAGTTTTATTGTCATCGATTTCCTTCCCAAAATTTTGGGTTATTAAACTCAATTTAACAGATTCATGCTCATTTCTCAATATCACAAGTGGATTCTGAAAACTTACCAAGAAATGCTTTTTTATATTTCTAATTGGGCTATTTATAGTTCCCAAAGCCATAACACTTTCTACTTGTATATTCAAAGGAAAAATGAGTCAATCTTCTGACTCAGAAAGTGTAAAATTAAAACACTACTTGTCAACGAGAAGATAGGATTGTAAACCAGGTAGCTTAATGCAATTCAATGATACAACATGAAGCCTAATCAATCTTTCATTATATATTCTGATAGAGCCAATGAAATCACATCCTAAGCTACCACACTAGATCGTATTAATTTTGATCCCAGTCTCTATAATTTATTCTATTGAGGCTCACATCGTTTTTGTAAACCAAAACTCCTTAGATCTGCTCAAGACATGATTCAATCACATAACCTAATTTATACTCAAATCACGTTAGCGGTTTCTTATTTTATGCATTCTAGTATACCATACATGTCTAGACATCTTTATTATCACTATATATCATCAAATATGAGTGTTATTATGATATTTTTCATTGCAGCAACATCGAAATGAGTGCCCCCCAGTGATGAGTCACCTTAAGTGGCAGACTGATGAACCATCCCCTAAGCCACCTCAGTTGAACCTAACCTATTGGAGTCGAGAAGGTGCATAACCTTTGAGGTTTATTTACTATAATACAAAGTATTGAAATACAAACACTCTGCAAAGGTGTAAAGTTGACTTTCCCTCCTAACGCTGGTGATTGCAATAAGGTTGAAAGTGATATTGTGGTACTGGGAGACCTTGCCTGACATCCAAAAGGTCCTTAACAACTCCAAACCATGAAACCAATTCTAACTATAAATACTTGATGAACATACATCACAACGTATGATTTTCGTTATATACTAAGCTAAAACTATGTTGATTTGTTTGACATTTTTCACACCCAAATAACCGTAATTGACTTGAGCATTGGAGTGTATACAGCTACTGCAACACCCACTTCCAACGGTCAAGCATTCTAACATTTGCTGGCAGCTAGGTTCAACCAGTTTGATGTCAGCAATGAGGAAGGATAAAATCAAGGATTGGAGCTCTGATATGGAGCTGAAAATACTGAAACGAAATTAACAGAGAAGCTGAATTTATGGAACTACAAAACCAGAGAATGCAGGAAAGATAAACAGAGATAGAAGCTGATATTATGGAGCTAAAATAATGAGTAATCCGTAACCGGATAGAATAAACCTGCTAAATGCAGGGAAGAAGAAGAACTATTTATTCATTCTTGCTTAAGGAAATACAATGCAACCTATTCTATTTATAGATGAAATGGCTAACAAATTATGTAACAAACTAACAAGATAACTAACATAAGAAGGAACTAGAAGAAACTAGAAGTCAATTAATGCAACTTATGTGCAATTTGGCCGAATCGGAGAGAAGCTAGCCGAACTTGAGGGGCCGGTGAACTGGAGAGATTGGTTTGTCACGAACGTCTGTGAAGTGGTTTACGTGCTTAATTCTCATCGGATGGTCTTCCGGTATTGGTAAGTTGAGTTTAATATTCCAACACTCCCCTCAGGATAGAATATTCTTGAATTATGGAGAAGAAAATCGGTAGGTGCAAGAGAAGCCAATGGAAGAAGGGTACTGAGAGGAGGAGAAGGTGTGAATATGCCAAAAAGAAGCATTCCGTGAAGAAAAACAGATCAGATTTCTGATCAAAAAACAAGAATATAAAATCCGGAATAAATGGAGCATCTATGGCTCTCAACCGAATTTGTCAAGACATCATCACCATTGATGAGTGAAATGAAAAATTGGAAATGCTAGAACAATACTCCAACCAGACCGGCAGAAGATAACCAAGGCAACTCCAAGCCTCGTCTGGATTTTTGCTCTAACACCTTGAAGACGACCGAAAACAGAGAGCAAGCAGAACAAACCAGAATAGATCCTTGGGTCAAGAACAGTAATGACGGAAGATTTTGCTCCGATACCATATTAGAAATCATGAACGAAACTAAATGAAAGTCGTCGTAACCGAAAATTGAAGCCGAATTTAAAGGATAGAAAACCGACAGAGAAATGAAGATAGAACTCATTGTAAATGGCAGGGAAGAAGAAGAATATTTCATTCATTCAACTTAAGAAATTACAGTGCATACTAGTCTACTTATAGAGAAATATAGCTAACAAACTAATTACATAACAAACATAAGAAGAATCTGGAAGAAGCTGGATAAGGACATGTGCTGGACGTGATGTGAAATAGGATTTGGAATATTCCAACACTCTCCCCTCAAGATGGAACATCTTGAATATTGAAGGGTGGGATATGAAACCTCCATCACGTCTGGATATGCAATATTTTGAAGTTCAGAGCAGGCTTCATTATCTTCTCATTTCCTTGCTTTTAACATGCTGTAGCGGATCTACCTCACAAGCGGTGTATGAAAGTGGGGGTTCTATTGTGGGATCTTATTCTATTGGAATGGAGAATCAAGTTGGAGTGAGGATAAATTATGGAAATGGGAATTGCTCAAATCTTGTTAGGCAAAGCAGTTCTCCTGCTGAATTTTTCTCTGGTTATGGTGTAAAGGGTGATCAGATCTGGTTAGTTCCATTTTAGTACTGAATCCAGGAGTAAATTGACATCCATAGAAGGAGAACAAAGATATAGAAAATGGAATTGGAATAAATTCCCTGAAAAACTCCATAAAAGGAGGACAAAGACAATGGAAATCTGAATAACTTCCATGAAAACACTCAACAATGGCGGAATTGCTCATTGAAGAGGAAGAATCGATCTGGTTTTGCAGATCTATGTTGATGAGATGACAATCATATTCCAGTAGAAATCACGTTGATCTGGAAGGGAAGACTGCAGCTGCTCGTAAATCAGGACCAGGACAAGCAGCTACCAGCAAGTTCCTCATTATGGAAAAGCTGGTGCTGGAAATACAGATCCTTCTATGGCGGCAAAATCAGCAAATATTTTTCAGCAGATGGAAGGAGCATTTTTGCTCTGATACCATGATAAAATCAAGGATTGGAGCTCTGATATGGAGCTGAAAATACTGAAACGAAATTAACAGAGAAGCTGAATTTATTGAACTACAAAACCAGAGAATGCAGGAAAGATAAACAGAGATAGAAGCTGATATTATGGAGCTAAAATAACAGAACCAGAACCGGATAGAATAAACCTGCTAAATGCAGGGAAGAAGAAGAACTATTTATTCATTCTTGCTTAAGGAAATACAATGCAACCTATTCTATTTATAGATGAAATGGCTAACAAATTATGTAACAAACTAACAAGATAACTAACATAAGAAGGAACTAGAAGAAACTAGAAGCTGAATTCGTGCAACTTGCAGCTGGCTGAACTGGAGAGAAGCTACTGCTGAACTTGAGGGGCTGGTGAACTGGAGAGATTGGCTTGCTGCTGGGAACGTCTGTGAAGCTGGTTTGCTGTGCTTAATTCCTCATCAGATGGTCTTGCTGGTATTGGTAAGTTGAGTTTAATATTCCAACAAGTTGAACCGCATGCATTACTAAAAAGTGAGAACAGAGAAAACGCCCAAATACAACTACAAATGATTAAGAAGCCATGTACCCAAGTAACTTTACCATCAATTATTCAGATCACTTTAAATAACGAAAAATGCAACAAGATCCAAATAAATTTATTTGTATAAGCACAAGAAAAAACAAATCAGTAGCCTAATTTTAGCTCTCTAGCTCGTACCACATATACAACACCAAATGATTTCTCAGATAAACAAAAAATGGTATTGAATATAACTATTATGATTTAATTCAATTTAAAATACGTTGGATAAAATTATATACAGCACATATAATTAAACTCTATTAATGCATTGAACATGAAGTACACCTTGGCATAGTAATCCTTCCATACTCTGCGGGCGATCTGACGAACCCCAAATCAAATGCCTAAAACTTAATTTTCGAAATACTCAGTTATTCGGACGTCGGATATTGTGTCGGCTGATGTTCAACTAGTCTCTGCGACAACCCAAAAGGAACTTTTATTTTGGGATATTTGGATGGATGGGAATTGAATCATGATTCAGATAATAATTTCTAATTCTTAGTGCTCGTTTTAAATGTGATGTTGGGTCATTAATACTTAATTAAGACTTAAAACTTTGCTAAATTATACGTTTTGTCCACCATCTTTATACCCATTACCCTTTTGCTCCCAACCTTTTTTTGACTAACATCAATTTTTCATTAATTAACGCCATTGTCTCTACTATCGATTTCCACTAAAAAAAACCTGTTAATCATGAAAGATGAAATTGCCCTTAAAGTTCAAAAAATCATATTGCAACAGGTTTCCATGCCTTTCGAAAGAGTGCAATTAAGTCCAAAACTTTTTATTTTTGGCGAAATATAGAAATTTAGTTGAGCGAATATATTCTTATCGTATCTTGGATGCTCGGTTATGTATGGGAAGAATGGAAGTGTTGACCCTATCCATTCAGTTACTTGTATTATCATCTCGATTCTCTTAAAGTTCTCATAGACACCGAAATATGTTTTGCATGTGAGCATTTGGGCGTGTTCACAAATTTTTTGAGTAGGTCAATATCAACCATGTCATGTTTAGTACCAAGTTGGGGATATATTAACCCCCATATAATTTAGCCTTTACACCTTCGGGCTATCCTAGAGTGTATTGTGTAATTTATCGTACTTTCTTATCAGATATCAGGTGTCTTTTTGTATTGTTTTATTAAAAACAACTCCAATTCACAACCTTTCACAAAGGGAAAAAGATTAGTGCGCTGCATCTTCTTTAGACTCATTGGTCTAATCTAAAGATAGCTGTCAAGTTTGATCCTTATTCGATATATCGTGCTTGATAATTTCTTGACTTGCAACATCAAATCAAAATGTATATACAAAAGAGGAGCGTATATGGTATTATGTTACATAATACGATATGTAATCATTAACGCTTCCCTACTGCAAGTTTTTTCTAGGATTTGAGAAGAATTGGCAAAAAAAAAAAAAACATGTACACACTTTTTTCTCATAAATGCAAATTATATGGTATTATGTTACATATAATCACGCGTCTTGGCAGTCTTGGGACGCTTAACCACCACTAATGGGCACTTCACGTGCTTAGCACAGTATTCACTTACGCTTCCCAGTAGAGCCCTGCAAGTGTAAGAGAGTGTAATTGCACTCAGAAATCAGAATCAAGAAAATTTAAAAACACAGTATTAGAAGCGAGGTTGAGGTACCTTTTGAAGAAACCATAGTCGTGGCTTCCCATGACTAAGATGTCGGCTCCAAGTTTCTCGACAGCCAAGCATATCGCATCTTTGGCATCTCCACTTCCAACTTTTTTCTCCACTGCGACCTGCAATTTTCCATGTGTCATTTCACCTTTGCATAACACGCAATCTAGTCCTAGCGCAAGCGCATACATAGAGGAAAGAGAACACATACAGTAGCGTTGAAGTTTCTGTAAACTGCCTCTGCCCTTCTCATCACTGAATTTGTCAAGTCACTGTTGTGTTTTTCCATGGTTGCAATGACATCACCAGCAAATAGATACCCTGCAAATCATGGGAATCTTCTTCAGTAGTTCGAAATGAAACGCAAGTTAACAGACTTAAGTTCCAAAAATTTAGTCTTCAACATGTTTCCTCGCGCACGCATGCTAGATTCATCTCTAATCAAAGGTCTAGCACGTGCCTAAGATTTGTGCTTATCCTAGTACCATGTTGCACCACCTCATCTAATGACTTAGCTTTTAGACGACATTGAGAGAGAGAGAGAGGGAGATCTTACCAGTGGCATCCAGAGGAGGTTTGATGTAGAGGAGAATTAGGGTACTCGTTGGTTTATGGTTTTGGGACAAGAGGTTGCCGAGACACCAAGATAAAGCATACATGCTCTCTTCACTTTCATCTACTGCCACTACTATTTTCCTCCCCTCCATGTTATTTTCTTCCATTATAGACATCCTTAAATTGATTTTAGAGAAGTTTCTTGATTTGAACAACAGCCTGCCTGGTTGTTTGCTTTTATAGCCAAATAATGAAAGCTGTATCTGGTTTTAATCTTGCAATTAGGCCATGCTAATGAGATATTTTAGTGGTTTGAAATTCCAGTAATGCCATTTCAACATTCTGGGAATTTGCTAATATTTATGTTACCATAGTTACACGGAACTGACTATAATTGATAGGAAATTCTAAGTCTGTGTGGGGTCAAAAGACCCCACTGGTTTAACAAGAAAGCCTCTATTGTTGGTATTTTGTCAATGACTGTCTATTTGAAGTCGATTTCAATACTTACTCCATAGCCAACTTGAAGCCAATGAGAGCTATTTTTCTGTCATCATTTTGAAAAAGTTCCAAAACGCAATCCAAAATGAAAGGTTTTGGTATCTTCAAGGTGTCAGACACATTTTACTGAATTATCATCGAGACATCATCCATAACGTAACGATGCGTGGTATGAATGGACTAATATTGCCGAACATGAATTTTATTTGTATTGATTTTCAAGTAGAATATGATTTAACTTTTCCACTTGTAACAGAATTAGTATATTCACCGTTCCATCTTATAGCGTGAGTGGGATTTTTTTTTTTTTTTTTTTAAATTTCACTCTGTATTTATATTTCTAATGTTATAATTGTAATATTTTTTCCCCAATGAACAAAACTTTATCTTTTATAATCAATTATTTTCTTCCAATTTTGGTTTTTTTTAAAACAAAATTCTCGTAATAAATTAATAACAGTGTCATAACATTAAACACTATCTATAATTGATCTTGATCACCGTTGAAGATAAATTAAAGTAAAATTTCCTAGAGTGTGTTTGGTAGGGATTTTTAGGAGAAAAATTGATTTTTGAATAGTGATATGATGGGAAATGTGTGGTTGAAAAAGAAGAAAAAAGTATTGATGTGATGGAAAATATTATTTTATTGAAGAATGTGTGGTTGAAAATGAGAAGTGATTTACTGTAGAAAAGGAGAATTGTTACCAAACAGGCTGCTAATCTTATAGGGTAGGGCAACAAAGATGCATGCACTTGTCATATCTTTCAAGTCGATGTAAATTAGCTTCTTGGAGCTTAGCTTTGGGCGATATTATTGCCACAAAAATATCTTCATTAGGAGTGTACAAATAAAAAATATCTTTCACCAAAAATATCTGTTTCCAACGCAAGAAAACATTTTATTTATTATTATTTTTTTGGACTTGCACCAAAAATATTATTAAAGGCTATGTTGATATCTCATTTTTTGTATGTGAAAAGGTCCAACTGGCCATTGAACTTAAAGGCCGATATCAATTTGGTTTGAAACTTTAATTTATTTCAAATTATCATAATTAAAATTTGTTTCACGTGATCACTTAACTTTTGCATATGTCATTTTTAGTCTCCTTGCAACTCAGAGATTGTCTATTTGGATTAACATCAATTTCATCTTATAAATGACTAATGTGAAACAAAACTTGAAGTTTAATGATCAACATGAAACAAAATTTAAAGTTAGGTGACTAGTTTAGAACAAATTAAAATTCGAGTTACTCAATTGAAACATAAGATTTTTAGCAAGTTATTTGAAGTGAGATGAAGTAAGAATAATTTTTAAAAAATTTGAGTTCCAACTTCTAAGACTCGGTTTGGCAATTTTATAAATGATTTATAAAGAGAAATAATAAAAACAATAGTGGTGAGTTTGACAAATACATGGATAATAATGAAATTGATTTTTTATTTTGAATGAATTTATAAACAATTTTCAAATTGAGTGCCAGACGAGGCTTAGTGAATCATGTACAACAGTGAATGGCAATATGTCATGGAAATGGTATAAGGGAAAATTTCATAACTAAAAGATTAAGTTTCACTCATTTCAAATTTAAGAGATAATGTCTATCTCCCGTTTGATCTACATTATTATCTCATTAGAATGAAAAATATGACCGTTATCCATCACATCAACATTTAAATTCAAATTTTCTATCTCTTGTGTGGGCCCCAATAACGGCTATATTTTTCATTCTCATTCTACAATAATTTGGTTCAAACAGGACCTTAAAATTTTATTTATAATTAATTAAAATTATATTTATTAATTAAATATATTAATGTCGCAATTCGACATAATTTGGTCACAAATTCTATATAATTGGTCACATATTATTAATTTGTCACAAATCACAAATTATTTTACGGTCACAATTCAAAAAATTTATATGTCACAATTTATTCATTGGTCACAAATAAAAAATTGAAACGTTACAAATTATTTTACGGCCACAATTCAAAAAATTTATATGTCACAATTTGTTCATCGGTCACAAATCAAAAATTTTATAAGTCACAAATTATTTTACGATCGCAATTCAAAAAATTTATATGTCACAAATTATTTTACGGTCACAATTCAGAAATTTTATAAGACACAATTTGTTCATCGGTTACAAATAAAAAAAATTTATACGTCATAACTTATTCATCGATCACAAATCATAAATATTATAAATCACAACTTAATAAACAGTCACAAACTATCAAATTATCGGTCACAAATTAATAATTTTTAGGTCACACATTATTTTTTCGTCACAATTTATCTTTTTCATTGGCCACGTATTGTTTATTGGTCACAGATTAACCAATTTAATGGTCACAAACGACCAAATAATTTGTGACCACCACCAACCACCAACTTGTGACCACCACCTCACCACTCCCTCCAGCAGCACAGCTGCCACCGTCTCCGCCAGAACCACCATCACCACCACCTCCCAACAGCAACAACACCTCAAACAAATCAACGCATCGCAGAAAACACCACCTCAGCAATGCCACCTCAAACAAATCAACACACCGTCTCATCTCACAGACCTGCTTCGCTTCTCGCAGATTTCACAGACCACCACAGATCTACTTTGCCTCTCGCAGATCTCACAGACCACCACAGATCTGCTTTGCCTCTCGCAGATCTCATAGACCACCACCACCACCACCACCACCACACGAACTTTCCCGACGCTGGCAAATCACACCTCCAATCAGCCTCCAATCCCACCACCACGTTCAAAACGTACCACCACCGTACACCCGCACCACCCACAACACACCACCACAGTACACTATCACCCTTGCAACACCAACACCTTAAAAACCGTAGCAAAACATGAGAAGGGGAGGCAGGAGAGGAGATGGAGGATAGCAGCAACACCGCCGCGCGAAGGATGGTGCCACTTGGTAGTTCGGTTGTGCCGATCTGTGCAGTTGCCGTCTGAGTAATCATCGAAGTCGGAGCAGTCATCTACTTTTTGACGAGCCGTCAGAGGGAGAGGATAGACGAGAGAGTCGAGATTGAGGAGAGAGAGTGTGAGAAATGGAGAGATTGTATAATTTGAAATTGTATAACTTGATATCTGAAATTTGAAATTGAATGTTCAAAATACTGGTTTTGTGTAATCTCCTCATAGTACAATATCCCCAAAGATTAGTTTTGAAATTAAAACTGTTTTTGGGCTTGGGCTTGGACTTGGGCTTGCAAATTTACCCAAATCATAGATGTGAATAGTATGTTTGGGCCAAACCCTTGTAACTGGACCCCGGTACCTAAATGGACTCTACCTACTGAGGATATGCTCCAACGTCAATATTAATGCCATAATATTGTTGAAAATATATTAGACAGCGCTCAAGTTCACACTTCGATCAGTAGTTGAAAGTTAGGGGTGGACATGGTTCATTCTTATTCGACATGAGTCTCTTTAGAATCAAAATCGTATAATTTGTTTTCAAAAATTTCTAAAGAACAAATCAGTGCTTTTGTGAGGGAAAAATTGAGTCTGGTCGATTCAATTTAATAAATTTGTTTGATATATATGTTGATGCTACCAAAATTTATACTTGGGAGGATAGGATGGGGCAAGAGATCGAGCAAGAGATCCGAACTTGAAATGATCACGAATAATGATGCTTGGCACCTAAAATAAAGGCTAAGGAGATTTGAACCGTAGCTCCTCTCGTGCTCATATAGAGAGAGAAAATATATAAAAGTCTTAAATAGAAAGTAAAACAATAACTATGTGTCGGGGAATATGGGACTAATGTGCCTAGTGTTTTAGGTAGTAGATACCTAGTAGAACTAGGATCCTAGAGGCTATGGGCCAACTCAAGTATCTAGAAAGCATTGTCCTTGGAGGACGTTAGGGCTAAGTTAGTATTCAATTGGAGAAAGATTAATCTTCTTTAAATAAGGTTAATGTCAAGTACAAGTCTATCAGGAACAAGAGATCGCTCATGCCGATCACTCCTTGATTACTTAGATGGTCGAGCACCGAAATTGGAGAAGGCATGGTGTGCTCCTAGGGAGAAAAAGGTTGGTCAAAGAAGTTACGCTGCACCGTTTTTTCTTCATCACCAATTCAAAAGTCCACCACTATATGAATAATCATACATGGATTGTCAAAGACTATTGTTACGCCTTGATTTACAGGGCTCCAAATACCGTACGCGGCGAACAAAGATGAGGTCCCATGCCGAACCATTATGCCTGCCAACTCCACTAAACTACATTAACCCTCATGGGAAGAGCCGACCTATGAGTGGAGGCAAGGCAACAGAAAGAGCTCAACACGAGATCTCCCAAACAATCTTTTTGATATACTGTCGATGTGACGATTCATTGTCATTGCCGCAACTGCCGGGCTATTCGATCAAGTCCAAAGCCGCAAGCTAAGCATTAAGGATGCTAAAGTAGTACCAACGTTGAAGGCTTATGATTGATTGATGTCTAAGATTAGAGGCATCAGCCGCACGGATGAGACCATGTGCCTTTCCATCCAACGACCCTCATTCCATCTTATATTATAAAAGCTCACACTTTGTGCCCTTTGAAGATAATGCAAGTTTAAATTTCCAAATTATAACTTTGTCATATCCTTGTTTTATTTGTAACACCCCAAAGTCGATCCCCTTTTTACATTGGAAGCTCAAGTCTAAAGTTCTCCCCTACTCATATATTTACTTCTCCAACTGACTTGGCTGTTGGAGTGCGTGCAACAACTCCACTCTCACTTGAGGAAGTAAAGTGTGGCTAACAGTTTGCCCAAGTGTGCAGAAACTAGGCTTGCGTGGACGTGAAAGGCATTGAGATTTGTTAACTACATTGGAGGTACATTTTTTGGGGTCAACAAAAATACTCATTAACCCAGGAATGGACAATAGTGAGAAAAAGGGAACTCGTTCCTTGTGATGTGAAGCTCAAGGTAAAGGATGCTCTCTTCTTACAAGGTTGGAGAATTGCTTGAAAGCGTATGAGATCCTCAGACTTGACATCCTCGAGTCTGTCTTTAAGAGGAATCTTATGGTAGGATCACAAGTAAAAGTTTGTTTTTAGCTATTCCAATTCAAGAAGTTGAGTTACGAGAAATGAATTTTAATTATCTTCCACTATATCATATGAAATAACAATTCAAGTTATCACTATGTGATAAAAAAACTTCATAACTAGGTGGACAAGTAAGCAACACAAGAAGCAAGCGTGTAGCCATGTATGAATTACCCGATTAAAATGCATAAGACTCAGCTCATCATCAATGTTACTGAATAATCATCAATACGTAGTCGAATTAGCTGTCCAACTTTTTGGTAGCTAGCCGAACAAATTATGAATTTTGAGTCCCAAATAATGAAGCAAAAGTAAATGAGATTCGTCTTCCTCGATATTGATGTTGACTTACTACCAAATGCAAACGTTAACAAACTTGACAGCTCTTTTTAGGTAACCAGTCAAATTATGATTAAAGATGTTTCATGTATGAACCTGTTCCTTCACTTGCTCTAATTTGAATTTGAGCACAAATATAGCCCATATTTACATATTAGTAAATTCAATTTATATTTTACCAAATCATTTGCAATGTTACAACAATCAAACTGAAATAGCTGGTTTGACTAATAAAATAAAACACCAGCTCGAAATCGATTGAACATTTACACACCGTTAAAAGAATTGTCAAACTGACAAGTTCACTTTCAAAACTAATAGATTCATCTTCAATATTTTGAGGTAGATCATTTAAATCGGAGTTCAAATTAGAAGTATGTGTTGAAAGTTATGTATTAATAATTTAAATTATTAATAAATAAAAATAAGTGATCGGCGAGTGATGTAATCCAATTTTTGTGCTGACCAACCTGCTGCAAAAATTCTCAACCTTTCGCAAGTTGCCATTTGTCAGATTTAGATGACAAGTGCAACCAAAATAAAATAATAATAAAAAAAAAAGTAATGTTATTTATAGTGAAAATTATCTGTAGTCGTCCTATGTGGTATATACACGATAATTTGTTATTTAATACATTAATGTGATAATTTTTTTTTGTTTCATGTATCAAATAACAAATTACCATGTATATATCACGTACGACGACTACCGATAATTTGACTATAAATAGTTTTATTCAAAAAAAAAAAAGGTGTAACCAGAATCGGAACATATATGTATAGAGAGAGAGAGAGAGAGAGAGAGAGAGAGAGAGAGAGAGAGAGAGAGAGAGAGAGAGAGAGAGAGAGAGAGAGTTCTTATCCCAAAAACCCACGCTTTTTGGGCCGTGAGAAAGCCCTTTATCGTGTGAATGTTTTAGCGGGCCCCACTTTTTAAAATGCTTAGAGCCGTTGGTGAGCAATCATTGGGCTCATATTCAAACTCAAAAAAGGCATGAATTTTTTGTAATTCAAAAATAAAAGACAAGAAAATAATAATTTTGTTGGTCACGGAAAAACTGCCAAATTAATATAATTACATATTTTATTCTCGTCAATTACACTGTAAAAGACAGCTAAATGACTAATTTGGGCTTGTTTAACTTCAATAGGTTAACTCTTCTTCATTAATCAATCGAAATTATGCATAAATTCAAGCAATTTTTTTTTTTAAAAAAAATAAAAAAAATGTAAGGAGCAATTCAAATAAACACATCACACTTTCTTTTACTTTAAATAGTTGGCATTTCGATATTTTCATGTGTACAAAAATATGTATCGAAGTAGTGTTAAATTAAGTCACCAAACTCAACCGCTTTATTTTGAGTCCATATAAAAGGCTCTACTTATAATAGAAGGTGACAATAGGAATTTGGACTGCTCTTTTCTTCCTTTACAAATTCAAAAAACACCCACAAAACAGAACAAGAAAAGAAAGAGAGAGAAGAGTCTGAGTATTAGGGGAAATACAGTTTGAAATTCAAAGGGAATGGATGAAATTGTATTATTCATAGATGAATTAAAATCATCAGCTACTGTACCTATATGTAGAATATGCCATGAAGAAGAATTTGAAAGCTGTAAATCCATGGAAGCTCCTTGTGCTTGTTCTGGAACTGTCAAGGTATGTTTTTAAGAACTTTTTGCTTTGAATTATGTACTTGATTAACTTTGATTTCGGGCTTTCAGTTTGCACACAGAGATTGCATACAGAGATGGTGCAATGAAAAGGGTAACACAATTTGTGAAATTTGTTTACAGGTATGGATTTTGTTTCTCATTCTTCTGGTTTCAAAGTTTCTTTCTTATATTTTCAGGGTTGTGTATTCTAGTATTCTTAATTCCTCTGCAATCTTCAAAGTACAAACAGATTCCCTCTCTTGCTCTCTGTTTTGGGGTTTTTTTTTTGGAAGCATATACTTGTTTTATTTTTTATAGATGTCTCTGTTTTGAAAGCCAGAATTAGATTCTGCCATTGTTTCATTCTTATCTACTTCTCAAGTATTTCAGTAATTTAAAGCTACGAAACTATTTCATTTTTTTGGTGTCTTTTCAAAGTTAGGATTATTTTTAATATTTATTTAAATAGAAAAGTCCCACTTATTATGGAAAGTAATTTATACCTTTTCCTTTTTGCAGAAATTTGAACCAGAATATACAGCTCCACACAAGAAACCACAGTTAATCGATTCAACAGTGACCATAAGGTATATATTAGTTTTCATTTCAATAATTTATGGCTTGTTTGGTAAAGAAACGATATTTTTCTTAAAACAAAGGTTAAAATCTTATTAATATAATGTTCAGGATGGCATATTTCACTGTTCACGGGAACATTCATTCCTTTTAATTATTGCCAGAATTTAAGTTTGTACTTTTCTAAATAAGTATTTAGAAATATTTGTTCTTTCCTTAAAATAATATAAGAATATTTTCATGGCAATTTTAATAGGGGAAGCTTGGAAGTTCCAAGAAGAGAGCCAGAACAAGAAAATGCAGTACAAATTCTTGAGTCTGAATGTGCCTCAGCTGCTGATACAACTGCTTCTTGGTGCAGATCAGTGGCTGTAATTGTAAGCTGTTCCTGCAACTTTATTGATTTCAAGTATTGCATTTGTTAGGAATAAGATTTATATAAATTGAAGCTTTTAGACGAGTGAGCACAAGTAATTGTGCAAGTTAAGGCACCATTCAAATAAATAAGCTCTAAAGCCCCCATTTGCATTAGCATATTCTCATACAATACAAGTGTCAATTTTCTCATACATTTTATATTAAAATCATTAATTTAGCACTTGACAAATTTGCAGTTTACAGTACTACTTCTGATAAGATATTTGTTGGTAGTTCTTACGGGTGGAACAGGGGATTATCCATTTTCACTTCTTACTGTAAGTTCCTAATCTTTTACTGGTAAGTAATGATAAATTACCATTAGCATCCTACCTAAGTATTCAGCTACATTCTTAGCAGTTACTTATTGTCAAGGCTGGTGGTGTACTTCTTCCCATGTACATTTTGATTCGGATGATCACAACAATTCAAAGCAGCATAAGGCATCAATATCAGGTTATTTCCCTAAAACTCACCTTATTATACATTGGCCTTGGACTTGTTTTTATTAAACAACTTAATCGTCCATTTTCTATTTTGGTTACAGAATTCTGATAATGATACGTGGATCTCTGATGAAGATGACAATGAAGATGTAGAGCAGCATGACATTGTGATACAAAACTAGTCGAGTTTGCTTGTGTCTGATTTGTACCTCGAGTTATGTTCCAAGTATCATTTTACCCCCTTGGGAGAAATGAGGATTGGCAAGATTTCATAGATATATACAGTGGAAAGGAAAAAACAGAAACACGTGAGCAACTGCAAGAAAAGGAATACATGAAAGGCAATCAAAATGCACAAAAACGATGAGATCAAAGTGACAGAACTAATAAGAAGAAAGATGATCATCCTCCAACTTACTGCTTTCGACCTAAATTTCTTAGGTCACATATCATGTACACATTAGCCAGCTTATGCAGAAAATTGGATTACGATTTGGGTTATCAAAGCGTTTTTCTTTGGTTTCTAATTTTAACTATGTACTGACACACTGCAGTTTGTCCAATCACCCAAAAAACATGCCCCAAGTGAGCATATGTCCCTCAATGCAAAGCAAACATTATCAAATAATACTAGGAATACTTCAACAACATTGTGCTGCATATTTGACTTGCGAGTTTCAATCACTCATCGTAAGACAAAGTTGACACTGCATCTATCTGGTTTTCAAGCATCTATTTTTTAGTTCTCCTGATTTGAGCAATGGGGGAAGAAGGGGGCACAGGGTTAGATAGAAAAGGGAGATAGCGGGAGAGGCAGAGATAAATCATCTTCACCTCTTCGAACTATTGCAATTACCTTAAAATTTTACTTACCGACTCCTCTAAACCAGTGGAAAGTGTAAATCTTTAAAGGAAGGTGACTTCCTCTAAACCAGTGGAAAGATCTTCACGTTGCATTCTTTCTTTGGCTTCTTTGGAAATTTTGGCTTTCTCGGGTGGGATGTGTTTCATGATCCACCCCTCGTTGGCTCTGGGCAGAAAATTATCTTGCTTCTCAAACATTTGAAATAATGGGATCCGAATTCTCCGAAGTAATCTGATTGAATCCACCATATTTCGAATGCACAATCCGGTTTTTGGGATGAAATGACTTGAAATCTCGATAAGTTCTAATCTTGATTATAATATTGTTAGTACAGTTTAAGATGAATTCACTCCATTGGCGCGCGTTTGCTTGTTCTCTAATGGACGGGGATCCAACTAAGCAATTAGAAACCCTTTAGCTTAAAAGGAAGTTGATGAACTGCTTCCTTTTGAAGGTTATAAAACATTTTTCCGAATATGTTTAATGTTATCTTATATTGATTACTATAAGAGAACTTGATGCAACGTGAAGCAAAAACGCACGACGAACAAAGATCGAACCTCGTTGATTTTTATGGAATATCAAGAATTGACCAATTTGATTCAAGTTTATGCAGACAATAGATTAAAATCAGAAATCGTTGATTTACAATTAAATATCCAGGCTTGATATCTTGATCAGCAAACTCGTTCATTCAATACGTGAATGTCGAGATGGATTAAACAACTGAAAGAAATTATAATAATATTTTACGGGATGTCTACATTCAAGTGTTCCCAAATGAGATTCTAATGAATTTTTTTAAAATTTAGGTATCTTCAATGACTCATTGATTTATAAAAATTTCATAAATAAAGAAATTTTAAAAGATTTGAATAGATTTCAAGTTGGGTAATCAATACATAAAGTTCATACACTTCACTATTATCATAAAAAACGTTCATACTTTTTTTTTTTTTTTTTTTTGACATTTTTACCATTTATTACACATTTGATTGCGTATAAGGTCATTTTCATTCATTTTCATCCAATTTCTCTATTAAGCAAATGATCTCGTCATTTTTCCTTTTCTTCCCCATTTGAACTCATTTTCTCCTTTATTTCTTCCTCTGAGAACTATCATTTAATTAGTTTCTTTAATATGAATTTTTTATTCTTTGGCGCTTTGTCTATAATATTTCACTAAATTATTCAAAAATTAAGAATTTTGACAGAGATGACTAGAAATCTAGGATACTTCAATAGCCATGGATGACTAGAAATCGACCACTCATCAGTACGTGTATAAATAAGTTCAATTGAATGACACATTTAACATACAAGATCTCTAGGATAATAGAGAGATAAGAAAGGGCAAAATCCAAATTAATGTTGAAGCTTTTGATCGATCCCAAAAGCAAAGGGGTTTTATTTGTTGAAACTGGAAATTGTTGATTTCACGTTCTCTCTTGGCCCATAGCTTTTGTTATTAAGCTTGTGGGCCAACAAGAAATGGTGGGGGCACCTTGGGCAACGTTGAAAATTTGAATACATAGAGCTGGAAAAAATAAGGACATCATTTTAAATTCAAAAGCACCAAGAAATATTGATTTGTGTGTAGATATATTCTCAGTGAAGAAACTAAAGGTTAGTTTTCAAACGAGGAAATAGAGGAAAAATTGGTACAAATGGGGAAGAAATTGAAAAATGATAAGAATACACTTAATTAGGGGGTGGACAAAATGTCCAAACCAAACCAAATCAAACCACAGCGGTTTGATTCGGTTCTACAAAAAAAATAATGGAGATCCTAATTTTGGCCCTTGTTTGAGAAACATTAAGGGGTTGTTCTCTTCGTGTTTCAGTTTTGAGTTTCGAGTTTTGTTATTGAAAATGCGTTCTTTTTGACATTCTGAAAAACTGTTTCTGAAAATATAAAAATGAAAAACGCGTTTACTTTAATATTTTGAGAATGTTTTTTTTATAATATTTTATTCAAGAAATATGATTATTCAATAAATTATAATAGTTTAATGTTAATATAGTATTAAATAATATATACATTTTGAAGTCGACGAATCTTAAAATATTTTTTTCAGATATAAAAAACACAACATTATATATTTTTTATAATATTTTATTAAAAAAATCTGATTATTCAATAAATTATAATAGTTTAATATTAATATAATATTAAATAACACATACATTTTGAAGTTTCGATGAATTTTAAAATATTTTTTTTTCCAGATATAAAAAATGCATCCCAAATTAAATTTGGCAAAACAGTTCAATTGATACGATTAAAAGAGCTTCCTATTTGATACCTTGAGCAGCATAAGCATCTATTCAATTTGATAGACTTGTTCAATTAACTGAACGTAATTGTTAATGTTCAAGTTGCCAAATGCATTTTTTTGAGCTAAAAATGTGTATTTATTTGTCTTCTCACTGATACCGAAGAACTACTCTTTTAACAAGGTAAAATCTAGTCGATCAAGTGTATTTTGGGCATTGTTAAAAAGATTAGGAATTTCAAAATAAAAGATTAAGAGCTTGTTTGGTAGGGATTAAAATCAGATTAAAATTGAAAATATAGCTGTTGGAGTTGACTTATATTAGACGTGTAGGACCCAATAACGGCATATTTTCAATTTTAATTGAATTTTAATTCTTCACAAACAAGCTCTAAAATTGGAGGCCATCTCTTTCCCCCAACGCAGTGACTCTTCTCCCAAATCCACACCCACCACCCACAAATTGGAAGCCCAACTCCAAACGTAGCCCTCTCCTCCGGCAATACTTCCACACCCACCATCCACACAATCAATTCCACTCAAATCAAGCGCCACACCATCATCATCTTTGGCTACACGTCAATAGAAGGTACCGTCCCACTTCTGGCAGCACTTTCCGCTACATAGCCACTTGACGATTTTGAAGGCTGCACTGTACTTAAACTTTCCTCTGCTCCACTCCGACTGCCTTTCATGGCGTAGCTAACAGTAAGATTAATTCAACGAATTTATAGTTCATTAGATTTAGGACAAACCGTATTTTCCCCATTTTCTCTTTCTCCACTTATTTGTGTTCGACTCCCTTTCACCTTATAATTTGAATTAGTGCTAAGGTACAGTCCCTATTCTCTTTTCTGATTCTCTTCTTTATCTCTACCATTTTTTAATTTCAATTCGTCATCTTTGGATATGTCTCCAATTTGCTGTGTGTTGTTACTCTGCTCTTCCATCTCTATCTAACTTAATTTTTTCTTGTACGTGTAATCCCCTGCATCTTAAAGGAACATAGCAATGAATGAAATGCAATTCACATTTCGTTGTAATTTCTCCGCCAATGAAGTTGGGTTATTGAAGTCCTATTTAGTACGTTATATTGTATGCTAATTTTGTTTGGAATCGGTTGGAATAAAAGTGACCTACACCGAAATGTTGACAATTTCTGTTGGAGAACTACATGTTATTTCAAGAATTTCATGCTAGTGGATGGAGAAGAAAGTGTCATTACATTGAATCTTCTGAAGGTGTCCTGTGTTATGGAATTTCGAATGTTGTTTACGTGTCGTTGTTTTTCATCTTCGATCATCATCTTTGTTGTTTTTCATCTTCCATCTATGCCTTGTGTTCGGAAAAACAATACGAATTGCATTTTGCATAGCCCTGTCTTGATCAGTACTTATTCCAAGAGGTGATTTACAGTGCATACACTGAAGCCATGTTCTCAACAACCACATGAAAGTATCCATGTCTTCGTTCGATACTAAACCACAACCAAGCAGTGTTGATTGTCCTTGATGATTGACGCTAACAAACGGGGTAAAATGCATGTCATACTTGTTTGTGAGGTAAGTGGTATCAAATGTAACATCGCTGAACTCCTTATACACTTGCCTACAATGATTATCTACCCAAAATACATTTCTCAACAGCGAATTCTCGTCTAAATCCATTCTGAAGTAAAATCCCGAGTAATGTGCTTGCATTTTTAAAAATATGATTGCATTGCTGCAGCATCTCTTTCTCCAAGTCTTAATCGTCTCACTTTTTCAATGTAATTCCGACAATCATTTTCCACTCAACTCATGTTCTTATATCCACCTGCTTCTACGACTACATAATTGTAACTTTTATGCAATGAGATTCCTGCCAAATCATTTAGTTGTAGCTTGCATTTCACATGTGAACTTAACTCTTTGTTGCATCGAAATAACCTCGACTTCGACGGGCTATTTTCATGATTGTGGTCGAGGTGGACCGTGTTAATTCTCTAGACTCCATATATATCTGCAGATGTAGAGATTCTAACTTTACAGCGTATCTGAATAGTTGGTTGTGGCTTCAAAGATTCGCTAGTATTACCAACTCTTTGACCTTCACGGCTACATATCAGTGTCACATATCGCAATTCTCCATCGTCTCCCCCGAGTTTCTTTTCTTAACAGGAAAACCAATGGGAAAACCAATGGCGTACGCATATTTTTTGTACAGGTCAAACATGTCCTTCAAATCGTTAAAATGTATACCCACCTCGGGTACAATCACACCGTCTCGTTTTACCTTCAACTATGTTAACGGAGTCCGTCCCGTTCTTGTTATCCTCTTCCACCAAAACATCATCATGCTCGTTTGACACTTCATCTATAATTTCTTCAACTGCAATAACATAACCAGTCACGTTTAGTAGTACAGTTAATAACACTACGATAGCTAGCTAAAATTTATTCTCGAATATGTTCTTCACTTCAAAAGAGTGCATATGCTTATCAACAAAATTAGAAAATAATGAAAATTTAGTGTACGGTAAACTTATAGGTCATCCAGCCTAGCTCAAAAAACATGCATAATAGAAGAATTTATCAATCCATTATATTTTTGTTTGTTTGTTTGTTTGGTTTATTAATTATTCATGATTATGTGACTGTTGTTGTTTTACTAGTATTTCAGCTAGTTAATTCATGTGACTTTTGAAAAATTCAGCCCGGTCAAATTTATTGAAAATTCTAGTTCTGTAGGCTTGCTGGTGATATCATCTATTTTCTTATAGATTTGAAAAAGACTAACTGTGAAAACTTGTTGATTGTTAGAGAGAAGGTGTGAGATTGTGTAAAAGTTTTAAGCTTTACATTTGGAATGAATTTTACTAATGTATCCATAAGCTGAATTGGCCTCCAATGCCAATATTATTTCCTCAGTTTAGATTAGAAATGGATCAAGAAAAACAAAATTGTAAACCAGGCATATATCTTAGCTTCCAATAAATGTCCATTCATTTGATTAACGTCAACTGGGAATTAATCTTGAATGAAACGTTGGAGTAGGATCTTTTAAAACCACTTACCTAAGCAATATGCACATAACCGTCCACTTCTCTTTTAGTGAAGAAATCCGGCTGCACATGGATAGAAACTTTTCCATTGTCTCTGCACCGGAAACTATTACTTAAAAAGGAAATGAAATATGCTGAAACGAGACTGGGACCTCGAGGAAATTTTTCATCAAAGCACCTGGTAGCAAGGATAAAAGTAAAAGGATATAAATATCCTTACAAACAAACATCAGAATCTAAGTCAGGAAAAAATAGCTTACTAATTAACGGGTTTTTTCTCCTCTTCGTCGGACCGGTAGCAGCTGGATATGTCACACCAAATAATCTTGCCTCAAATCGGATTCTAACAAGATTAATTTCTGGAAAATTTTATGGATTTCTTCTGCGTTATTTTCCCAATTTTCAGCTGCCGGAGAGACATCACACCAAAAATATCTTGGCCCAAATTGGATTCAAACAAAAGATAAAATTTCGGGAAAATTTTATGGATTTCTTCTGTGTTCTTCTCCCATTTTTCTGGTTTTGGTAAGTGGCAAAACACTCTCTGCCATATTCTCACGTGTTTTTCTTAGTATTTCTCACACACTCTCTCACGTGTGATGTTTTCCCTCTAATCACTAACTCACACACGTGGAAAATTTTGAAACCCTGTCAACATGGTGTCATTCAGCCTGTGTCACAAGATTAATTTTACAACAAATGTACATCATTACATTCCGAACATTGCTACAACTACAGCTCGGGTGACAGCGCGGGTGACAGCCCTCACACATTCAGGGCGGGGTCCGCGATTAAAATAATCAAATTTCAGAGACGGGGCCCGCATGTTTGTGTGTGTCCTGTGACCCGAGCTGTGAAGCTCGGGCTGTACAAACAGCCTAATTCGTACATTCCAGTCTACCCTCACAGCTCGGGCTGTACAAACAGCCTAATTCGTACATTCGTCTACCCTTCACCTACTCTCCGTAAAAACAATAAAAAACCTACAGTTTTTCTCTTTCTTCCCCGTAGAATTCTCAACTACGTACTATAAAGCTAGTGGTGGCAAATGAGCCGAGCGGCTCGTCGGCTCGCCCGCTCGGCTCGTACTGTTCACGCCCACGAGCCGCTCGGGCTCGTAAAAAAAAGAGCCCGAGCACGAGCCGAGCGGGCTCATGGACTAGACGAGCCGAGCCCGCTCGGCTCGTCACTGTTCACGAGCGGCTCGGCGAGCTGCTCGCCGAGCCGCTCGTGAGACGAGCCCACGAGCCAGGCTCGTCTTAGACGAGCCTGCCTGGGCTCGTCTAAGACGAGCCCACGAGCTCGGCCTCGTTGGCCAGATTCTCAAGTCACGAGTGACCAAACGGTCGGGTTCAGTGACCGTTTGGTCACTGTTCCTCAAAAAAAAAAATTTTTTTTTTTTTTTTTTTTCTACTTTTCTCCAATTCTTCTCCTATAAATACCCAACCCATTACAACATTTTTTTCCCACCAAACTTTCATTCTATACTCTCTACTCTACAATTTACAATTTACAAATCATTATCAACAATTCTATAATTCTCTTCTATATTTTTTTACATTATTATCTTCATTTTACAAATTCACATTTCTACTTATTCTACATTTCTACATTTCTACATTCTATTTCAACAATTCACAAATGGATCCACGAGCATTTGTTGAAAACTTGTTCGGTATGGAAGGTGAAACACCTGCCCAAAATCAATTTGGGAATGAATTTGCCGGTCTCAACCAACTACCAATTCCAGAAGACATTGACGATTTCGACGTTCGTGAAGGCGATGCCGATCCGATTGATTTGGATGACGTTGATGTTGATTCCGGTTGTTCCTATTGATTTGGAACAAGATGAAGAACTCGCACTAAATATTCCCGATGCAAGAGGGAAGAGAAAGGGAAGAAACGGCAAAATGTTGGGACCATTTCAAATTGGTTAACACCGGTCGTGTGATCGATGGAGTTCCGAGAAAATAAAGCGAGATGTAAATACTGTCAACAACGACCGGCATGGCAAAAAAAATTGGAACCACTCACCTCAACCGTCATTACAAAGCATGTGCGACGCCAAACATGGGCTTCTTGAACGTGGACACAAACGCAACTACGAGTTTGGTACTAGTAGAGACGGTGCTACTACTTCGCCACTTTCTACGTGGATGTATTCGGAGGAGGAAGCACGAAAGGGAATGGTGAAGTTCGTTGCGAGCGCCACTTGCAATAGTGGACAACGAACATTTCGTAAACTACGTCAAACAATATCTTCAACCAAGGTACGTTGGGGTAAGTCGAAATACTCTCTCGTTCTAATACAATTGAATATTTTCTTAATGCAAAGCGATTATTGATTGGGGATTTAGAAAAATACGGGGTGTCATATCTTTAACTTCGGATTTATGGAAGGGATTAATAAGAGAGGTTATATAAATCGCACACTATATAGACCCACTTCTGGGTTATGCATAAAAAAATTATTGCTTTTAAAATAATTGAGTATCCTCATAATGCTAACACTATATATAATGCAATTATGTTAATAATTAAAGAATATAAATGCGAGAGTAAAATCCGTTCTTTTACTTTTGACAATGCTTCTGTAAATAAAGTAGTTATCGATAAATTGCATAGAGTACTTCAACCCGATTTTGGTGGTTATTTATTCCATATTCGATGTGTGTGCCATATTTTTAATTTAATTGTACAAGACGGTTTAAAACATGTGAAGGACGAAATTAGTCGAATTAGGAATGCACTTACGTATATCACGATTACACCTAGTAGAAAACAATCATTTGAAGAATTTTGTGAACAAGCTGGGAACTCTAATACAAAAACTTTATTATCGACGTAGGTCATAGGTGGAATTCAACTTACTTATTATTAAAATCATGTGAAGGTTTTGAGCAGATTTATCACCGAATTTTATAACAATAGGCATATTAGAGGCACGACGATGATATCTTAAATGAATCCGATTGGAATACGGTTTTTAAAATTAAGAAATTTTTGGAAAGTTTTTATACGTCTACGAATATATTGTCTGGTGTTTATTATCCAACTAGTTGCATGGTTCTTGAACGTCTTTATATAACTCGCTAGGGCTTTTAATAGATATCAAAATGACCCCCGATTTGCATGCGGTTATATATGCTATGGAATTAAAATTTAGAAAATATTGGAAAGAATTACCTATGTTATTTCCTTTAGCATGCGTCATGGACCCCCGATATAATTTATCGGGTACTAAATTTATATAATTGACCAAATTTCAAATGCTTTAACTTTTAATATGCCTATTACTTATAGGAATTTGGAACAAACGTTAACTGAGATGTATGAATTATATGCTTCAAGAATAGGTACACAAGTTACTCGTGTACCTACTCCTACTCCCACTAATATAAACGATGACGACGCTGAAGTAATTAATTTATTAGAAAACATAGACTCAATTAGATATGATTCAACAGCATATGCATATGGTTCCTCTAATAGTAGTAGATTGGCTTCCACTGCATATACTCAAATTTCGAGTAGCTCGAAAATGCGTTGCCTATCCGAATTAATTGATTACTTTCGTTATACTATGCCTAGTAACAAATCGCTAAGAAAAGTTCGGAAGATGTAATCGGGTGCAAGCGAAATAATGAACGTCGATGGCCAATTGTTTCAATTGCAAAAGATCTACTAACACCTCCGGTTCCTAAGCAGCACCTTTGGGAGTTCAGTCACTTTTAGTGCAAGGAAGAGGGTTCTCTCTGATATTCGAAGTCGACTAAAAGAAGATATTTTGGAAGTGTTAATATGCGTGAAGGATTGGGAATACGCTAATTATCGAATTCAACATAAATATGCCGAAATTGCATGTAATCAAGTAAGTGATATTTAATTTCACTACATTCATTACAAAATTTTATTTTCATACATTTATAATTTTTTAAAAAAATTGTACACGTAAAAAGTTATTCGTGTACAATTTTAACTCCGCCTATACAAAATTGAAGTAGCTGGTCCCAAGCCCGGATAAAGGAGGAGGGTTTGTCTTTTTTTTTTTTTTAATAAATGTATATTTACTATTTTAAAAATTAAAAATGTTTTGACGAGCCCCGATAAATGTTTTGAAAAATGTATATTTTAAAAAAAATAGAAAAAAATAGACTTGTAGTAGCGTTATTTATTTATAAAAAAAAAATAAATAAATAAAAATAAATAGGCGCAGCAATGAAAAGCTTATAAAAAAAAATAAATAAAAAAAAATAAATCGGCGAGCCGGCGAGCCGAGCTTAAGCTCGGCTCGCCGAGCCGCCCGCCTTGGGCGAGCTCGGGCGCGAGCCGAGCTCGCCCAAACGGAAACGAGCCGAGCTCGCGCTCGGCTCGTTGCCGACGAGCCACGAGCTCGGCTCGTGCGAACACGAGCCGAGCTCGTTCGTCAATGGGCCGAGCCGGCTCGGCTCGGCCCATTGCCACCACTATATAAAGCTAAAAGCTTCAAACTTTTCATTATCCCACTTCTCTCATGGCTTCCTTTTTCTGTTCAACAAAATTTTTTCTGCTACTTATTCTTCTCTCTGCAGTTCCTGTAGCGTTCATTATTCACTTAGAAACTTCCAAGCATGCAACTCACGTGTACGAGTATCACAGCACCGGGTGGTTCCGGGAGTGCACTAAGTGGGACGATGTCAACCGCCGATTCCTCGTCTCTTTTATGGAGGGCGGTTTTGGGGAGGTTCCGGTGCCAGAAAACCATGTTCCGGGAGCTGTTTTGAAGGAGATTCCGGTGGTGGAAAACTTGGGTTTAGGTAAGAATTCGTCGCTCGGGTTCGTCGTGGACCGGCCGAGGAATCGGGTGGTTGTGGCCATTGCCGATGTGATTGGGAATTTGTACAGTGCGGTGGCGGCCTATGACTTGACGACATGGGAAGAAATTTTTCTGACTAAGCTCAGTGGCCCAGGTGATTAAATATTAATTACAATTCCTTTAATTTTTGGCACTATTATTCAAAACTCGAACACTCGTAAATAAGGTTTTGTTTATCATCATAGTACTAGACGAAAAGTGATATTTTCATTGAACCATGTCTAATAAAGCAATTCGAACATACATTTAGAGGTCCAATTATCTATTGAAAAGTAGTACAACGTTTGTGTAAAAATGTACTATATTGGAAGACTCCTCAGATATTGAAAAATTATCTAATCAAAGTGATAATAGCCAAACTATATCCATATTCTCAAGAATATGTTGATGAAATTTGAGATCAATGTAGCTGTGATTGTCAAAATATCTATTCTATTTGTAGTTTTGACTGATTCCTACATGCTGGAAAATTTACCTCTTTAATTGATTTTTTTTTGTTGGGGTGGAGAAAATCTCCAACTTAGCTAAGCAGTTAAATTATGATCAAGAATGGTGGTATGGCTTTTTGGGACCAAGACGGTTCAGAGTAAATGATGGTATCGAAATGAATTTAGGCCATGGAGTGTCAACCAATAGTGCAGCATTCATTAATTTCAGCTTCAAAATAGAGTAGGGTTTGGTGACGTTCTTGCTCACCAAACGCCAACAAAAGTAGTTGATTCCGTATGGTGGATGGCTCCATTTTTTTTTATTTACAACTATAAATAGTACTATATAATGAATGTACGTATTCTGAAACTTGCCTTTAAGGAAGGGAATCATGGGATTTTCTGTAGTTGTCCCGTTTGAAAAATTGACAGCTTTGTAATGACCGCCCGCCTGCCCTTTGTGCTGTGCTACGACTTTTCTGTACAAAAGACAATATGAGGGATTTATTTAACATTACTACAATATTGACTAATTTGTCTCAAGGATGAATATAGTAATGATATTTCTATATTCTTCGAATATGCAGAGGATGGAAAAGCGTTTTCAGATGATGTAGCAGTTGATCCAGAAGGTAATGCATTCGTGACCGATGCAAAAGGAAGCAAGATTTGGAAGGTTGGATTGGACGGAAAATTCTTATACATCATAAATAACCCACTCTTCACTCCAAAAGAGTGGTACAATAACTTGGTCGGACTTAATGGAATCGTTCACCATCCAAACGGATACTTACTAGTGATTCACACGTTTTCCGGGAATTTGTATAAGGTTGAAGTTAGAAACGGTGATGAAGTGAAGTTGGTTAAGATAATTGAAGGTTCTTTGAAATTCGGGGATGGATTGGAGTTGTTATCTCCAACTAAGCTTGTAGTGGCTGGGAACCCTTCAAAATTGGTCGAGAGCTCAGATGATTGGGAGAGTGGCTGTGTTGTGGCCAAGTTTAAAGGTGCCACTCATCGTTTAGTTACTGCAGCAACAGTGAAGGATGGGAAGGTGTACCTAAACCACATTTTTGGTTTAGGGTATCCTAAGAGAAAGCATGTGCTTGTTGTGGCTGATTTTTCTTCATGAAACAAGCAGCAGTTTAATTTGCAGGGAGTGATTAATTAAATTTCATGTCATGTTCTTTTTCTTTTGTTTCTCTATCCGTTCTTCTTTTTCTTAGTGGGGGAGGTGGTGGTTTTCATACTGTATTTTCGCCTTTTCACGCTTTTCCAGCATCTACACAAATATGAGTGCAAACATGGTATGGTGCCTTTCTCCAATGTAGGCCAAACTCTTTATTTATGATATTTGTAATGGATGGAGTTTTCCATTTGTATGAACAACCGTTTCTCTTGACGAGACCGACATAATACATAATGGAAGACAAATGAAAATAAATAAATATTTTCAAATACAAATGACTTGATCACGAAGCTCATATATGTGGTCCTAACCGAGATTGTGAGAAATTGCCTAAAACAACAAACAACCATGTCGATGGTACCTCATGAAGATTGGTGCTTCTTAGCTCGGCCCTGAGGAACTGGTGAACCATCTCTCTTTGAACCCTCAGGTTTCCGTGCCCATGGGGGTGCTTCATCAGGACCATAGCGATAATCGTAGAAGAGTTCTTTTCCAGCTTCGATATGCTCATTGGCAAAAATGCCAACACGATGATCACCAGCCACCGACATTACCTGCACAAACTGTCTTATATCAGCTCAATTAAAACATAGAAACTGCCGTTAAAGATCATTGAAAGATGAATACCTTTGCATAACAGTTTGGGGTGGATGAGTGATTTGCAAATTTCAGTTTGTCGCCATTGCGGCAGGCATCAAGGACATACTGCACATAAAACACAGCCATGAGATCTCTGTTTTGGTTTTACTTAATGCAGTAATGAGAGAAGAAATGACATGAAATTGCAAACACTGAATTGCAGGATCAGGAGAGGAATTGCTGTGAGATTATGACATGGTAAAAAACACTCATTGGGATACAGGGGATAATTTCAAAGATAATAGAATATCCTTATACGAGAGACTTGCCTGATCATTCAAGTCAAAAAGGAATGATGAATTTGCACGATCATAGATTTTTCCTCGCTTATCTGCTTCCTGATGAGAAATCAATTCACCAGTATACTCTCCCAGGTAATCATTTTTATTGACAGAGCTCTGCTAGTACATGTCAAATGGACCATGAAAACTTCACAAGCAACCAACAATAGGATAGAAAAGCGCACTTCCTTCATACCTTTAAAAATGCTCCCCAACCAGCCACATTAGACTTTGCCAAGAGGATCTGATCCAAAGAGGATTAGACAACCAAATTTGTAAAAATCAAATGAAAAGATATAGACAAGTAAAAGATTCAAAAATTTTACCTTTTGCTGCTGCCTGAGAAGGAGCCTCATATTGCCACACTGACCTTCTCCTCTCCTTGGTGGTTTACCTAGTGAACCATCACCACAGCTGCAAAAGAAGTTGAAATTTTTCTGGAAGGCACTCATTGACAAATAACGTCAACCACAGTAATTTTTTTATTCTTTTTTTCAATAGATGGTCCACCACAGTAAATTTGAACCCTAATACAGGGTCAAATTAGTAAGAGAGTATTTCTAGTATATGCAACAGATGCACATCCCAAAACCAACTATGCTTTTTCTTTCCTTTTCAATTATAGGGAGGTCTTTAGTTTTATATTGGCACTGCTAAAGGTGAAAAAAATTTATTCCTGTGATAAAATGGCAGTGTCTCAGTGATTAAAAAGTAAAAGAATTACTAATGCAATCGTCAGAGTGAAGATGCCTATAAGATCAGCATTTTAAGTTGAAAAAAACTGATTCCCAAAATTAATTAGCCTCAGAAATTATTTAAGCAATATATATAGGTTGCTAAATGAAAATTCCGTACCTAACCCAGCAATTTCGGCAAACATCTGGGTCGCATTCACGTCCAGCAGCATAACAAGGGCATTGTCGGCTTCTGCACTGACTCTTAGCACAATGGCATCCTCTGAAACGATTTTTGCAGCTTTTTGAGCACCTGGAGAAATTGAACAGCTACAGATTAACATCTTATTTGATTCAGCTTCATGTTGCAAGTGAAAATCTACATCTAGCGTTACTGATCCTACAACTGAAACTACTTATCTTATTCTAACATCTCACTGCTCCTTGTGCATATTTTATATACTCAGAAGAACTAGTGAAACTAAATAAATTTTACAGTGTTGTGCTGTAAAACATGTACTTAAGTCAATTTGAGTCTTACCTCAAAAGTTACCTAATGCATCTATTTTTCAGGGCTATGTTCCGAGCTAAAAGTACGTTAAGCAAACATTCAATCTGTAGTGAGTTGAAATAAACTTGATGAACAACAAGCAGATTACAAGAACTATAAATTTGCAGTCAGCTATGTGAATCCTTTGTTGTCATTTCATTGCTTCGTTGCTACATCTGGACTGCACCATCACACTTTGTAACCTCTCTCTATTTTAATCTGTTATACTAAGATCACATCAGTCTTGTGCATGTGATTTCTTTAAGCATACACAAAGACATGCCCCCAACCACCCAAGTTCGACATTCCCTTAATTTATCCTCAATCAGTTTGAGCAACCAGCAGACTCCTAGCACAGAATGCAGCCAACAAAATTAACCCGGATTTTATCGGTAGTTCAGTTTGCATATGTTTTTAGTTTATCAATCATAAATGTTTACAAATCAATCCTTATTAAATGGGAAGTCAAAGGTTGATTCTCAGCTGATTTTTTTAATTAAGACTGGTCATATAATTTAGGCTGATTTTGTGAAATCCCAGAATTTTACGTTATAGTTTAGGAAGTTAATTTTTTCCTTTTTGAAGAATACAAACAGCTATATAATTATATAGATTGATGACATTGTAATTCAACAACAATAATACACATACAACTTTATGATATCAGACTAGGCAATCGTCTATCAATTAAGATGGAATTGGATCGAATGATTTCATCGACAGTGTTATTCTCTTTAAATAGAAATTCACCAGTAATTACCTTCCTATTGCAATGCTAATTTACAACAATTATCTATAGTCCAGGCTAGATATTATGGAAAGTTTATATTGTCTATATGTATAATACAATCATGCCCATATTCTGTCTTGATTGACATCCCCTCAAATTGATGCTTGGAGATCAAGAAATATCAATTTGCTACAAGGAATCGATGGCACTGTCTTGTCATGGCTTTTGTAAACACGTCAATAATTTGAAGATCAGTGGAAACATGAGGGAGAGAAATAGCAAGTGTGTCTAGATCTTCCCGAATAGAGTGACAATCTACCTCAATATGCTTTGTACGTTCATGAAATACAGTAATGTTAGCAATCTAGATAGCACTAGTCTTATCAGCATGGAGAGGAGTAGGAGTAGGGTCATTCTGATAAAATCCAAGCTCAGCTTAAAGTCCATGAAGCCATACAATCTCTGAACAAGCAGCAGACATGGCACGATGTTCTGATTAAGTAGAAGATTTAGAAATCCGAGCTTGTTTCTTGCTCTACCAAGAGATCAAAGAATCACCAAGGAACATCAACACCCAGTAACAGATCGTCAAGTATCGGGACATCCAGCCTAATCCGCATCACTATAGGCAACAAGACGAAGATGAGTACCATGTGGGAAGAATAACCTACGGTCAAGAGACCTTCGAAGGTATTGAAAAATACGGCGAACAACAACCAAATGTAGATGTCGTGGAGCCTGCATGAATTAGCTAACCTGCTGGACGGCGAAAGAAATGTCAAGACGAGTAATCGTCAAATAGTTTTAAACTACCCACCAACTGGCGATACAAAGTAGAATCAGACAGCGAATCACACTCATCGTGAAGATATTACATATTTACTTCTAGCGTGTATCTACAGAAGAAGTATCCTGAAGGCCGGCTGAAATAATCAAGTCATGTGTGTACTTATGTTGATTTAAAATTATACCAGAATGATCTGAACGAACTTCCAACCCCAAGAAATAGGTGAGAAGACCAAGATCCTTCATATGAAAGGAAGCTTGAAGATGCTGCTGCATACGAGTGATTAAATCTAAATCTGTCCCAATAATGACAATAGGAGAACGATGCCAACAGAAGTCATGCAAAGAAACAAAGATGAGTCATATTAGCTTTGCTCAAAGGAAAACTAAAGCAAGGTAGATCAAAACTTTTCAAACCAAACCCGAGGAATCTGTTTCAGTCCATACAGTGATCGCTTTAACTTGCAAACATCTAGAGAAGGTGAGGTGGATAGCCCAGGTGGCAGTGCCATGTAAATCTTCTCTTTGAGATCACAATGAAGAAATGCATTTTAACATCCATTTGATGAAGCGGTCATTCTTGAGATGCTGCAATAGAAATAATAGCACGTACCGACGTACTGTAGTTATCTTGGCAACCGAAGCAAATATCTCCTCATAGTCTATCCCATATTCTTATCTATTGCCAAGAGCAGCTAGGCATGCCTTATTGTGGTCCAAGGTGCCCTCATAACGTAGTTTGATCGAGTAAACCCACTTACAACCAATAACTTTTAACATTCGTGGGACAAGAAACGATATCCCATGTGATTCTCCTGAAGGGCCTGAAGTTCATCTGCAATCGTCTCACGCCACACTTATATTTCACAGCCTTTGAATAGCAAGAGGGAATCAAAACAGATGATAAAGTAGAGCGACGAAGAAAAGTATTAGAATCTGGACCATTAGGTAAATGAACATCTTGAACAGGCTCAGATGACAGATCAGACTCAGGAAAGGGCAAAGGTGGCCTCCGTCGTCATACACAAATCGAAGTTTAAAGTGCTCATGAGCAGGAGTTAAGTCATCAAAATGATGAAGAACATTAATGTCAGGCAAAGATGCAACATCAGTAGAAAAGAAAGACCGATTCTAAAAAAAAATCACATGACGAGAAATACGAAATTTATTAAGGAAGGGTCGTAACAGACATACCCTTTATGTTAAATACTATATCCCATGAAAGCGTATTTAACAGATTGAGCAGAAAGTTTATGACGCTCATAAGATGGCAAATGGACAAAACAAACACAACCAAAAGTATACATATCACAGTAGTTAGGATGCTGATTATACAAACGAAAGTAGGGAATGTCGAAGTTTAACACACTAGAAGACAATCTATTAATTAGATAAACTGCAGTGATTAAGACTTCTACCCAAAATTTAGAAAGAACCGAAGATTCAAGCAATATAGTACAGGCTACATCTAATAGATGGCTATTTTTACGTTCGACAACACCTTTTTGCTAAGGTGTATAAGGACAAAAACGCTAAGAAATAATGCCTTTAGTCTGGAAAAAAGCTTTACATTCATGGAACATATATTCGCCACCTGGATCAGATCGTAAAACCTTGATGCTAGATGAAATTTGAGTTTCAACCTAGGCCCAAATTGTTGGAATACAGAAAAGACCTCAAATTTATATCGAATAAAATAAATCCAAGTATACTTACTAAAATCGTCAATAAACGTGACAAAGTATTTATAGTGAGGATGAGAGATAATAGAAGAGATCCCCCAAACATCACTATGAATCAAATTAAAGCGGTGCTCAGAATGACCACCCTGAGATGGAAATGAGAGAGACTTACTTTGACCCAATTTACAAGTTGAGCAATCAAAAGAAGTGGAAGCAATTTTACCAAAATTTAACAAATGGGATAAAACAACAGAGTTAGGATGATCCAAACGTTTATGCCATACTTGACTCCTATTCTTTACAGTAGTGCAAAATAAAGACATAAAACTCGGAATGGAAAAGTGCATAGGAAACAGACATCCAACTTTAGGCTCTTTCGTGAGTATCATCCCCGATACCTGATTCTGCACAAGACAACTATCACGAGGAAATTGAACATCACAGTTATTATCAACTAACTATCCAACCGAGATAAGACTAGTAGAAAGTTCAGGAGATATAAACATATCTTTGACTGAAGAATTAATGTCTCCAACTGCTTGAATATGTAACTCATTACCATAGCAATCTGAATTTGGGATGAGCTATGATATTTTCGAACATCACGAAGAATGTAAGATGAACTAGTCATATGATTAGATGCACCAGAATCAACAAGCTAAGATGAACCGAATGAATTACCAGCGGTGGAAGAAGATATAGAACCAACTGTAGCTTGATAGACATTAGGCTAGCAATGTTGAGGACGAGTAAGACATTCTTTGATGATATGTCCCGGCTTCTTGCAGTAGTTGCAAGTCTTCTTCACACAGTGAGCAACAATATGTCCATATTCTTTACACCTGAAGCACTGAACTTTCCACATGTCTCGTCTATTCCCTTTCCTCAAGTTTTCTAGCCGGAAAGTGGTTTGCATGGCAAGACGTTTTTCACGAAGTAATTCTCTAAAGCACACATCCAACGAAGGTGAAGAATTACGATTCATCAAATTTGAACAAGTGCCCTCAAATTCAGCCCGTAATTTCATTAAAAATTGATCTCTTTTACTTTCTTTGTGAACCCTCTGAATAATAGAGAGAGATTCTTCTAGTACCGAAGCATAAACTAAATCAGTAAATTCTGCGAGAGATCGCCTTGAGTATAATTGGCGATGTCACATTTCAACTAAAAGTGTTGAGTAGTGTTGTCCAGATTGTACACCTTCTTTAAATACTCCCACATAGATTTAGTAGTCTTGTACGGCCTCAAATTAAGAACAATTTGCTGATCAACAGATCCTAAAATCCACATCATCACTCTAGCATCTTTGATTTTCGGAAGTTCAGTAGGAGTTGGGTCACTTCCATCTATATAACCCTATGACTCTTTTCCCATAACAAGCAAGCAAAATTGAAATTCCTAGACAGAATAATTCTTACCCTTGAATTTCACACCAAAAGAATCGGACTTACCAGTAGCCATTGTAAAAGATCAAGTCTATTAATAGTAATAGAATTCAAACTCAGTAGAGGAAGTCCAATAACACAAATCCACACCCGCAAAAAAATAGGTCCAATATTAAGAGCCCAACAAAATAGTAGCAAGTCAATAAAAATTATTTGAAGCCCAAACCAAATCAATAAATTAAGCCCAGACCACATATAAAGATACCTATCGCAATCTCTAAAATCCCGCACCTGCTCCACTCGTCTACTACAGCCCACATAGAATAATCGATGGCATGTAAAGCCAAATTTGTGAATAATATTGTGAAGAATATTTTCCATATATTTTGGAAAATGGTTACACATATATATACAAAATCTAGGAATCTATCTAAGGAAAGAATATAAATAAGGAACCTAAAATAATGCTAATCAACAACTAATTACGACCTAATTACGACCTTTAACACTCCCTCTCAAGTTGGAGCATAGATATTAATCATGCCCAACTTGTTACAAAGATAATCAACCCGAACCCCATTTAAAGTTTTCGTGAAGATATCTCCTAATTATTCTCCAGTCTTCACGTACCCTGTAGAAATCAAACTTTGCTAAATTTTCTTGCGAACAAAATGACAATCAATTTCAATATGTTTAGTTCGCTCATGAAACACAGGATTAGATGCAATATGAAGGGCAGCTTAGTTATCACACCACAATTTTGCTGGAACGAAAATCTTAAGACCTATTTCAGTCAAGAGTTGACATATCCATGTTATCTCACACATAGACTGTGCCATAGCCCTATATTCTGCCTCTGCACTCGATCTTGACACAACGTTCTGCTTTTTACTCTTCCATAAGACCAAATTTCCTCCAACAAAAACACAATAACCTGATGTGAATCTTCTATCCACCTTGAAACCTGCCCAATCTGCATCTGAAAAACATTCAATACAAGTGTGCCCATGATTTGCATACAAGATACCTCGTCCAGGTGCTCCTTTTAAGTAGTACAAAATTTGTTCTAGCGCTGCCCAATGATGAACTGTTGGGGATGACATAAACTGACTGACAACACTGACAGAATATACAATATCAGGACGAGTCACCGTAAGATAATTCAGCTTTCCAACCAACCTTCTGTATCTCTCAATATCTTCAATTTGTTCTCCATCTCCTGTAAGGTGCATGTTTGGAGTCATTGGAGCACTACAAGGCTTCGCCCCCAATTTCCCTGTCTCATTTAATAAGTCAAGAACATATTTTCTCTGAGATAAGAAGATACTTTTTTTACTCATTGTGACTTCAACACCCAAGAAATACTTTAGCATCCCCAAATCCTTCGTGTGAAACTGATTGTGAAGGAAAGACTTAAGAGATGAGATTCCCGCAGTATCACTTCCAGTGATGACAATGTCATCCACATACACAACTAAAAGAATGATACCAACTACCGTTTGTTTGTAGAACGCAAAATGGTTAGACTTGCTTTTCATCATACCAAACTTTTCAACAGCTTGACTAAATTTGCCAAACCAAGCACAAGGACTCTGTTTCAAACCATACAGAGATTTTCGAAAACGACAAACTCGCCCAGACTCCCCCTGAGCAACAAAACCAGGAGGTTGCTCCATATACACTTTCTCTTGAAGATCACCGTGAAGAAAAACATTCTTAATATCAAGTTGATGTAAAGGCCAATGATGAGTAGCTGCCATAGAAATAAACAACCGAATAGATGTCAATTTAGTAACAGGTGAAAAAGTGTCAGAATAGTCCACTCCATAGGTTTGAGCATATCTTTTAGCGACAAGACGGGCTTTCAATCGAGCAACTGACCCATCCGAATTCATCTTAACTGTGAACCCCCATTTGCACCCTATAGCCTATTTCTCTGAAGGTAAATCGACCAAATCCCAAGTACCGTTGCCATCTAAAGCAGTCATTTCCTCTATCATTGCACGATGCCAACCAGGATGAGATATGGCTTCATGAACAGTTTTAGGAACAGAGATAGAATCAAGTGATGCAATAAAAGAGTAAGAGGAAGACGACAAACAGTTATAAGAAACAAAAGAAGAAATAGGATAAGTACATTAGCGTTTACCTTTGCGTAACGCAATAGGGAGATCATCATTCGGGACTGGATCTGATGACGAAGAAGCAGGCGCTGGACATGAATTAGGAGGGTTACGTCTGGAGTAGACTTGACTAATAGGAGGCCTCATATGAGCTGGTTCCAAGACAGGGTCAGAGGATGTGATAGAATAGACTAACAAATCATCATCATCCCCCTGATGTGCGAGATGAGGAGAAGATGGAAAATAGGGTGTGTCTTCCATGAAGGTAACATTGACTGAGACAAGATATTTGTTAAGACTAGAGCAATAACATCTATAACCTTTCTGAAGACGAGAATAACCAAGGAAGATACACTTCAAAGACTTGTGATCTAATTTGGTCACATGCGGATGAACATCTCGAACAAAACAAGTGCTACCAAATATCCTAGGGTCAACAGGAAACATCGGTTTATTGGGAAAAAAGGATTTTGTAAGGGATCTCACCATGAACAGATGATGGCATACAATTAATTAGAAAGCATGCCGTGGAAACGGCATCAGCCCAAAAAGGTTTAGGAACATACATTTGAAATAATAGGGCTCGTGCAGTTTCAAGAAGATGTCTGTTCTTTCTTTCTGTCACTCCATTTTGAGATGGAGTATCAATACAAGAAGTTTCATGGAGCATGCCATTCTGAACTATATAAGATTGAAATAAAGCGGACGTATATTCTTTAGCATTATCACTTCACAAAGTACGGATCGAACCATTAAATTGTGTTTTAATCTCAGCACAAAAAGCACAAAAAAGAGAACAACTCAGAACAACCATTCATTAGATATAACCAAGTTACACGAGAATAATCGTCCACAAAAGTAACGAAATACTTAAACCCAGGTATAGAAGAGAGACCAGAATTACCTGTCATATGATCTGTGGCACCAGAATCAATGACTCATTTGGAGGATGAGGAAAATAAGACACGCATTTGATTTACCTGAATCAGCAATAGCAGTGACAGAAGGAGACGAAGACTTTAGTGATTCTTGATACTGTGAGAACTTGGCAAATTCATATGCAGAGATAAGAATTGTTTTGTCAGAAGTCTCGTTAGTAGATGCAACATGGGCCGAGTGTGCTTTCTGATTCTTGTACTGAAGCCTTTTACAATCTCGATTCGTATGTCCCGGCTTCTGGCAGTAATAACACACAATTCCTCCAGAACCTTGTATTCGAGTTTCAAACCTTTGCGATCCTCTTCCTTTGTTTCCACTCTAATTGGTAGATCTCCCAGACTCATAGTTATTATTTCGGCTGACCAAAGCACCACTGATTTGAACAGGTGGAGTACCTTTAGTGCGAAGTACTCGACTAAATACCTCTTGTAAAGAGATCTCAGAACCAGAAAGAATTTGTGACTTAGCAGTCTCAAAGTCAGGGGAAAGGCCAGCGAGAAAACTCATGACGGCCATTTGTTCTCGTTGGCGTTGCTGAACCTTTACATCAGACTGAACGACAGTAACACATTAAGCTCCTCGTAAGTTTTCTTAAAGTCCATAAAATAATTCGTAAGGGACTTATCTTGTTTTTCCGCACGGTAAAACGCCTTGCACACCTCAAACATACAAGAAAGGTTCCCTTTACCAGAATACAAGAAATCCAAATAATTCATCAATTCTTTGACAAACTCACAGTGATTGATCAAGCCAATTACCTCGCCATTAATGGAATTTCGAATTTGCAGAAATAAGCTAGCATCCTCTCTAAGCCACATCTGCTTTGAATCATCTGTAGGAGGATCGTCAGTCAAATGAGTATCTTTATCAATACTCCGTAGATAAAGTCGAACGGTCTTGCTCCAATCCAAATAATTCGAGCCATTAAGCTTATGGTCCGTGATTTTCGACATCATGGGAACTATATCCGATGCAATAATGGACTTCTTCTCAGCCATAACTTCTACACAGAGATCGATGCAACAAACACGAGACAAGACAGCAAACACAAAATGGCCCAACAAGCCCGATAACCAAATTGAGTCCAAACTTAGAGCCAATAAAATCCAACAGGCCCAATAACCAAAATTGAGCCCAAACAAATTAAACCCAATAAAATCCAAACCAACCCAATCAATGAAATTAGATACAGGCCCAACAACTAAAGCAATAGCCCAATCAATTAAATTAGATCTAGGCTCAGCAACTTATTCACTAAACCAACAGGCCCATAAACACGATCCACTCACAGAGGCGACGCGATGCAGATGACGGGGCTGGAGAAATCGAAGAAGATGAAGACGATGCTTGCAACGACGAAGAAGAAACTCCGATCAAACTCACAGATTCCGGCTGCAATTGTTCAAAACGGCGACACCCGAGTCTTCAAACGGCGAAAGGAGCACAAAATTTGGCTGCAATTCCTCAAAACAACGACACCCGGATCTCAAACGGCGAAACGGCGACTCGAGCAAAAAATTTGGCACCTGATCGAAGACCCATGATGCACACCTGAACTGCAACCCCCACGATGCAACTACCGGAGTATTCAAATAGCGACGGGAACCCAAAATCACGACCACAAGTTCGAAAACTAGAAACCTAGTGCTCTGATACCATGTGAATAATATTGTGAAGAATATTTTCCATATATTTTGGAAAAGGGTTACACATATATATACAAAATCTAGGAATCTATCTAAGGAAAGAATATAAATAAGGAGCCTAGAATAATGCTAATCAATAACTAATTACAACCTAATTACGACCTTTAACAAAATTATTCCAAAATTCGACAGCAAGGAGAAGACGACCGCGACGTAGGTGTCAACTACAACCTTCAACTGCAAGACCAATCAACGCCGACCAGGACCAATATGGTACGAGACCACCATAGCGCTGGCAGAAATCGAAGTGTTGAAATCACTGCACGAAGAGAGTCAGAAATTTTTTACGACAAGAGCCCAACAATTGGTGCACCCCGACAGCCCTAATCAAACCCGAAGGCTGACACCACCTATGAATTCTCTATAGTCTAGGCTAGATATTATGGAAATTATATATTGTCTATATATATAATACAATCATGCCGTACAATTATGCCCATGTTCTGTCCTGATTGAGAACGTCCACGTGTTAGGCTCCAAAGGGAGGGGAAAAAAGGCCTTAACGTGAGGGGGTGTGTTTAAAATATGAGTCTCTATCCAACAACTTAAGCTTTATGTAGTTCAGCAATAATAAGTTCACTTTGTCACCTAGTTTAAACTGATGGACTTGAATAGCGATCGACTCAATGAACCAATCACTCTAGTATAATTCAAGCATGATATCATTTATTTGGATTGATAATTGACCAAAGTAAACACGATATTATATTCTCTAAAGAATTGAACGAATAAATTAAATTTGGAATACCCGCAATATTTTTCACAGCAAGTTCCATTTTGTTGACAGGGGCACTCCTTTCCACACATAGACTGGCACCCACAAGGAGTATATTGCTTATACGGCTGGTCTTTCCCATCTGCAATTCTTCTCCAGAGTGATGGGTGGCCAGCAGACTTCCAAGAAGGCTTAAGCTTTCGCATTCTTCCCCTTTTACGATATATTCGTGGCCTTACTGGCATCTCTGACTCCTAATACATCCAAATAGAACTCGATAAATGGGAGTGAGATGACCAATTGGTGTTGCCAACTTGGTGCATACAGATTCACAAAAATTAATTTCAAAGAAAAGTGATGGTGGGTGGAAGTTTCTTTCTTTTTCTTGACTAGGAAGAAACTTCTCACAATATAGGAAGCAGGCATACAAAAGTTATAGGACAGAAAATAACAGGGGTCATTTTAATGAAATTAACTCTTCCACAAATTCTTAATAGCAGAGATAGAAACTTGCTCCAGAAATTCTGCAAGTTCTTAATTTTGTATACGAATTTACTAAGACAGGACCTGTGGAAATGCATCTAAAATGAAGTTGATTTTAAATTGAATTCGTATATTTCTGATCATATAAAAGAAAATCCACAAAAAAGGTTACTTCTGTAAAGTTAATATAAAAGGCTTAAGCCCCATATAAAATATATGCTAAGAACATAATGAATGTTGTCAAATTTTAATTATATGTAATGGAAAGTAACTTTGTGCTGAAGAATGTTAAAACTAATATTGCTCTGAAAGTTGAAAATGTCAATTTATAGAATATGAGAAATCTTGAGCTGTTTTAATGAACATCAATTGTATCAGTCAGGATTTCAACTTTGTGACTCATGCACTTGCCTTTGAGGAAGGATGAGAAGAGATAATAACTAACCATATCCATGTCAGTTTTTCCAACATCTTCTAATAGTGGGTTCAGCACAGAAGAAGATCCTCGAGAAATTATTGCTCCATCACTGCGCATATAATTGGCTACTTCTAAGCAAGTCTTCAAACCAGGTAGCAAGTTCCTTGCAATAAGGCAACTGCAAAACATGAGGTGTCAATTAGCTAATGTGACATATGACTACATTGTAATTGTAACTGACAGTGTATGAATTTCTACCTCTGACCAGGCAAAAAAAAGGACTAGAGAAAAGAACGATTCATGGTTTATATGGCCTTAGAAGCAGCAAGGCGACATTTGTACAATTCACAGTATCTTCCTAATCACTGTCAACTTGGTTGTTCGGCCATTCTCCCCCCAACTCAACTGCATTCTAAACTTCAAGCTACTCTTTCTAGTATTTTGGTTTTTTAACTTAATACCTTCAATTAAGCAGAATGCGATTCAGTCTTATCTGGACTAAAAGCACCAGGGTAATAATCATATCAAGAACAACAAAATAAGCAAGGTTGCATTCTATAATATACAGTCATCCTCTCTTTTTGAAGGTTTTCCTGTTTATTGGTAAGGTAACGTACGTGTTTATAGTCATGTCTCTTCAATTTGTCTTCAACCACTCTTGGGGAAATAAGAACTCACTGCCTAAGCAAGCTCATTAATTGGTGATCAGCAATTAAATCAGATTACATCCAATTGCATAGTGTACTAACGTGACATGCTTCCACATAAATCTGTAAGCAATTTCAACAAACTGGTAATACAAAGAAAAGCTAGAGAAAATAATAGATCCCCATACCTGTTTTTTCCAAAAATCTCAATCCCCTTTAAGTACAAGTCTTTCTCTACAGGTCTCCACTCACCATGTCTGTGAGAACATTTAGCTGAATCCTTCAAAGGTAATTCTCCAATGTCTTTTCCTTTATCTCTGGCAAAGTCCTTGACCTTATTCCCACTTATAGGGAGAGGAGGACAACATTCATCTGGATTGTGTTTATGTAAAATGTGAACTGCATCAGTGGCTGTCATCTGGCATTCATCTTCATTGGATTTAACCATTTCCACATCCTGGCCAACTGGATTTGGGTTAAGGTCCATAGAATTACGCGCTGCCAACTTCAGTCTGTTACTGGAAGAACTTAATAAGTCATCAGAAACAAGTTTTGAGGTTTTAGCCAATGAATTTGTAGGCTGTGATGTCCTCCACTCTCTTTGGAATTCTTGATGGTGTATTTGCAAGGTATCTATGTCTGAACTCGAAGGGTCTCTTAACACGTTCAACTAAAAACACCAAAAAGGAAATTTTCCACACAGGAAAAACCATTGAGTTACCATAATTGACAACGTGCAGATTAAATGTAGCCATCAAAACAATTAAATGAAGCATGATAATGGATTACCAATAAGCTCATCATAAAGTCGAAGCTCTAAATATTATGTTCCTCCATGGACAACATGCTCAAATATTTTCGACCTTTAGTTTTTTATTCAATAAAAGCCTATAAGAACTACATCTACTGGGTTTCCCCCAATGAATTTGTTGAAGATCACGAAATATTAGTGCAGATTTGATGATTTATTTATTACCATATGTAATGGTTTAGTTATAGTAAATATATATATTGTTTCCTTGTTTGTAGATTTAGCATATATTCTGTTTTGGTAGGTATTCTAGTCCTATAAAAAGGTTGTATTCGGCTGAAGCTAATTGAAGAAAATCAATTCACTCTTTTTTGTGGTCTCTTCATTCCTCTACCTCCCCAGTTTCATGGTATCAGAGCCTTGGGTTACTTGAGCAGGTGGATTGGAAAAATTAACCATGACAGGTGCACGCAGAGATGGGGATTCAGGGAACTCCACAGCATCATCTGAACCTATCTCTACAAGTGCACCAATTACATCCAATTACCTTCCTGTGACTACCCTCTCTGAAAACACTTCCCTTCAGATTACTACCACCAGACTGAATGGTAAGAATTTTCTCCAGTGGTCCCGATCTGCTCTTATGGTTATCCGTGGTCGTGGGCGTCTTGGGTATGTGACTGGTACTACAACAAAACCGGATGAAGATGATCCAGCCTATGCAACCTGGGATGCACAGAACTCCATGGTAATGGCCTGGATAGTGAATTCAATGGAAGAAGAGATTAAAGAGTCCTATCTATATTACTCTACTGCAAAGGAGTTGTGGGATGCTCTTACCGTTGCCTTCTCTGACTTCGAGAATTCTGCCCAATTGTTCGAGCTCCGAAACAGAGCACGGAATTTACGCCAAGGTGAACTCGATGTCACATATTATTACAACTCCCTGCAGCGGCTATGGCGAGAGATTGACATGTTTATTCAAATTAATTGGGATACTCCTGAAGACGCTAGGAAGTATAAGAAACAGGTTGAGAAGGAGAGGATTTATGATTTCTTGGCTGGGTTGGTGCCTGAACTAGATGAAGTACGGGGGAGACTACTGGGCATCAAGCCAATTCCAAAAATTGATGAAATTTTTGCAGAAGTGCGCCGTGAGGCTAGTCGGAAGCGTGTAATGCTTGGAGACTCCAAGCAACCTTCACTGGAGAACTCAGCACTGGCTGCTCGGGGACAAGAATCATCTCGGGTAACCAAGAAAAAAAACACCTCATGGTGCGAACACTGCAAGAGGTCGAACCACTCCATAGATTGGTGCTGGGCTTTACATGGCAGACCGCCGAACAGAAGGCAGGGGAACCGGACTGATGGGAGGCCAAACCAGGTACACCGCGACGAAGGCCAGGTACGTAACCCTTCTGGTTTCCAGAGCATTGCAGAGTCTTCTCCGGCCACTACCCAGTCCGAAACTGTATCTCTCTCACTCACCAAAGCCCAACTCGAGGAGTTATATAAACTTATTACTCCAGCAGTACCGAACAGTGGGTTATTGGCTGAAAGAGGTAATTATATGACAGCGTTAACGAGCTGCAGTAATGTCAAACAGTGGGTTATTGACTCCGGGGCCACGGACCATATGACGGGTTGTGAAAAATTATTTCATTCATACTCACCATGTCCTGGAAATTTTAAAGTGAAAATAGCTGATTGGTCACTCTCACCGGTTGCTGGAATTGGAAATATTAGACTAGGTTCACATGTTGAGTTAAAATCTGTTTTACATGTCCCAAAACTTTCTTGCAATCTTCTTTCTATTAGCAAATTAACTAAAGATTTGCATTGCCGTGTCAATTTTACTGAGACATTGTGCATTTTTCAGGACCTGACTTCGGGGAAGAGGATTGGCAATGCTAAAGAACGTGATGGACTATACTATTTTTTGGCAGACACCTACTGGAATAAACAAGCTCAAACTGCAAGCTGTGACTCTCTCTCTAGAGAACAAGAAATAATGCTGTGGCATCGTCGTTTAGGTCATCCTAGTTTCTCATATCTTAAACATTTATTTCCATCATTGTGTCGCAATAAAGATATTTTCCATTGTGATAATTGTCAATTTGCTAAACATTCTCGTACTTCATTTCAGTCTCATGATTACAAATCATCGTCACCTTTTACTTTAATACATAGTGACTTATGGGGACCTTCTAGGATTAAGAATATTACGGGCAAACGTTGGTTCATAACCTTTACGGATGATCATACAAGGGTGTGCTGGGTTTACCTCTTGAAAGATAAATCTGAAACTGCACAAACCTTTAAAAACTTTTACTCTATGATCCAAACTCAGTTTGATGCAAAAATAAAAATTTTTCGAACTGATAATGGGCGGGAATACTTTAATCAAGTTTTGGAGAATTTCCTCACCGAAAAAGGCATCCTACATCAAAGTTCTTGTGTTACTACTCCCCAACAAAATGGGATTGCCGAAAGAAAAAATCGCCACCTTCTTGAAACTGCTAGAGCCCTTCTGTTTACTAGTAGCGTTCCAAAACACTTTTGGGGAGATGCGGTTCTCACTGCATGCTACCTTATAAATAGAATGCCTACTCGGATACATAACTTTGCAACCCCATTAATGGTTCTGTCAAATGTATACCCGCAAATCCGATCTATACTGTCTATACCTCTAAAAGTATTTGGTTGTACTGTCTTCACTCATATCCATGATCATGAACGTACGAAGTTAGACCCTAAAGCTCGAAAATGTGTGTTCTTGGGTTATTCTCCATCTCAAAAAGGTTACAAGTGTTATTGCCCGCTCACTCATAAATATTACATATCTATGGATGTCACTTTCGTTGAGTCTCTTCCTTATTTTGCCCAAAATTCCCCTCAGGGGGAGAAACACAACATTGATGGGAATTTTTGGGAGACTACGCCACTCTTACCTGTGTTACCCAATGAGGAACCTAGACCTCCCATACTTGAAAAAAACTCACCTACTGATTTTTCCCCACTTCCTGATGATCCACAACAAGCTGACTCTCTTGAGCAGCCAAGTTTATTGACAGGGGGAGATGAACAACTTGCAACAAAACCTGAGCTACGTGTTTATTCTAGGAGGAAAAGTCCAGAAATGGTGGAACACCTCACAGTTCAACCGCAAAACCATGAATCTGACTTGAACTCAGGTAATTCTTCTCTCCCACAAAATGACTCTACTAATGATTTAGAAATTCCTATTGCACTCAGAAAGGGAGTGAGATCTTGTACACAGCATCCCATTTCTAACTTTATTGGATACAGTCATCTATCTAAATCAGTTCAAGCACTTGCTGTAAATTTGTCATCATTTGAGATACCAAAATCTATCCATGAAGCCTTATCAATTCCGGAATGGAGAAAGGCAGTTGAGGAGGAGATGACAGCTTTGAATAAAAACAAAACATGGCAGATTGTGGAAAAACCTAAGGGTAAGTCAACAGTTGGATGCAAATGGGTGTTTTCAGTTAAATATAAGTCAGATGGCTCGGTAGAACGCTATAAAGCCAGGTTAGTAGCAAGGGGATATTCTCAAACGTACGGAGTTGACTATCAGGAAACCTTTGCTCCAGTTGCAAAATTAAACACGGTGAGAGTTCTTTTGACACTAGCAGCAAATTTAGATTGGAAACTTCAACAACTGGATGTAAAAAATGCCTTCCTTAATGGTGACCTGGAAGAAGAAGTATACATGGAACTTCCCCCAAGGTTTGATGAAGCGAAGGTTCAGGGAAAGGTCTGTAAACTGGAAAAATCATTATATGGGCTAAAACAATCTCCACGAGCCTGGTTTGGTAGGTTCATGAAAGTCGTATGTCAACAAGGATATAAACAAGCCCAATCTGATCATACTATGTTCTATAGGAGCTCAGGAGGAAAAATCACCATTCTAATTGTCTATGTAGATGATATAGTCCTTACAGGTGATAATTATGAAGAAATGGAGAGATTGAAGAAAGCTCTTTCGACTGAGTTTGAGATGAAAGACTTAGGCCCTTTACGATACTTTCTTGGCCTCAAGGTTGCAAGGAATAGGAGTGGAATTTCTATTTCACAGAGAAAATATGTCTTGGATCTCTTAGGAGAAACAGGTATGTTAGGAAGCAAGCTAGCAAATGTTCCTATAAATCCCAATCATAAACTGGGAGAATGCGTGGGAAGCACACCTGTTGATAAGGGAAGATATCAGCGCCTGGTAGGTAAGCTCATTTACTTATCACACACTAGACCTGACATTGCTTTTGCAGTTAGCGTTGTGAGTCAATTCATGCATGCTCCATTTAAGGAGCATATGGAAGCCGTTTATCAAATCTTAAGATATTTAAAAGGGACCCCGGGACTTGGACTTTTCTTCAGAAAGAACTTGGACAGATCTATTGTAACCTTCACTGATGCTGATTGGGCAGGATCAATAGTGGACAGAAGATCCACAACCGGTTACTGTACCTTTGTACGGGGAAACCTAGTCACCTGGAGGAGTAAAAAGCAACCAGTTGTGGCCAGAAGCAGTGCTGAAGCTGAATTTAGAGCTTTGGCACATGGAATTTGCGAAATAATGTGGTTAAAGTTATTGTTGGATGAACTTGGCATGCAGGGAGATAAGCCTATGGAGGTCTATAGTGATAATAAGGCAGCCATTGCAATGTCACATAACCCTGTCCATCATGACAGGACTAAACATGTTGAAGTAGATAGACACTTCATCAAAGAGAAGATAGAAAATGGAACAATAAGCATGGTGTACGTGCCTTCATCTGAACAGGTTGCAGACTTATTGACAAAGGGGCTGTTCAAACCCACATTCGAAAAGTTGGTGGACAAGCTGGGATTATTTAACCTGTATCATCCAGCTTGAGGGGGAGTGTTGAAGATCACGAAATATTAGTGCAGATTTGATGATTTATTTATTACCATATGTAATGGTTTAGTTATAGTAAATATATATATTGTTTCCTTGTTTGTAGATTTAGCATATATTCTGTTTTGGTAGGTATTCTAGTCCTATAAAAAGGTTGTATTCGGCTGAAGCTAATTGAAGAAAATCAATTCACTCTTTTTTGTGGTCTCTTCATTCCTCTACTTCCCCAGTTTCAGAATTATAACTTTTAAGCTTAGCACAAACAATTATTTTATCATATTTCAGTCATAAGCTAATGATAATAGAAAAAGCCTGCTCCTGAAATGCACATAGTAAGGTTTAAATGACAGGCAACTGATTTAAATACTCTACATGGAGGGATATTCCTAGCATGGGCTAGACTTCCTACAAAAAGTAGTTATGATTGAACGGATGGATACGAAAATTTTTGATTGTCCAATCCCGAACCATCCTCAAGAATTGAATATGAAACTTCCCTTTTCCTTTTAATTTCCAGAGCAAAAGATTTACGCAGATGTGTAAAACAACATGAGCTAAAGCTCTACGGATTAATATAAGTCATTTAATCTATTAACATCCAAAGTAGCCTCATTATTATTCCAGATGCTTTTGGAAAGCCATACCTGAAGGTAACACCAATCACTACAAGGTTTACCACCCTCTTGAGGATCAGATGAGTAGGACTGCTTTTCACTCTGTCAACCAAAAATTCTTTAAATATACCCACAAACGTCAGATATCCAAAAGAATCTGAATGAAGCTTTAGCTTACAGAAAAAATAAGAATTTGTGGGCAGGGATGCAAGCCACACTTAAATTCCTGTTAGCAACAAAAAGAAATAGTCAATTTAGCGTGACATGCAATTCATCAACCGAGTGATCATAAAAAGTATCTTTCACAAAATGCAATTCATGTTACGTACAACGACATACCAAACAACGACGACAAAAATAAGAATCAAACGAACGTAGAGCAGCAGTAAGCCTTTTGTCCAGGAACTCAATATATCCAGAGTTCTGTTTTTCTGCTATTTGATTTTCCTTTAGCATGTTGCAGCGCTCCTGCATATCACGGGAATGAATTCATCTGAAGAATAAAGAAAATGACTGTAAAAAATACATACAGAAACTGCAAATAACTAAAGATAAATTGTAAATTCCCAAGGAAATAAATTATCAAAACCAAATCACCCATAACCAAGAAAATGCTGAAATGAAAATGTTTTTTTTTTCTTTTAAATCTTCTCATTTTAGAATTTTTATATAAAGTAAATTTGATTACCTGGATCTCTACAGAGGTTCCGCCAACAAACTGGGTCAAGGTGTTGAGTACCTCATCGCCTAGTCCATACTCCTGAAAAGCCATCCTACAAAATCAAAATTGCACCTTAAGCACTGATATATAAGTAACATAAAAAAAACTCAAAAATGTCCATATTTATTTCTCTTTTGATCTAGTAGCATCCCCAGTCTTAATTTTTTCATGGCCAAAGGATCACTTCATTTTTATTGTTAGTGCACCAGGGATTTCACATTAGAGAACACAGACCTCAAGGATTCATGCGGTTGAACAGTGAGTGTAACACACTAAACCCATTTATAATAGCGTTAAAGAATTTTCTCGTAATAATTTACAGCTTTTACCAACTCAGCATATTAATTAGGCAAACTCGGCATCTCCATAGCACGGACACTTTAACTAGAGTAGTGCGTCCGTTCCGACACGTGTCGAATACTGACACTCTACCATGGTCATTTTTTTCTTTATCAAAAATATTATATATTTTTATCTCATAGTTGTTATTAAATAACAAAGTACTCATATTTAAAAATTTTAATAAGAAAAATTAATAAAAAGTATAGAACTAAATTTATATTATATCAATAAGAATTTTAAATAATTTAATCAACTTGTCAACGACGTGTCATGTAGGTAGTTTTTTTAAAAATCGCGTGTCAACGTGTCGGACACGTGTTCGTGTCAATACTTCATAGCTCGGCATAGTCAAACTATGCTAACTCGGCCAAACAGATTCACGAACTATTTCCAATTCTAACACATGTTTTTCTTCCTTTCTTTTAATTAATGATACTAAATTCATTTTCTCAGACAAGCCATTCAAATCCTGCAACTAAACATGCAAAGAAATATAATTCACGAGATCCTTGTTTCCAATAGATAAGGACGAGACACCATTTCCTAGATATAGAGATATATTCAAATGCTAGAAAGAAAGATAGAAATAAATGAGTTTCATATTAGTTAAACCATTTAGTGCATTTCCCATAAATTGGATTTCTAATTTCCTTACCTCAGGTTACAACGTGGGAGCATTACAGTCACTATAAAACTTTATCCAGAGAATCAATTTGAAATTCCACCCTAGGAGCTAGATTAACATCTTAGACAAACTGACCTTATAATACGGTCTTCTCCCTCAGAATATTCATGCTTCTCCTCCATTTCAGCACGATCTTCATCACTGTCACTACAGAGGAGAGCCTCACTACCATGTCGATCATAGTAAATCCGTCTCCTCCCAAACACTGATTGGTCATCAGCCATTTTCTGATTTCTGCTCTTTTTGAAGAAAACTTGAGAAAACAATTGCAAATAAAATCTTTATTTCAAGAAAGAAGAAAAATAAATTGCAAAAAGGTACGGTGAAAACTCATTTTGATTTTAAGGGAAAATGAAGATGTAAATAGTATTATCAGCTAAAAAAATAATATCTAGTAAACGACTAAATCATTCATCAGCCTGACTCAGCAAGGAAAAATATAAAGTTATTAGAGATAATAACCCAGTTAATTCGGTCTGATATTGCAGGCCAAACGATAAGTTATGAATTATAGTTTTGCATAATTAACTACTTCATATCTGATCCATCAGGAAACCTCTTTGGAGTTAGTCGTGCTTATTAGTTATTACTAAAGAATTTTTTCGAAGATTAGCTTTAAGGGTACAACTAATAGGACATAGGGCTGACGAAATTAAGACCTTAAAGTTTGTCAGAGACTCGGAGGTCCATTTCACAAAAATTATGCTAGATGTACATTCTTGTGTACATCTAGCCTTACACTCCACCCTACGTGGCATAATCTAGGCACGAAAGAGAAAGATTGTTGGGAAAATAAAAATGGAAGATGGTGCCATGTGGCAAAGTGTACGGGGAAGATGTACACAAAAGTGTACATGTAAAATGGTTGATTTCACAATATGCCCCAGGAAGAAATTGCCATCTCAGACTTCTTTCAATTCTACCCAGTTACTTGACTTTCTCAATGGTTAATCTGATAACTCATTAATCTTGAATGTTTTCATGCTTGTCCACACAAGAGCTTAGGTAAAAATATATTACCCACAAAAAAAAAAAAAAAATGCAATAAAGAAGAATAGCATCTGAAATAAATTAAATGGTTAATAATTGATTAGACATGAGAAATTACGCGTGGATGACAATTAATCCATTGAATCATTATATCATTCAATCCAATCATGATCTCGAATCCTATATTTTGCACCTGCCAATTCTGTATATTCTTATTCAATAATGCATCATAAGCCTGCAAAGTGACTAATCATAAAAAGAAGAGAAAAATAAAATCGGCACATGCATGTTTTTCTTCCAACTCTTCAAATCTTTTAGTCTGATGCTTGGGAATCAATTAAGCAGGCAGAAGACTACTCCATCCATCCAAATGTATTTGCAACATTGATTTAACAGTCAAACTGACATTTTATCCAAATGCTATTACGTAGTTAAGTTCATATACTTCTTTGAAGAGCATTGTGCAATACACATACCATTTGAAATTTTATAATACAAAATAATAACATAATATATTAGTCAAAGATTTGTCGGGTTCACGTCAAACTGTAGCAATGTTGCAAAAAGTATGGGACGGAAAGAGTAATATCAAGTGGAACCGCTCATTACTTGCTGAAATTACATACCTGGTGCCAGATTGTATCATGAATATGATCAAGGTATTCCATATGCTCATACCCACATACTATTAAACAAACGCCAAAACTAACTATTATGAATCCCCTTCCACTAGAGACCCCCCCCCCCCCCCCCCCCCCAAAAAAAAAGCAACTTCACTTTATACAACAAGTTGTACTATAAAAGAAAATATGACGATTGTTTACCTGTGTAAGAAAATCCAAGTAGTATAACGAGGAATCTTCTGAATTTTTGGAAGGTTGGCAGTTGCAGAAAATGCAAATTCTTCAGTGTTCACATAATCTCTATCTCCATCTCCGTGAACAAACCCACTAACTTTGGAAAGAGGATTGTCCATGCTCAAAGAAAGGGATTTACCCAAATTATTGTTCTTTGTAATGTTAACGTCATTCCTTGATGCAGCCAATTTATCAAGCTCGGAAACATAAGCTTCAAGATTCTTTCTGTTTTTCTCAACTTTTTCCTAATAAAATAAGAAGGCAAGAACCATGAGTGGTCAAAGTAACATTATCAACAGATAAAAGAATATGTTGGGTAGGCTTAAAAAATGTAAATGCTGCTTTAAGATTTGAGAGACCATTTGGACCCAAGACTTGTTTGGAAAACTAAAAAAATTACTGATGTTGAAAGTAAATTGATTAACTCTGACCGCATATTCAAATTAAGCAACTTATTTTCAACTTCAACCAATAAAAAATTATTTATTTTAGCCAAACATGTTCTAAATCACAAAAAAAGGGGTTTAAAATGCACATGAACAATATAAATTCTCCTAAGAAATCTGAACTTTAGACAGATCATGCCTATAAACATATAAGGCTCGAGGTTTAAGGAATAATCATAATTTCTAGCATGGCAGTAGAAATTGACCTAGGATATTCATAAGACCAATCCCATTAAATTGCAAAACAGATGTAAAGCCAGGAACTGATCCAAATTCATAAAGAAACAATAGTGAAACTCAGTGAAGCATTAGGTATGACTGATTTCAATTCAATGCCTTAATCTTGCAATCTGATGATATATGGATTTCTTTGCAGAAAAATGAATATAAATGTTAGTACACGGAAATAGATCAAATAAGAACTATACATGAATACACTAATGTTATCTTTGGAAAATAAAATCAAAAGAGTTCATTTTAAAGAAAATTACTCTAATTGAAACAACTCTTTCAGCTTGAATCTGCATCTTCAGCTGAGTTAATTTACAAGTCAAGTTTCCCCCAGCATCACTCCCCTGTTCTCCATGAAATTTCTGTGCAAAGTTTTTAAAAAAATGTGAAAAGTAGATGAAAACTGAATTAAAATAAAACAAACGTGGCAATCATCATAATTGACAAAGAACTCAATTTCAACAACACTGAAAATTCCACACATCGAATTCACCAGGAAGATACGAGTAAAAATAGTGTATGAGAATCTTCACTTTAGTTAAATAAAAATTTCAATTTGCAGTCACTTGACAACCCATTGAAACAGACTATTCACGATTTTTCCAATTTCATATTCCAACCCAAAAAGACATACAGCAATAGCTAAACACTGATCAAAACTTAAATAATAGGAGAGATAAAATAAATTCCCAGGAAAAAAAAAATCAACCTTGTAGCTGTGATCAACTGTAAATTGAATTACATACAAAACAATTTTAGTAAAAAATCAACCAAATCAAGCATCAAGAACGAACAACTGACTTCGGATTTTGAAGCAGAATTGCTCGAGTTGGAGACCATTGAATTTTTTTCCTTCTCCCCTTTTCTGTGTTTATTGAATGAATTTACAGAAGTGAAAGACAGAGACAAAGGCTGGGGAGAAATTCGACATGATATGGACTGTATGCAGTACAGAGAGAGAGAGAGAGAGAGAGAGAGATCGCTAGTGTTGAGTTGCAGGAGAAAATGGTATGATTATGACGATTAACCACAAGGGTGATGGTACATACCCACGAACTACAGCACAATCTTTTACACCGCCAAGGGGTCCACGATTTCCACAATTATTTTATTATGCGTGGACCCCCTCCATGTGAGGGGTGTAAAAAATTGTGTGAAAGTTTGTGTACACATAAATTCTAACCACAATTGGTCCACTTGGCAAAATACTATATGCAACCTCAATTTATACCGCGCTAAAAGATGAGTTAAATGAATTAAATAAATCATTTAATTTCACGTATATGTCAATAACTTATCATCTGATATTACATTAACTTTAATTAGACTAGAATTACAACCCATTGAGGGTTAAGAGTCTGTTTGGTACAGATTCTCATTTTCTACAGTAAATCAATTCTCATCTTCAACCACACATTCTTCAATAAAATAATATTTTCCATTATATCAATACTTTTTTCTTATTTTTCAACCACACATTTCCCATCATATCACTATTCAAAAATCAATTCTTCTCCCAAAAATCTCTACCAAACACACTCTAAATAGCATTATAGCATTATTCACACATTTTAATGTGTAAATAAATAATATTCTTATATATTGAAATAAATTTTGTTAACTTATAAATGATTTATAAATTTTGTGGAGCGGAGAATAAAGTGACTGCCCAAATTTTGAATAAGAATAAATTTAATGGTATTTATGTGCTAAACTTTTTTCTATTTACTGAAATGACCACAAGTAAATTGACTTAAATAATCCCTTCATTGTCCACTTATTTTTTTTCCTTAAATATATAGAGAGAGTTAGAATTGTTAGAAGTCTAAAATTTCAAGAAAATATTAATTTCCTAGTGAGTGAAGTAACCATAGATTAATTGATTCAATGACTATAATTCTAAGAAAGACTAAGGGACCGTTCTTTTCGTGTTTCAATTTTGTGTTTTGAGTTTTGAATTCGTTTTGTGTTTTGAATGTCTGTTTTGAAATTTCTGAAAATGCATTCTTTTTGCCATTCTGAAAAATTGTTTCTGAAAACATAAAAATGGAAAATGCGTTCTCTTTGAAATTTTGAGAAATTTTTTTAATAATATTTTATTTTAAAAATCTGATTATTCAAACAAAATTAATGGTTTAATGTTAATATAATATTAAATAAAATATAAAATTTGAAGTTGGTGAAACTTAGAATGTTTTTTGTTTCACATATAAAAAGTGCAACCTAAATTACATTTGGCAAAACACTTCAATCGATATGATTACAAGTTTATGTGTCATGACAAAAATTACACGTAAATTAAAAAAAATCATTTTTTTAACTACAAATTCTTCTAAAAATTACTATTCTAAAATTATTTTTTTCAAAATACATTTTAATGGAGTCCAAAGAAGGGCTTAATTTCAGCACACTTTCTTGCATCCCCTTAAATCAATAATCTTATAAAGTCTTGTCCGATTTTTCACAATTTATTTTTAATTATCTCCATTTTTCTAAATAAAATTAAGTTTATGTATAAACTAAAAAAAAAAAATCTTTATTTTTTAACCACAATTTTTTCAAAAATATCATTTTAAAAAGGTTTATCAAGTAAGGGCTAAACTTAGAGATTAGGTGTATGTTTAAAATTTTGCTAAAATTATAAATAAATAGAAATGAGTACTTGATAAGTGGTACAAAATGTATGATTAAAAATAAAATTTGATTAATCTAATTAGACATCTCGATACAACTAGACACACAAAGAGACATGAGAAGGGATAGGGAGGATCCCTGCATATGAATTATATAAATACAATCATGCTACATGTACATAACATTTCTCATCCTTGACTCGACCATGTGGCAATACAGAATTCCATATTTATTAAGCACTTCAGCCATGTAAAGTCCGAGAGCTTTCGGGTTCGAGTCTTCAGCCTCCATGAGATTCGTAAAGGGAGAAAGTCGAATCCCGACTCTGTAAGCACCTACTTCTTTAGTATCAGTTTCAACTATTTCTAGAGCAAGTGGACAACGGTTCTCCAGAGAGCCTCCATATTGATCAGTTCGGTCATTCACTTGATCTTTGAAAAACTGGTCAATTAAATAACCATGTGCCCCATGGATCTCAACCCCGTCGAAACCTATAAGTTGAAGACATTATAGCAGTCAATCGAGCAAGCGATAGTATGCGAGTATGTGATGAGCGTTGAAGAAGTAAAAGTAAAAACTTAAAAGTCATGTAAACATAGAATTTAAGTACGGATATTATATATAATCAACTTCAAATTAACCCATATCCACATTTGACATTCTAAGAAACTAATGACACGACGATAAAGATAATCACCGGGTGAAGCATTAGCAAAAACTTCTATCTTACGTTCCTTGGAAACTAACGTATAACATCATTGCATAAAGCTAGTAACTCAAGCTTCTTGCAACAGAAGAAAACATCAACAACTCATTTACTCTGATTGTGAAGAACTATTTCTTGCCCAGACAAAGTGATATTTCATTTACATAAACGAAGACACGCTTGTAAACATGAAAAGAGACAACCACTACTCGTAAGGGAGTTCATACGTCGGTAAATTTTTCAAGAAAGTGTGCAAGCACCTTCTCCTACGAAAATATAAAGAAGCAACTAGAAACTTAGAACATGGAGATCCTGGTTTTAATTTGGCAGCAAGTGTTAGCGCGGAGATCTAATCGGTAATAACTCTAAAACACCTTCAATAGATATCTGATAATAGTCTTGTTTTTTCCCTTGGTCATTTACATTCCCCTTGACATATAATTCAATTTATAACAAGAGAAACTTTAAGGACTGATTGCAATTACATCTTTTGTGTAGGGCCAGTTCAATTCTAGATCTGATTCCCTTGAATCCCAGAAATATTCTTGGCTCAACGAAAATTTTATGATAGCAAACAAAATAAGATCCTCTATTTCCAAAATGCAATCAAGTAAACATTTCTACAAAGTTCAAGAAACTCTAGCAATTTTTTTGGACAGTAATGAGGCACAAAGTTTGCACACAAAAAGACTAGTTACTCATACATTCACAAAATTATCAATTTATCGACTTTCAGAATATATGAAAATGGCAGCAAACTCTGGTTCAAGGGAGCTTGTTTCAAATACTAATTACTGCAAATCCAAATAACGAGTCCATTTTTTCATTGATGCCAAATTACACAAATATGAACTGAATTTAACAGAATTGTTGGAGAAATATACGTATTCAAAATCTCCTACAAAATAGTATACAGTAAACAGAAATAAAGAATCCCAAGTGGGATTTCATTTAAAGCAACCGATTTCTAGAAAATTTACCCTGTTAAAAAAAAAACCACAATGAAAAGTGGATACCTATGAGACAGCTGAAAGTTTCCCATTTTGTAAGGTGTGAGGAGCGTGATTTGCTCACTTTCTGGTATTTCCTCATATTTGTTTTCCATTTTTAGGCGGTATAAAATCCGAAATCTTTGTGGGCCTCGCCATTTTTAGGATTTTGTGGTGATTGTTTTGGTTGAAAACGGCAGGGTATTTCAGAAATGAGGCGGAGAAGGTGAATGGGTAGAAAGGAGGAAGTGTTTTCGCCAAAGAATGAAATTGGCCTGGCTGTTTCCCGTGTTTTCTAATTTGGTTTGCATTTGTGAAGAAAACACAGAAAACGACTTTTTGGTTGTTTTCTGTTTTCTTCAGAATTTTTTTTTGTGTTTTCGAAAACTCGTTTCAAAAACGAGTAAGAGAACGCGTTTTCACCGTTTTGAAAAATCAAAAACAGAAAACGGCTTGAAAACGGCAAAGAGAACGGGACCTAAATCTTTGATAGAAAAAAATGTTTACGAGCATTGGAACAACTCATAATCTATCTACACTAACTTAAAAGAGAGAATGAGGCATTTACTGTTCATTTTGGTGGAGGCACTTTCACACTATTGTAGTCAAACTGGTTATACGTGCTGTAGCAAAGCTGATTCTACATTATTTGCTTTTGAAAGTTTTTTACTATTTTCACCGTTTAGCCCATAATATCTTTTATTATAACTGTTTTTTTCAACAAAAGTCTAACAAGATGCATTATTGTCCGTACCTTTTTTCTTCAATCCTAATTTCGTATGCATCTTCTTCTTCTACAGAGAGAACCCTTCAAAATGATTTTCACAAAATCATCGTGTAAATTATGTGTCACAACTTCATTTTGCTCTTCTTCTAAATATGTTGTTATAGTCTTTTTGCATTTACTATTAGCTGATAGGTTTTTTTTTTTTTTTTTTTTGGCAACTTTTGTTCAGGTGTGAAAATGATCCAAAAAGTTGTGACTGAAATTGGAGATTTGGCATCTTAGGTATGTTGATTTTATAGTTTTTTGTTTTAGACTTATATTTTTTCCAGATTACGTTTTTAATTTATTTTAAATAATTCTTTCAAGTACCGATTTTTTATCATATGAGTTTCAAATATGTTGTATGACTGAGGTACATCAATTTTATAGTTGTTCAATTTAGGTTTATCTGTTTGTTCTCGGTATGTTTATTTTTTTTCGAATTGTAAATAATTTCATTCACTGTCGATTTTTCATCATTTCAACCTCAAATCTTGTGTATATTGAATTGGCTTTTTTTATTTGTTTCTGCCTGTACGATTTTCTATTTTTAGTTGATAGATTCGAGAGTTGTAGAAATTTATACTTCAGTTGTTGTGGAATTCTTCACCGAGCAAAAAAATCGAACATGGATAAAACATTTGTGACATGAGGTTTGTTGATTTGATATTATATTTGTTGCAAATTATTTTGCGATGTTGGTTTGGTTCGCGTTTCTCTTGTTCACATTCACATGCTGTGTGTTCTGAAGTTATTTTCGTCTCCATGTTTTAGTGTGTACAATTTCTGATTTTCCATTTGTAGATTTCATGGTTGTAGTATTAATTGAGGCTTCAATTGGGAGGTCTAAGAGGAAAACAGGGTCGGTTGAGAATTTGAGAATTTTGGAAGAAATCAAATGCCGAGAGAGGACTTGGTGGAGCTCAAGTTCAGGTTGCACGATGTATTAGATATTGGTCCATTTCGATACTCGTCGACCTCCACTATTGTCATGCTTAAGGACAATAAATGATGTGCACACCGATTCACTTTTGGCACAGAGAACTTAAATGAGCTTGTTTCTGCAGTTATGCAAAGGGTAGGTGACATCAATGATTAGCCCTTTCAACTTCTGTACGAAGATGATGATGGTGATAAAGTTCTGCTCACAACATATGGAGATCTTGTAGGTGTAGTTAGCTATGCGAGCTCAGCGGGATTAAAGGTTTTAATATTGCGTGTGGAGTACAATGATTCAAGTGAAGTTACGACAAATACTGTTGACACACAAAATGTGCAGTCCAATTCAAATGGCCCAAGAAAGGAAATGACCCAAAAGAAGAAGCCCATTTAGAGAGATCGGGGTAAAATCCCGACCAAGAATGTCATTAAATATGATGAAAGCCCAAAAAAAAAGGTATGTCATCGCCCAAGCCTGCAGAACGCCCAAATGTTGAGCGAATGAAGTATCATATAATCGCCCAGAACAGAAGACCAATTATCGCCCAAAAATGCTGAGTCGTCCAGAATCCCAGCGATGACTAAAACTTGTTGTTATCCAAAGTCACGATTTAAGGCGATTTGAGCACATCACAATTACGCCCCACGATTTGAGAAAGTTGGTGACAAGCAGTTATGAAGAAAACGTGGTGATAGAAATTACACACGGTAGTTATTGGCCAATCGGCCATTTTGAAAGAAATGGGTAGTTACAAACAGTTTCTAAACGATTAAAAACTGTCCAAGTCGTATAAAAGAAAGAAGAAGACAACGAAGACGGCCCAAACAAAATTCACTCTCAAACAAAGAATATGTACTTTACTTTTTCTTCAATTAACTTTAATTACTTCAATTCCCTTGTACTTGTGTGCTTGCGCCCCTTGGAGGCATCTTATTCGCGTCCAAACTGTAATCTTCATATTCAATAAACACCACTTTTTGGGACTTCGTTTCAAGAGGTTTATCCCTTACACAATCGTCTGATCCATTTTTAATTGTTAGCGAGTAAACGCGCGAAACAAATACAGACATACAAATTACTTTCCAATGTATATCCCAGCGAAATACTCCATGTTCCTCCAATACTCTCCCTAAAGAGTATAACCACTGCAATCTTATATAGCATGTAGGCCCGTGCGAATAATGAAAAATACAAAGGTCATCTTTCTAAGGTATGATCTTACTGCATCTTAAAATATTACTTATAAATACATAGAATGGAATACATCTACATTTAGGCCTTGTATGGGAGGGATGAAAATCGGATTAAAATTGAAAATATAGCCGTTATTGTTGACTTTTATTAGACGGGTGGGATCCAATAACGGCCATATTTTCAATTTTAATTGAATTTTAATCACTCCCGAACAGGGCCTTAACCATTAAAATACTTTTATATTATTTCTCACACCAACTAATTTATTAACTTTATCTATCTATTTTAGTTATTATTTCAACTGTGTTTGTACTTGTGTAGGTTCTATCCAAAAATGATACATCGACGAATGGGTTTCATTAGGAGGAACAAGAAAAGAACGTTCTCGAATTATGAATCACATCATATTCAAAAACCTTCAAGTCATTTATTTATAGGCTGTCTGGTGTAGCTTTTTATTTGATTTTAAGCGAAAATGGAGCTCTTGAAGAGCCGTCCTTTTTGACTTCCTTGATACACGCTGCATGGAAATGTAGGCTTTAACAGTCAGAAAAGGAATTATCACCCTTTGCAAAGCTACGCCGACAGCCCCTTAGTAAGTTTTCTTCATATGAATGACATATTCAATTAACATCCTGAAACAACTGCACAAATAGAAGCTGGATTACAAGATCTAATAATATCTTTATTTGTATGATATACCATGATTATTTATAATGTCCATAATAATGATCTACTTGTTTAAATCTATTCTTGCCTAATAGAATTAGAAATCTAAATGTGCACATTTCTCATTTGACCTAAACATTTAACGTGCATCTTTTGTAATGTTACATGTACTCTTGTTTATGCTTACACACCCACACTATTTTTTTTTAACATCAAAGCTCTATGGACGAATACTTTATTACATACTCAACTATTTTTCCTTCCAAAAACCTTCTGCTATATGAGATAAAAGACACTTCTTAATCTTAATGACTTCATATGCGTGAGATAATTTGCAATCTTCCACTATATTAACCAATTGTTTTTTATTAGATATTCTACTAACTAAATTTAATTGTTCTTGCAAATTTTCCCAAAGAAAGGAAAGAGTTGGAACGAGCTCGTAAGTTAATAGTTTTAGCTTATGTGTACTCATAGGACTATCGAAGATTTATTTTATGAAATAGTGTAGAGTTATTTCTATGTAAAATTACCAGGATCGACGAAATTAGTTCTTGCTTCGCATTTCAGCTTGCATCGGTTTCATTTCGTTCGCAGGTCCTATAATTATCAAGTCTATGAAAAGAACAAAATACTTTATTCTAAGGTTCTATTTTCTCCACGAGTTAGGTATCTATAGTTTGAAATTAAAGCACATCTCTGTTTCATTTTTTATAAACATGAAGTTGAAGGAAAAATAAAAAACAAATTCCTTCATATTAGGGTGCAATTTATCAAACAAATATGATACAAGATAATTACCACAATGCCTTCAATTGTCTTTAACTTGAGCAATTAAATTCTTGCAAACCTTTAATAGTTATTGTTACACTATGAAGTTAAAATAAGGTTATTCATCTAGCTGCACATAAGCTTGGTACTTTGCCTATTTTTTCTTTCACCGAAGCTTCTATGAGTAAAATACTCCATTTGCTTCCCAAAAACTCATTTTAACACCCATATCATCCCAAGCCGCTAAATGTTTCCTCTTTTTGTTATCCTTGTTCCCTCATCCACACAAATCTACAGTTCCTCCTATCTATTTCCTGGTTTATGGCCCCAATACCCATTGGTCCCTTCGCTTGAGTTCGAAAAAATGATTTCCAAGGGTTAGGGAAGGACCTGATTGCACCTTTTGCCTTGCATTTCTTACTGGATTACCTTCTTTACTTTCTTTTATTTCCTTTCGGGGATTACCTGATTACGCTACCGCCTCTTATGAAAAAGGAATTTATAGACCAATGTGGGACGATGGATTGATGCAAATAATAGACTCTTATTGATGCAGTCGCATGGTAGAAAGTTCATGCAGTCGCACAAGTATCTACAGGAATTGAACAGTGAAAATTTTGTATAACCATGTTGTTGCATGGGTTTATACCATGCATTCGCATGGTTCATTTTGGGCCCGAATTTTCTGGTTTTCTTATTTGAGTCAAACACTTATGGTAATGCATCGGACTTCTTTATAACCCTAATCTCGTCCGAAAAAAGATGGGCTACGCATTCTTAGAGAGAAAAACACCATTGAAGAGGAAGGAAGAGGGCGAGAACAAGGGATTTCATTCAAGTTTCAAGATTTCAACCTTTTAGTTTTTGGGTAATGTCTTCTATTTATTATTTTTATTGTTCTTTTATTTTATCCATGTTAGACTAGACTTTTTATGTACTAGGTTAATGATGAACCTCACATTGTGATATTTTAGTTTCTATTTTACAATTTGATATTCAAACACGTTTTATGGGTGTTAAATGATTTATATACACTTTCTTGCCTCCATGATTATAGTGCACGATAATTGTACGAGTTTGAGTGGTTTATTTTATATATTCGAAAGAAATGAAATAAACTCAATAAGGTATAAATCATCATTTTGTCCATAAATGATAGAAATATACCGATATGCATTACGTGAATCTTCAAGTGTTTATAAAACGTCATGCATTCTTATATATTGCATTTTCATAGAAATATAGTCAAATGGTATGTGAGAATATGTTCAATTATACTCGAAAGAGATTGTTGAATAAATTAGAAACGTTGATTTTTCAACCAATTCATCGTGTTATCAAATTGTGAAATAGGAGTTAAAAGTGAACTTGCTTGGTGATTCGGAATCCTAGTACGCTTTTTCATACATTAATTTCTTTAACTTTTACATTCAACCATTACATTTGCATTTAGTTCGTAATTTTAGTTTAATTTACATATTAGTCATAGTTCCATCATAAAATCACAAAAATAATCATCTTGACTTGAATAGATTCGATTAAGGTCGCAATAATAGAATTCAAATTAAATCAATCCTCGTGAGAACGATACTCGAAATTCTAGGATTTCCACTTTATTACTTGTCAACGAACCGCACACTTGCGGTGATTTAAATCCGAAACATATTTTCTTGAATAACTGTGGGAACTGGTAGAGCTGATGAACATCCAACGTTGTGGCTGCATAGTATTTGTTGATTTCGTCTTTGCTGCAGCTCTTGAGCCTTCGACATACACAGCAGCTCATTGGGATTCTCAAGGTAGAATTTATAGTTATTAAAGAAAGAATTAATATCTTCCCAGTATGCCGTCTTGTGTTTCCCTTCATTTGAGATTGATATCCCAGAATCTCTGACAGAATTACCACCTCCTTCAATTTGATTCAAATTGGAGGAGGCCAACTCATCGAAAGGATTAGCCATCTCAGAGCATAGACTAATGCATTATTTACAATTATCCTTTATGGTTATAATAAACATGTACGTACGAAACAAGATATAAGGTTTGAAAATATAATATTTGAAAGGACAAGCTACAACTGTGAATCCATTGCATTCTGAAATAATCCCAAGATTTAGCTTGCTTAAATACACCAGGATGTAAATTAAATTACTATAGTAACGACATCATACAGCTGTTTTGTATACATTCCCATCATTTTGTAAACAACTATGTTATCTGTCAGCATACTTTCACTTCAACTTCGTTGAGAAATTCAGACATATTGGACGGACTGACAAAGCTATTAGGGACTAAGGAACAAAAGAGATTCTTACCTGCTACCACTGAGTTAAGGCAAAATAATAAACTGAACGGCTAAGCATCCTATGACTACCTTCAATAATATTATTTTTTCTCAATCATATTTTCCTTCTTCAGCACTCGTTCTATGAGAATTTGCAAGTGGTTAGAGAATGGATTGGTGTTCCTCTCCATCCAACAACCATGCCCTTCCCATTATGTTCAAGTTTGCAGGAGCTTCCATGTACAAACTGGTTGAGAATTAAATTAGCTTGATACCAAAATGACTCGCTGAGTTCAATTTCTGTCATTCCAAATCTTTCAAAAAATGCCCTCCACACATCAGTTTTTACATTTCGAGTGGTTCTTACCCTCAGTTGCAACTATGTTCAGAATCCCTTGACTGAAATAAATCCCTTCAAGATTCATTCTGGATTGACAGCTTTGCTCCATGCAATCTTCCAAGCAATTGAAATAAGCACTATAAAACAAGAGTGCCTCAATGAAGCGATCCACGAATGAAGGAGAATTGTGATTGCCTCTACTTCAATGACGACCATTAGGACAGGCCTAAGCCTTCTTATTGCTCCCATTACATTTTCTACGCAATCGGGTTTTGATACCATCGACCTCAACATCAGAAAGGAGTAAACAACCACAGTTTCACCAGCTTCAACATTTAAGAGATCTTCCTTGAAGTTTCTCATGTCTGTAAGATATACTGCCTCGAATGAGAAAGAAAAATTCAAGGACTCAGCAAAGCTCAGCAGTCTCTGGCCAGTTACTTCAATATAAAGTTGATCAGTTGTTCCAACTGCAGATATTTTAAGATGCTTGATCGGGTGTTCATGCCACTCTGAAAGTCCTTGCATGAGTTGCATCAGGGCTGTGTTAAGATTAACATTTTAAAATGGAACTCAAATCTTTGCATGGTATCAAAGCCCATTAAGCTCCAAGGAGCGATTCGATCCGAACACGAATTTCAAAATTATTCTGTTCAAACGAGCCACTATCTTGCGGAGGCATATAAAAGGATAAAATCTTACATCGAATAAAGATGAAAAGATAAATCAATTTATAAGGGTTTGAATTACTCCTCTCAATAAGATTGACATTTTAAAATGAAACTTCAAATTTTAACAGGATGTCCATTGAATTCCACTCCTTATTTGAAGATCAGTCAAATGGATCTTGCTATCTGTTCTCACATTTTCAATTATGCTTTGTATTCCAGCAAATTGCATCACTTGTGTGAAGGGCAGTTCTTAGTGGGATGCCAAGAATGTTACGTTCGTTTCCAAAGCAAGGCTCTTTACGGGGTTCATTGGTTGCTTAGTTTTCTGTGTCTCATTTTACTTGCAAAGTCAAAATGTTGACAGCCCACATTTTCTGCAGCAACAAGGAGAAGATGTACAAAGTTCCACATCCCTTGCTTCGTCTGCGGAAAGGCCGGAGAGATAAGAGCCGTAAGGGTTAATAAACATGGAAATACCATCTTCCTTGTTGGTAGAAAATTGGATAAACCTTTATCCAGCCACCCCCAGAATTTCCTCCATTGTTAATTTCTGGCCGACTACATTATTGCCACTGCTAAAATTATTGAAAGTTGTTGGAAATAAATCCCACATCGCCTATGGACAATATCTTGGGCCAGCTTATAAACAATGTGGCAAACCTCTTTTGTTGAACCGGTTTTGTGAGATGAGTTAAGCCCATAAATTTCTACAGGGTATCAAAGCTTACCACAGAATTGATGTGGGCTCACACTACTTACCCCGTGACAAGGACCAGAAAAAAATTACTGGTCTGCACGTAAAGGAGGGTGTTGGAAATAAATCTCACATCGCCTGTGGACAATATCTTGGACCAGCTTATAAACAATGCGGCAAACTTCTCTTGTTGAACCGGTTTTGTGAAATGAGTTAGACCCATAAATTTCTACAAAAGTCTCTTCACTTGTTATTTTGAAACCTTTCGTAATTGTGCAGGAGCTCCGCCGATGCTGAGGAAAATGATAGTGCAGCATCCTTAAGGGATTTACCAAGTTCAGAAAGTTTTGATTGAACTTCCAAGGGCATGATCGTGTGGCTGAAATCATTCTGCTTACAATCATCTGGTTGTTGATTTTGGAACAATTCCGATTTCTCCACCACAATATTCTCTTGACAAGAGCCCTAAATAAAAGAAAACAAATCCATAAATTCACAATCTTCCATATCAAACCATGGATCTTGTTGACACTTGGTAACTGCTGCCTCTTTTCCATACCCGATAAGTGGATCATAGTCATTCTGAGTATCACTGAAATGAAATGAGGAGAACAAGGTTTTCACCATTCTCAGTCACACACACACACACTATTATCAAACGCTCAGTGATCATTAATCAATCTATCTGCACGCTTACCGGATTGGAAAACCTGCACTCACCGGATGAGCACTTCCGTATATCCATACTTCTCGAATTGGCAAAACCACTAACTTCTGTTAGACCTCTAGCTGGGACCACCAACGAGACACCAAGAGAGGAATCATCTAGAAGGAGATTAGTTAGGTTGTTAATTTTATTCCTTTTCTGTTTCTGTAGCAGTATGTATGTTAGAAATTATTCCATTATTGCTGTATATATTGAGGATCAACATTTCTGTAAATATATGAAAAATTCCCACGAGAAACAGTTCTTCTCATAAATCTTCTATATGGATTTTTCATTTTTCAAAATCTAATAAAAAGAAAGTCTTAAACTAGATTTGAAATATTTCCAGAAAATTTTCTAGAGGGACTTGAACTCCTGTATCAAAAGAAGAGGCGAAGAATATATAAGAATTACAATTATCTCAATTTGACAGGATTCGGTGGAACATATAACTTTTGTAAACATGAAGCTGTCTTGAAACTAAATGAACTCCTACAATGGATAAAATTTCTTGGGCACGATCACCAGAGAGATACCCCGATTTCTTGACCCTATACCCCTATCCAAAAGAAGGCTGTGCAATTGCAAATTTAATGTAAATGAAGGAAACGTCAACATTACGAATACATGGACAAATCACAGATGTTTAAAGATAGAAAAACATTATGCTAACCTTCCAAGAGATCACGAGATTTTTGCTGGATTAATAAAATTTAATAAACAGAAACCAATGCATAGAGGTGCTTGAAAATGGAGAAGTTCACTGTATCAGACCATCTATTCAAAAATTTTAGCTGTAGAAGGAACCTGAGTGGCATAAATCATGATAACCCCAAAGTACTTCTAGAAAAATGATAATAAATTAGTGAAAAGTAAACACCAAGTATTATTGTTGTTGATCTGCAGCAGCTGCAAGTGGCTGTAGAGCTTTGAGTGGATTCAAGATGACACCGTCTATAAGCCCATATTCTTTGGCTTCTTTAGCACTCATGAAAAAGTCACGATCAGTGTCTTGGTTTATCTTCTCCAAGCTTTGACCAGTGTGATATGCCAGGTAACCATTTAAGTTTGCTTTATGATGCAACATTTCATTTGCCTGGGTAAAAATTCATAATAATTAAGAACTATGAGGAAAAAAAAAATTTCAGAGGAACATGAAACCAATATATTTTTATTTTCCCTCCAAAGAAACCGATAACAAATCAAATTTCTCAGCAATGCCATGTAAAAAATGCAGTGTAATGGAGAAACCAGAACATACTCAATTGCACGATGGAGATTAAAAATTTACATTTTTTCAGAAATAATATACAATATGGAGTTTCAGAAAGTCCAATTTCTGGGATATTTTTGTAAAGGAGATCTCAATAACAAAAAACTATAGCAAAGAACCAAACTCCTGAGCTCCATTCAGATACGCTTCAACCGAAACTCATCTGAGATAATTCCATTCACAAATTAATCCAAGCTAGAATTTAAATCATGGCTCATTAACAAATCAAGCAAAGCTTGAAATAGCCTAGAACCTATAGTTTTGATCAGGGTACTACTCTAGTTTGTAACTCCAACTGGAGATGACAAAGAATTTAATAATTCATCACCGATTCTAAAAATTATTCCACAATCCATAGATGTTCAAAAGAACAAAATAATAGATTATTGCTTTCCACTCAGATATTACTAGCATACCTTAAAAAATAAAATAACAGTCAAATACCTGAATATCTATGTCAGTCTGCCCACCTTGAGCTCCACCAAGAGGCTGATGGATCATTATCCTTGAGTTGGGAAGGCTATACCGCTTTCCTATAGTAAGCATCAGAAAGAAGGTAGAGTAATTTCAGTAACCACAAAAGCAACAACAGAATGTTATAACCACTTAAAACAACCACATATTACCTTTAGTACCGGCACTCAGTAGAAAAGCCCCCATGCTGCATGTGCATTACGAAATAAACTCAAAATTAGTTGAGATGTGATAATTCTTGCACAGGATGATGCAATTATGAACCCCATGAAAACATCTATCAAAGAACAACATAACTGCAATATGCAATTGCATCAAGAAAGAACAACATAACTGCAATTTGCACCAAGTCATATACAAGAGTAACGATAGATCTTTACCTAGCTGCAAGTCCAACACATACAGTTGAAACATCTGGTCGGATATGCCTCATTGTATCAAATATGGCCATACCTAAAGAGACGAGGAAGCAGATTAGAAATATGAACAACAAATAACATAAATAATGGAAACAATAAAAAGAGAAATCACCAGCAGTAACTGATCCTCCTGGAGAGTTCACGTACATGACTATATCCTGTTAAATTATCATGACACATCAATGCTAAAATTATTTTAAAGTATGATTTGTAACCGAGGGAGACAATTGAAGCAAAACCGTAACCATACATGTACGTTAGTGTGCATGCAATAACAATTAACATCTATGTCAATTCCATGAGATCAGAAATTTGATCACAAAGCAGGTAAAGAGAAATAAAGCTACCAACATTATTACATGGTCGTCTATTATATAATTACTTTAGTATGTGTAATATAGCAATTAGCCTATTGGTAGAAAAAGATTTTGCAAAACTTAATTTTACATCAAAAACTCAGATTGGAAGTATTAAAACTTTATATTACTGAGACATGAGGACAAGAAGTCTAAAATTCTTAAAACTGTAATCTAACTACTGCAAAGAGAGCTTAAGTTTTAAACTATGCAAAGTTATAGCACAACGTCACTATCCTGGGAGAAAAAGTGAAAATATTTGTTAGATTAATTACATATTGCAAAGAAATAGTAAGCAAGATCACGCGTTGCACTGAAGATATTTATCTACAACTGTAGTAATAAGAAATCACATTCAAGAAAGATGCAAGCTCAAGTTAAACTCCTAATCAATTTCATAATTCATGTAAAATCATTATCATCACTTAAACATGCCTATTTCTGTGTTTGTCATGTGCACATGTACAAAGGTATGACCTTTAAAGACGCCAATTCAAACTAATAGAACCAAAAATATTAGAACTTCGAGGAATGAAAGAGAAGAACGGTAGAGGGTTTAATAAAATGTACCTTGGTAGGATCAACAGCATCAAGATAGAGTAACTGAGCTACAATAATGTTGGCCATGTCATCATCTACTGCTCCGCCACATCGTATTATCCTCTATGATAAATCAACTTCCAATTTAACATCAATAAAGGCAGACAAGTAATAATTCAAAAGTCCAATTCAAACAATATTGACTTACATATTGAAAAAGCTGGCTTATAACACTCATGAAACGCTCCTGAACCATCGGAGGTGGTCCTTGTCCCCCTTGCATATATGCTGGGAAGTATGGCGACGAAGGAACTTGTAAATCATCCCTAACGAATTTTCAAACTCCGTTAAAATCCGTAAAATTCAAATAATTAATACAATAAATTCATTTTCTTCTTCTTTTCTCGTAATGAGGTAATTGGAGAAAGAAAAAGTACCTAATTGACCAAATTCCCTGGCTCGAGCTATAATCCGATGCGTGGAACTCCGGAGCATAGACGGCCTTCACTGAAGATTTCTGGGGATTTAATTTTCTCAATTTCCTGCGGAGATTAAACAAAAGATTAAGTTCGGTAAAATAGTTGACAAAATTATAGCGTAAAAATGATGATTAGGATAGGACCTGACGCAAAAGGGTTGGAAGGGGGGAGAGAGGGGTTTGAAGGAGGAGGAAAACGAGGAGCTAGGGTTTCGCGTAGAGAGAGAAATGGAGGAGGAATTAAATCTGAGAGAAGAGAAGACGCAAGAATGCGCCATTGTGCTGCTTATCCAATTGACGGCAGCGAGTGTGAGAGTGGGCTGGGAAAATATTTCAGGAAACTTTTTCCTGATTTAAGTGATAAGTGGGTTACAAATTACAAAATAATGGACGTCTCGTGTCGTGTTATTACAAAATAATCCATTTGACGAGTCAAATTTAATTAAAATAAAGTGATAATTATGGCTGCAATCTCAAATTTTAAATTTTTTTTTAATAATTTTTTTAATATATTTTTTTATCCGTGCTACCCACAATTTCTAATTCTCAATTTAATTACATCAGAAAAGCAAATGGACGATTTCTGTCCAGGTTGATCTGAAAAATAAAATTTTGATAAATTTTGAAAGGATAAAAGTTAGCCCATGTTTGGTCCCATTAAAATTATAATTCATTTATCTCTCTTTTCTTATCAATCATCATAGTTCTAAAACATGACCCGACTGGCTAGTTTAATCGGAAAAATAAAAAATTAGGGACCAAAACATGTCCGATCCCCAAGACCCGTTAAACAAGTCAATTTTTGGAAGACTCGTGACCATTTTTCGGTTCAACCGATTCAACCTATGTAAATTTATATCTTTTGAAAAATTTTAAATGTATATTTTTTATTTTTTTATGAATGAATATTTTTAAAATTTTTATAAATGAATATTTTTTAATTTTTGTAAATGTGTATATTTTTTAATTTTTTTTAAAAATCGCTAATTCGACCTTTTGACCTTTGACTATTTCTCTTTTCCGGATCAATGGCTGAGTCGATTTTTAAAATATTGTCAATCACACACTCCAATAAAATAATATTACACGTAATCTAAAAAAATTTCCTTATTTTTTAACCACGCATTTTTAAAAAAAATACTATTTCAACCATTAAAATGTTACAATTCATTTGTGATACATTTGTCTTTCTCATTTTATCCCCACTAATTAATCTTTTTCCCATTTTATCTCCATCTTTTACTATTCATTTGTGAAATAGTTTTCATCCTCATCTTATCTTATAAAAACAAAAGGATAATTCCTTACCTACAATTGTTGACTAGAGAAGACATACCATTATGTATAAAAAATAAATAAAAACCTGCAAACCGACTCAATGAGGAGAAATCGTCAATTGTAGCTGATTTTTTGTAAATATCACGTATTAGAGAAGCAAATCAATTCCTGGTATATATTCTAATTCATTATTCCTCTCAAATCTTCTGACATCTCACTCTCTCTCACTAACCGTGAAGGCGCAAAACAATCTCCATTGGGTAAGGTTCATATTATAATTGTAATGGTTATATCATTTCACTGGAGTACATAATTCGGTTGTTTACTCATTCTGCTAAACATTTTACCCAGCGTTAATGTAATTTGGATTTTTGTTTAGCCTGATGATTTCAACGACCTCAGTTTTCATGTTTAAATTTCACACGACATCCCACTTCAAGTTATCTCTTCATTGTAACCAGGTTTCAGAATAAATATTGGATATCAATGAGTTCTTTGAACCTACTTCAGTTTATATAACAGAATTAGATTTCCCTATGCATCTCTTATGATTTTATCTTAGATTGTTGTTAGCACGTAAAAATCCTTTCGAGGGCGTTGCCCCCCCGAACCCCCGCAACATGTTTCTCTTCTTTATCTGTTTTTCTTCTCCTTTTTTAAGAAAATTTTTTTTCAAAGAATGCCGTTTCTCCTTTAACAAAAAAAAAAAAAAACCAAGGCAAGCGGTTGATTTTGTTATTCACTTTAATTTGTTTCCTATTTTATGATGTTTTGATGTTATGGAGTACTAGCATATTTTGAGAAGAATGTTATCATGTAACACACTCTACTCTATTAATTTACTTTAGTCTAGTGTAACATTCCGAATTTCTTTTTACTGTGCAAATGCTAAATTTTGATAAATAATATTAACCAAATACGCTTTTTATTTATTTTTTAGCATGAGAATTAGTTATTTCTTGGACTGTGCTGGAAATTTATTTTTTCTAAGTTGAAAAATTCAAATAATACATTTGTCTGATTTCATTCTAAAACAATGTTAGTCAAAGCAAAAAAAATTAATATTGAGTGGAGTACTCTTCACTTGGTTTCGTGAGGAAATTTCATATTAGTTGCAAATAAGTTAAATAAGTTAATATATTTCATGGGGATTTTATTCCCACTTAACTTTCTCCACTTTTTTTCGTTGTTTTTAATCTCAACTATTTCACATATTGTTGTCATGGATGTTCGGAATTCCCGATGGAGTTACTGCTCCTTTAAATTTCGAAACAATGTCCTCTCGTCAATAACAGACCCAAAGGCAAAGAGAACGACGACAACGGCTTCGCACTGGACGCACAGATCATCCCAAAAGAATAACATGTGGACATAAAAATTCTAATGCTGATCATGTGTCATCCGAACAGAATAATTCCAATTATGTGCAAATGCAATCTCCTATAATGAATCATGATTTCCAAGATGCTGGAGCTTCTACTTCAAAAAACCAAGATTCTCCTAATATTTGCAACACTGAATTACAAAGTAGTTTTAATATATTAAACATACCACCACTTCATATGTATTACCTACGTGCGATATTTGTAAGCGTTGTAGTGCAAACAATTTTTACAGAGAAAGCAAAGGTTTCTGTTGCTCTGATGGAAAATTTTATCTTCCTATGCCTGATTCACCCGTTGAATTGTACAAATTATTTACGTCCAAAGAATCCGAAAATATGGAATTCAAAAGGCTTGTAAGAGAATATAATAACCATTTTGCTTTTATTTCATTTGGTGTTAACTATGACAAAAATCTCTTCAAATCATACAAATGTATTTATACATTTCGAGTTCAAGGGCAAATATACCATTACGTAAATAAACTTATTCCACAATACAATAAACTTTCTTATATGCACTTATATTTTTATGACATAGACAATGAACTTAAAAAATCATATTGAAACTTCAGAACACTTTGTTCAACATAACTTAATTGTTTTAATTAAAATTTTGAAGGTAAATCCATATAATAGATTTTTTAGGTCTCTAACTAATATATCTAACTTGGAAGACCATGAAATACACATAAGATGCGATCCAGAACTTGATCAACGCGTCTTTAACACTCCTACAATATCTCAAGTTGCTGCTATATGGGTGGAAGAAGATGCGAATGCTTCGTGATATTATTATACATGGTCATTCTGATGATGCACATAGAGTTCATTATTATTATAGTTGCTATGGTCCTTTGCAGTATTCATTACTTTTTCCGTACGAAGAATCTGGTTGGCATGAAGGCAATAGGAGATGCATGACCACCTCTGTTCAACGTACTTCTGAACTTGATGCTATACCTTCAATAATGACTTATGCAGCTGAATTTATTGAACACGAGAATAAAGGTTTGTAAACAAATTTTGTTCTACATTTTGTCATTTGCACCCTACAACAGTTATAAATAAATGATATCTTTTTTTTATAGTGCTTAGTGGAACGAAGCACCGATCTCAGGTTTCTTGTCGAGAATATTATTCATACAAATTGCAAATTTGACCTTACAATAAGTCCGTTTTGTTTCACAATGGTCGATTGCTTCAACAATATGTGTGTAGATATGTATGTTAAAATTGAAACTGCAAGATTAGACTATTTTCGAAATAACCAGAAACAAATTCTAGCGGAGCTTTATCAGGGTATTGTAGATAGTGTTCAAAGTGGAGAGACGAGAGGTTGCAACATTGGAAGAAAATTTATTTTGCTACAGTCTTTTATATGTGGTCCTAGAGATATGCTAATGAGATATATGGATGCAATGACCATTGTGCAACGTTATGGAAAATCAGATATATTTTTTACTATTACATGTAATCCAAATTGATTATAAATTACGTAAGAACTAAAACACAATGACGAGATTCAAAATCCCCCAAATTTGATGCACATATATTTAGAGCAAAATTATTAAAGTTGAAAGATGATTTATACAAAAAATAAAATAAAATCTTAGGCCCTATTGTAGCACATATATATATTATCGAATTCCAAAAAAGAGGTCTTGCTCATGCACATTTTTTTATTGATTTTCAAATGCGACCTCAAAACTTGTTCTACTGTAGACGTTGATAAAATATTAAGTTGTGAGATTATTGATCAAACCAGCTATCTTCATCTTCATTATGTTATTGTCAAACATAATATGCATAGTCCTTGTGGGGATTTGAATCTCAAAAATGTATATATGAAATTTAACGAAAAATGTAAAAATAAATTCCCTATGGATTATTGTAATATTACTACATTTGGTGACAACTCATACCCCTTCTATAAACGGCGCAATAATGGTATTTGTATTAAAATTAGAGGTCATATGTTGGACAACCGATGGGTCGTGCCGTACAATCCTTATTTAAGTGCAAAATTTGATTGCCACTTAAATGTCGAAGTATGTTCTTTTATTAAAGCTGTAAAATATTTATACAAATATGTGTACAAAGGCCCTGATTGGATTAATTTCTCAATTGCACTAGTTGAAACAGTGAAAGAAATTGATGAAATTTCTGCTTATCAAACTGCTAGATGGATATCTCCACTTGACGCAATGTGGAGGATTTTATCATTCAATTTAGTAGAAATTCATCCAGTTGATATTCTTTACAACTTCATCTCCTAAATCATCAATAAGTGCGATATAACGATGAAGATAATTTAACTTCTATTATTGAGAATGAAGATACAAGACGAATAATGTTAATAGAATTTTTTAGAATAAATGAAGCAGATAAATTTGCTCGTACATTATTATATCGATATTTTCCAACACATTTCGTTTGAAATTCATCTAAGAAAATTTGGACTCGCAGAAAGAAATATATTGTCATATGCCGAATTGTTTCAGCACATCCTTCTGAAGGAGAACAATATTTTTTACGTGTACTTCTCAATCATATTAGAGGTCCAATTTTCATTTCATCATTTACGAACTTTAAATGGAATAACTGTAAGTTCATATCGAGAAGCAACACTTTTACATGACTTATTAAGCAGACACAATCATTGTGAAGAATGTCTATCTGAAGCCATTGTTCATAAAATGCATACTTCTTTAAAACGTCTGTTTGCTACACTTCTTATACTCTGCAACCCTGATTAACCAAAACTACTTTGGAATAAATTTAAGAAGTATATGACTAACGATTACGTACATGAAAATAAACCTTCAGATATTGCTGAATTACAGGCGTTGGAAGACAAATTCTATTCTAGAATCATTTGGTAAAAATATAAGCGATTATGAAATAGTGTCATTCAATGTTAATATAGATGAAAATAAGAGGTTGACAAGAATGATTGCAGAGGAGACAACAAATTTAGATATTCAAGGGGGTTGCGCTTGTGTAGCAAACTTAAATAATCAGCAAAAAAAATTGCGTATGATACTATTATGGAAAAAGTAAATTGCAATTCAAGTGCTATTTATTTCATTGATGGTCTAGGAGAAACGGGTAAAACTTTTCTATATAAAGAACTCTTAGCTGGTGTGAGGTTAAAAAAATTAATTGCTTTGGCTACTGCACCGTCTGGAGTATTTGCATCTCTTTTACTTGGAGGACGAACAACTCATTGAAGATTTAAAATTTCGTTGGAAACAGTTGGACAAATCACTTGTTCCGTTAGTAAACAATTTGCTTTATGATCTTTGTTGAAAATGTTAAAGTTAATACTCTAGGATGAAGCACCTATGATAAATCGTTGTGCCATTGAAGCTGTTGATAAAATGCTTAAAGATATTACTGATTGTACTTTGCCTTTCGATGGAAAGTAGCAGTTATAGGAGGAGATTTCCGACAAGTTTTACCAGTAGTACCAAGAGGGGAAAAAGATAACATTATGAAAGTTAACTTAATTTTCTTTGATCTATGGCCTTTATATTCACACATGCCCTTGGTTGAGAACATGACAGCAAAATTAGATCCAGCATTTTGTGATTACTTACTTAGAATTGGAAATGGAATAGAGTAAGAACATAATTGTCATTGCATCAAACTTTCTAAGGATATAATTATACCATTTGAAGATGAGATTACGTCTCTCAAAAATTTAATAAATCATGTATTCCCGAACATAGAAACGTATGTTAATGATTTATATACAATGGCAAATCAAGTTATTGTAACGTCTCGAAATGAATATGTTGATCATATTAACAGAATTTTACTTGATCAAATTCTTGGTCAAATTTATACAATTATAGTTTTGATGAGGCAATTGACAAAATAGAACAAAGTTTACAAGAAGATTTTTTTGAATACTTTGACCCCAAATGAAATACCACCACATGAATTGAAGCTTAAGATTAACTGTCCTATAATGTTATTGCGGAATATCAATCCAGCTGAGCGTTTATGTAATAGGACGCATCTTACTTGTAGAAAATTTGATAAAAACGTCATTCTTGCTGAAGTTACATCTGATGAATATTGTGGAAAATATGTGTTCTCACTAAGAATCCCTTTTGTACTTTTGAAAGTGATCAATCTTCAATTCCATTTAAAAGAACTCAATTTCCAATTAGGTAATGTTTTGCAATGACAATAAATAAAGCACAAGGTCAAACACTTGAATTTATTGGTTTGTATCTACCTGAACCAGTTTTTGTCATGGTCAACTTCATGTAGCATTGTCAGAACTAAAACAAACAAATGTTTAAAAGTTCTACTCAAACCATAAAACACTCAAACTATGCACTTTAGATGTTCTAAAAATATTGTCTACAAAGAAATTCTTTCATTCATACATATTTAGAACTACAAATGTTTGTAAGTATTATTTTTTTCACACCTCTTATCCATTATTTTGAAACATAAATGTTGTACAAGTTTTTAAGCAGTTGGCTCATGGAAAATCAGGTTGTGAAAAACGGAATACGAAAGGTAAACAAGACTCCCTCTATGTCTTGAAATTTTTTCAGAAGACGCATGAAATAGAAATAAAGCCAAATTTTGTCACCTTTTCAGCAATTCTGAATGCTTGCATGTACAATGGTTTAGTCACTCTTTTCTCTATTAACTTGTGCTATATTCTCTGTTACATCAAGTTCTTCAACCTGATGTGTCTATTTCCTTCAAGTTACCACATAATTAAATGGAACGTCTTCATAAGCAGATATAATGTAGTACTTTCAGCTATAAAACAAGTAAATAACCTCTATAATGGTCAAATTTTAGCATCAATCAATTGTACACTTCTTTTATAATCACGTTTATCATAGTTAATGTCAGTTTCATGGCGTTTTCTGTGGTTGTAATCATTGTAGTTATTTGATAATCAGGTTTATGGAATAATACATGGACTTCTCATAGGTCGTAATGACAATGTTTGGTTGCAAGTTCTGTCCCTTTTTTATGAAGAGAAACAAATGGACACTTCGATTGCTTCTGCTTTTTATAATGCTCCGACTGACATGCTGTACTATTTTGGTCAGGTAATTTATTAATTTAATTGAAAGGTTATCCAGTTTGACTGGAGTTAATAATTTCTCAATTAAATAACTTTAATTTATGGAAAACATGGAACAGTTCTTTATTTTTAGCCAACTCATTTTTGTAGAATCTATTATGTTGTATCTTTAGTCAATGGTTTTTGTTTAATTCAATTCTTTTTTTTTATTGTTTCTTTCCATTACTAAATCCTTTGGTTTATTTCCTTCAGGGTCATAGTGAGCAAGTTTTTTTTACTAATCTGATTAAACTCTAATTTCTTCTTTCAGGGTCTAATTATCATTGCACATTAGTTAGAACTAATGTTTCATTGAAGTTTAGTGCAGCAAGAACAAAATAATACGCACCTTCCTGTGGAGTTGGGAGCTCCTATTAGAGAATGTATTACTTTTGCAAGATACTAACCACAAGTAATACTAACACACATGAAAGCTTCTCTGTTCTTGGTAATCGTAGTCCCATAATATCATAATTTGACCTCATACAATAATGATTCTTATCTAATCTTTCCATTTCATGCCTCGGAATTTCTCGCAGACACACCTGCACACGAACACATTGCAAGGGATCTTCATGACGATGAATGAAATTTTACGCATATTTTCCAAGGTTAGTTCCAAGAAGTTTTGTCCTGTAGTCTTACATTTGTGCAACCAATTCGCTTTATTCTTTTTGAACGCCATGACAAACCAAAGCTTCTAAGGTAGTCTTTTATCAGGAAAATTCACTTTCGTGTTGTCTTTAATATGCTTTTATTGATTGGATAGATGATTTTATGATTATCCAATATCTTGACAAATTAGGACAAACACAACAAGATGGTGGGTAATGGTGCACTTAAGCATACTATTGAAAATGTGATAGCGTTAGACGAACAAATAGATGCAACAGAGTATGATTGTAATGATGAAGAATTATTCTTTCCATACTTCTCCGGATGTATATTTACTCTTTGTTTTATTTTTTACATAACAATTTCGAAAGATAAATTTTCTATGGATCTCGTTTAAGTTTTGTTTTTAATTTCTTGGCACTCTTTGAATGTTTTATAACTGTATTTTACGAGTAAAATCATATGTAAATTTATTTTGTTCAATTAAGCTCATTTCGCTAACCTTGCTTATATTTCCCTTTAATCCTTCAATATTCAACGCTAATATTACTTTCAACATAACAAAGTTCGTGCATTGCACGGCCATAACTAGTATCTTTATAAACACCATCACATCCTATTCCATTTTGCGTTGTGTGGGTGGTTTTATTCTCTCTTCACTTCCATCCGTTATCCACGTGAACAAACATTTCCACCATACGACACGATAAATCTCAAATGATTACTCATACATGAAAATTTGAAATTGCAATTGTTAGAAATTCTACATAATCAATATGTCGGCATTTAATAACATGAAAGTGACACATTCGAATAGTAAATCCATAAAATAGCAAAAGGTCAAACCGACAGTTGAAATATATATCCCGATATTTCCCAATACTTGAATTCGACAATTGAAATGTTTATCTCGAGAATTTTGAAATATCTAACCCTACGGTTTCCAAATGTCGAATTCAACAGTTGAACTGTCGGAATCGACGGGAATCATATATGTGGGTGATTGGAACAAATTTTTCATCACATAAGTGTGGTCATCAATATTACACTAACAAATGATAAATTCTTATTCCCAAATAATTTGCATAGTAAATCATTAAATAGGCAATTCTTCAAAATATTTACTGGGTTTGATTAGAAAAAATTATTCAAAACATTAATGCTGAAATCAATTCTTAACTACAATATGACAACATCTTCCTAATAAATAACTCAATGTTTCAATAAATATGGAATCATTCGCAACATTTTATAGAAGATATTGGTAACTTTATTTTAAAAGATCTGAAAAATCAAATAAATCAATGAATAATAATTTCGAAAAATTCAAGTAGATATGATCATGTTGTATTTAATATTTCAAAAGTAGTAAGTTATAAGGTAAAAAATATAAACAATTTGTAATATTCCAACCTCTCAAAATGGATGATAAATTCAATAGTAATGTCTTATTTACGTAGGAATGGAGAAAATAGTTAAAAAGTTAAGGTTTGTTAATGGTAGAAGAAATTGGTTTATTCTCACTTTTCAAAATCTTTTTTTATTAACAAAATTCATACTACCAAATATAATATACATATATCCAATGTTTATAATACACAAATTAAATTATCACTTAATAGCATTAATGATATTAAAATCGAATATTAATGAGTATTAAATGCTCCTACAAAGGTATCACTAAGGATAAATTGAATATTGAGGAAAGAAAAATGTTATTCATCCCCAGTCTATGTGGCGGGTAAAATTAAATAATTTATTTAATTTCACTTATCATTTAACCAATCATTTACACCCACATAGACTGGGGATGTATCTCCACTGAGGATGAATAACATTTCTCTTGAGGGAATTTCACAAAATGTCCACTTTTTTGTGTCCATTTGCAAAAACAGTCCATCATTGCAAAAATGTCCATTTTTAAAGAATTTAAACCAAAATACTCTTACTAACAATTTATAATTCCACATAAACACAAAAATATCTACTTTATTAAAAATTTTATTGGCCAATAAAATTTTGACACATAATCTTAACCTATTTATTTCAACAGTACAATTATTAAATCGCAACAAATGCAATTTTTCTCATTGGCACAGAAATGTCGAGAACGACATTTCAAATGTAGAGAAATGTCATGTTCAGAATGAAATGTCATTCTAGACATTTAGTGTGTGTTTGGTAGGAATTTTTTGGGGGAATAATTAATTTTAAATAGTGATATGATGAGAAATGTGTGGTTGAAAAAGAAGATAAGATTATTGATGTGATAGAAAATATTATTTTATTGAAAAATGTGTGGTTGAAAATGAGAATTGATTTACTGTTGAAAATGAGAATTTTTACCAAACATAGCCTTAATATGTCGAGAACAACATTTAATATTGTGATTTGACATGTGTACTTTTGAAATATAAATAGGGTTCAAATATCGAGAATATCATTTGAATGTAGCATCTCATGAAAGCTACTTCTTGAAATTTGTGAAAATTTGGAAAAAAAGAAAAAAAAAACAAATTGCCTTTTCCATTAAGGGCATAATGGGCAATTTGGTACAAAATTAAAAACGGTGGACATTTTTCAATTGACACCCAAAAAAGTGGACATTTTTGAAAATGCCCCTTGAATATTTCACACTAAAAAGTGACATTTTTTAGCACCATTAATAAAAGTGACAAATTTTGATACACTTTTAAATTTAGTGACATTTATGAATATTTTCTTAATATAAATTTATTATTTTAACATTTTAAAATTGGTCAAGATTAGCCAAAATTTTATTTTTCTGTTCAGGTCAACTAGACCAAAACTGCCCATTTGTCCTTCTGCTACAATTAGATTAAGGCACTGTAGACGACATGAATAAAAAGTTCGGATAAAGTCTACAAAATAATGAAAGATTTGGAACTGCATTTGCAATTATCCCTAAAATAAATTGACAAAAAATGGAGAGGTTTCCTTTATGAATAAACGGTTGCTTCTCAAGCGGCCTTCATTTGCACGAGTTTTGTATCCATTTTTGGTTGGGCGCTAAGATAAAAAAACCAAGAGCATAGGGTACCTTCCAACGAAAGCAAAGCAAAAAATAAATTAGAATAAATAGCCAACATGAATGCTTGGTAGGATCTTCGTACATGGTGAATAATCAAATTTCAATTGAAATGAAATCTTTAGGATAAATCAATGTCATTTAGGATGAATTAGCGAAAGGACATCAATGAGTTAAATGTTTCATTAGTTATTGAACTTATACCTCCGTCATGCTTTACTCGCTGAACTTTAAAATATTTTAGTGGTCATTGAATTTTATCATGCTGCACTCTATCACTTAGTTACCATATTTCATTAATCAATGAACTTTAAAATTACTTGAAACAGGTTACTAAAATTTACATGATGTACTCTATTACTCATTCACCATATTTTATTAATTATTGAACTTGTACATTCATCACGTTTTATTTATTGAACTTTAAAAATACTTTCGAGTGATTACTGAATTTCGTAATATTTTCGAATAAAGTTGATTTTCTATGACATTCGATCTAGATCAAGAAAATAAAATAAAGGCCCCGTTCGGGAGTGATTAAAATCCAATTAAAATTGAAAATATGGCCGTTATTGGGTCCCACCCGTCTAATAAAAGTCAACAATAACGGCTATATTTTCAATTTTAATCCGATTTTAATCACTCCCATACAAGGCCAAAATAAATATTGACTAGATAATGAAACTCTCAATTTAAGAAGAGAATATTAATATTGGTCAAGAAGATATAATTTCTCTGATGGTCAAAAACTATTTAAATAGAAAAAATAAAATAGAGAAGTTATTTCTTTATTTCAATTAAGATCTTAGACCCAAATTTTAAAAAAAATTATATCTATAGTGAAATTTTCGATTTAGAGTAAATAATATTAATCAAGATTAATAAATATAATTTTTGGTAATTCAAGAGAAAAGAAAGACTTCGTCTTCCTTTATGATATTTTATAATTTTTTTAATTTTTAAATAGTTGAATTTAGCTTGTAAAGTTTAATGATCAATTGAGAACATTTTAAAATTCAAAATTCAATGAGCCTCTGTTTGACACCCATTCTCATCTTATTCTCATTTTTTTCTCTTTATTCATTTCAACCACACGTTCTCTCAATAAAATAATATTACACACAAATTTAAAATTTTTCATAACTTTTTCACCACATATTCTTCTATCAATCACTATTTCAAATATTCATTTCTCCAAAAAAATGGGTGTCAAACACCTACTCAGTAAGTTCACATGATAAGTGATCATTTTGAAACATTTTACAGCCTAGTGACTAATGAGTCGCGTTTGGTACACATTCTTTCAAAATACATTATTTTAAAACTCATTTTGAACAATACATTTTTCAATGAAATAATATTTTCCATCATGATGTTTACTTTTTATCCATATTTTCCATCATATCGCTATTTAAAATATATTTTTTTCTCAATAATATCCATCAAATATACCGTCAAGAAACATTTTACTCTAGGACATAATTTAGTGTAAGGTGGGATAATTGGATATCAAGGAAAAAATAAAAAAACAAACATTTTACTCGACAACAATTCACAATTTACTTAAAGCAATAGGCCCTCTGCCCTATGCTAAACCCAAATAAAACCCTTTCAAGCTTGTGAACTCGAAAAATGATGATGGTAAACAGCAGTCGTCGAGTCTCCGCCGGAGAATCGGTGTTGATTCGGTGGCTTTGCGTGGTGGTGGGTGCCGAAATTCCTGTAGCGGAGCAACGTGGAGGAGGGAAAGATGGACTGTACCGGAGATTGTCGGCGTTGGGGCCCAAAAAAGGAACAGTTGCAAAGACGATAAATGAGTATATAAGGGAAGGAAGATCCGTTAGTAAATTCGAACTCGATGGTTGCATCCGTGAACTCCGTAAATATAGAAGATACGACCATGCTCTCGAGGTATGTATGAGGCGTATGTATCAATTTTCCCGCTGGATAATTATACATCTGAACGAGAGGCGATGCTTGTTAACTAAATAACTGCACATACTGTAAACCAATTGAGAAAGAATCAATAAATTGCATGATTATAGGGACTTGTGTGGGTATGTAGAAATATATGCCATTTTTTAAAACTTTTAGCATTATAACTTGTTTGTTTTGTTAAGACTAATATTTATTTTTGGATTTACTTTTTTTTCCTCTTTTGTAATTCTTTCTGTTTGATTTCTGATTGTATTTGTTCTATCAGTCAGATCCTTCATTTTTTTCTTGTCAGTGAAGAATTTGTCCAACCTGGAGATGCAATTTGACTAAATGTTTCATGAATGATCTGATTGCTGATAAAGGGATCTTTCTTTTTTAGTTTCACTCGATTCATATATTTCTACTTCTCTTGATCGAAATAAGAGATTTGGATTTACTTTTAATAGTTCTTTTCTTACTTTTTTTTTTTTTTTTAAATGACACTTTTGATAACCCTTTTTTGTTCTTTAAGTAGTTTTATTTTTCCTTTAAAAATTTTTCAAATTAGAAAACATTTTTTTTTTTGAAATTTTGAAATTTTTTTTTTCCAGTTCCTTAAAAATGGGTTCAAAAAGGAGGGTCATTTTTGGGGAGAACCAAAAAGGGACTTTGGTTTCATAACATATAATTTTATTATGTTCAATATAAATCAAATTTGATAGTTTCATTTCATTCACTAAACAGTTCCCTACTTTCTTCATTCATGAGTGAGTAGGATGGATTAACCATTCTCTGGAAGTAGGTAAACATTTTTCCCTTTTTCTTACTTGAGCCGTGCTCAGTATAACTATGCATCAAGTGTTCGAGCTCTTTTCCTTCATTTGTTTGAGAAAATAACCTTTACTTATCAATCCTTTCTACAGTCAAACTACTTTCCTGTTAAGTTCTTGCACATAGTTATCATTCTGATCATGAATTTTTATTTTCTATTTTATATGTAGATAATAGAGTGGATGACAGTAAGGAAAATTAACTTTTCCCTCAAAGATTATGCTATACATTTGGATCTAATTGGAAAAGTTAAGGGTATAGCGGCAGCAGAGAACTATTTTGATGGCCTCTTGCCTGCTGCAAAGAATCACCGTACTTATGGAGCACTTCTTAACAGCTATTGTGTGGAAAAAATGGTTGATAAGGCAGTGGAACTGTTCGAAAAAATGGATGAAATGAACATGATATGCAAATCGCTGCCTTTTAATAATCTTATGTCCTTGTATATGAGATCAGAGAAGCCAGAGAAGGTGCTTCTTTTGAGAGAAGAGATGAAGAAAAGGGACATCCGACCAGACACATTTACTTATAACATATTGATGCACAGTTATTCACGTTTAAGTGACATTGAGGGAGCAGAAAGAGTTTTTGAGGAGATAAAAGGGGAAAATGCAAAGTTGTGTAATTGGACGACGTATAGTAACTTGGCAGTTCTTTATGTCAGGGCTGGTCTTCATGAGAAAGCTGAGTTGGCTCTAAAAAAGCTAGAGGAGGATATGGGGCCTAGAAATCGTGAGGCATGCCATTTTTTGATAAGTTTATATGCTGGAATCTCTGATCTTGGTAATGTCTATCGTGTTTGGAATTCTTTGAAGCCGAGATTCGAAGTAGTGACCAATCTGAGTTATCTTATCATGCTTCAGGCTCTTAGTAATCTAAATGATGTTGATGGGTTGAAGAAAATCTACGAAGAATGGGAATCAACCTGTTCTAGTTATGACATTAGGTTGGCAAATACAGCTATTGGTGCTTATTTGACTCATGACATGACCGATGAAGCTGAATCTGTCCTTCGTACTGCAATTGATAGATCAGACGGGCCATTCTTCAAGATTTATGAAATGTTCATCCATTTCTTTCTGAAAAACCATCAAATAGAAGAAGCTTTGCGTTGCATGGAAGTTGCTACATCAGGAATTGAAAAGAATGAATGGCGGCCAAAGTCGGATACCGTAAATAAGTTTATCGACTATTTCAAAGAAGCTTGTGATGTTGATGGATTTGAGAAATTCTACATATATATGAAGAAGGTTAATTGCATTAATCACCGTTTGTACTGCTATTTGCTTGAGACATACATAGCTGCTGGGAAAACAACGCCCAATATTCGTGCTAGGATTGAGGAGGATGGAATTGAAATCAGCAGCCTGCTCGAAAATTTGATTACCTTGCTTTCCCGTGAATAGAAGTGCAGGCTACCCTTTTTTGCCAAAACCTCTCTCCCATCTGCGCCAAGCCCATGCCAGGGTTTGGGAAAGGATTTTTGGGGCCCACGTCTCATTTCCATTTTTATTTGCCGTACTGGAAGAAATTTCAGCTGTTTTTTTACAATAGCAAATAAGCAGTATGCCATGGGTTTTGTTCAGTCAAGTATCTACACTAAAAGGGCATTGCCAGATTTTATTGGGAATTCTTGTTTCTCAATTGCATTCTTGGTAGAAATTGAAGGAGTTTTCAGACTTGAGACTGAATATTTACCACCCTTGCACCGTGCAGATGGGTAGCGAATGATGTATATGCTAACCTGGATTCTGGGCTTTGCTTCCTTTCAAAGCGCACGGTGACAGAGAACTCATGCACAAGCTTTCAAAATATTTAGTGAAACCAAATGAAGAGCAAAGGTGCAACTTTTTTTTCTTATCATCCTGAATTATGTGCCATGCGGGTTTCTGTTTAAGAGTTTAGACTTTTTCTTGTTTCATCATTCTGTTACAAATGTGACAAATTTCACCTGGTGTGGGAGAGTAGAATGGTTGTTCTCTCAAGGCATCCAATTAGGCAGAATTTCGAACTGCCGAGCCAAGAAATGTACTAACCAATTTGCATTTCAATTAATCACTTGCACCAGTTTGATGGTAATTAACCAAACGACAGGGCATACTATGACTCTAGAAACAGATAGATGAAAGAATAAAGCCCACCAGAGTGGCAGACTGAAATACAATTAGAAAGGAATCAGAGAAAAGGGTTAACACAATTCGTTATGCTGCTACAGTGTGAAATCAATGACTTATCTAAAGGCAGACACAAAAAATGTAACTACGTAAGGGAGAGATTATACCCTATTTAATAAATTTTCACAAAGGAGAAGGTCCATAAACGAAAAAATGATTTTCGTATATTTAAACAAAGAGAAAGTCTATTGGTACATCAGCCAATCCATCAAGGCATACATAATGCTGATTTGGCGATATTTTGACTTAAAATTTGAATTGTTGCAAAATTTATAAAACACACCCCTAAACTTTTTGAAATCAAACTTTTCCCCCATTTAACCCCCAAATCAATTACCCCCAAATCAAACCCTTCAATCCCCAACCCGATAATCACAAAAAAAAAAAAAAAAGAAAACCCCTTCCTTGCCACACCCAAAATCCGTTCACCGGCATCCCATCTTCCCACCGGCGCCATTGCCCTTCAATCCCAACCCGATCCAAAAAAACCCCTTCAATCCCAAACCCAAAATCCGTTCACGATGCCAGCCCATCTCCCCACAAGCGCCATCGCCCATCTCCCCATCAAAGCCTTGGAGGATTTGAACTGTATTACGATGATGGAGCTGGAACTAGTTTGCAGCCGCTGCCTGCTAGTATATCTGAGTTTTTGCTGGGATCGGTTTTTGACAGATTGCTAGGCCAGTTGGCTCGAATTGAGGCTAATGGTATCGGGCGAATCGACATTAATCCTCGAGCCTCAAAGCTGGATGGAGATGAACTTGTGAATGGGAAAGGGAGGAAGAAGATACAGAGATTATTCATTGTTGTATGCCTGGTGGTGGGTTTGCTGTGGGCCATTTTTCAGGAGGGAGGAGGGATGGCTTGCTTGCAGCAATTTTCTTTTCCTTTTCATTTTTACTTGATATCCAGCAGTTGGCTTTATGAACTTTGTATTGTAGTTGGTTGTTGTATATGTAGTTGATTGTTGTAAGTTGGCTATATGATCTTTGTATTGTTCAATGAATGAATGAATCATGTTATAATTCAGTTTGTTTCATTTTTGTGGCTGAGGTGCATAAGTGTATTGGTTGAGTTTATTGAAAATTGGATTGATTAAGGTTGTAAACATGCATACAACCAGCAAGAATTGGGGTGGAAATTGATGAAACCAGCAAGAATTGTAAACCAGCATACAGAATAATAAACCAGCAAGAACAATAATTCATACAGCATCTATAAACCAGCACAAAGGTAAACCAGCTAAAGGAATGAACCAGCAGAAAGATAAACCACCAGAAGGTAAACCAGCAAGAAGAATAAACCAGTAAGCATAAACCAGTAAGAAGGATAAACCAGCAGTAGGAATAAACATTTACTTTATTTATCAAAGTTTTTCTACACATTTACAACTCTATTTGACTTAGAGGTTAAACATAATTCCATCACTTGCACTTCACCAGTTACATTACAAAATCAAAAGTCTACTGGTACAGACACAGGCATTAGACCAGTTACATTACAAATCAAAAGATCTCCCAAAATCATCACGTGCACTTAGCCGCTACATTACAAAATAAAAAATCTCCCAAAAAATCCATCACTCGCACTTCACCGGCTTTCAAAGATATCATCTCCTCCACCACTTGCACTTCACCAGTTTCATTGCAAATTTGTTATAGCTTCCATGCTGTCTTGTGTCCCAAATGCTTGAGGTGGTGGAGGAGATGATATGCTCATCACTTGAGACATTGGCAAATTGTTGGAGACATTGTCTTCGGACAAAGTAGGTCTATTGGAAGATGCCGAGTTCAACGTCATCTACAAGAGTCAACATTAACATTAACATTGTAACATGTGAATAATGAATTATGTGATTAACTGAATTATGAATTGATCTCCCAAACCTTATTACGACTCCTTGATTTTTTCTTTGTCGTCTCTAGCGAACTTTTTATTCGTAGTTTCTTTGGAGCGCCTTTACGTTTTGTACACTTCGGATCGAAAATGTTGACGCCTTCTACATTACCTCCTCCCATTCCATGGGAGGCCAAACGATTACTTTTTGCATTTAACAACTCATTAGTTTGCAATTCAATCCACCCCATAAGCTGCTTTGAACGTTCTTCATCAGCTGCAACCAAGTCTGCCATCTTGGTTAAAGCAGCACACAACTGCTCATATCTCAACTGTTCAGGAGTTCTAATCAAACCATTATATATTGGTGCAACCAGCATGTATGGTCTACTCACGTCTTTCCTCCATCTCCTTAAAATATACTTCTCGGGAAGTAATGACACCTCATTCCGAAGTAAAATCGAGATAGCATGTTTGCAAATGATACCTCGAAACTCGAACAAATGACAGTTACACACAATCTCGCAATTGTTTCTACGAAAAGAAACTGTAAATATTTTTGTCTTCCTTCCTTCTTCAAGGATGATATCTTCACGGATCTCATACTTCGTTATCCCACCTAAGTCCTCCGCAGATAATATGTCACAGTAAACCTTTCCGGTGAATTCTTCTTGGAATTCCCTGAATTTAGAAATTGTGTACACATCTTGAAACTGCTTCTCCATCTCATACTTGGTAGCACAGGGAACCATTTGCGAGAATGATCTAAAATCAGCTTGGAATTCCTTCTCAACTTTACTTCTCAAAGCCCGCTCATACTGCTCTACGAATAACTTCAAAGATGTCTTTGAGTGCACATAGCCATCGAAGAATGCATTCATGCTCTCACTTCGCTGCGTAGTCGACATACCCGCCCAAAATGTAGTTCTCAAGTAGCATGGTACCCAACGACTTCGGTCGTCATAAAGTCCGCTCAACCAAACATTATCTTGCAAATGTAAACGTTCAAGCATGTTCGCCCAACCCTCTTCAAATTCTTCACAATCTAGTGTATCATACACTAAACCATGTATGGCATGAAGTATTGCACCTTTTTCACGATGACCACCGAACTTTTCAGGCAACTTCTTTAGAATATGCCACAAGCACCACCTATGCTTACTGTTGGGGAAAACGATTTCAATAGCATTTTGCATAGCACGATCTTGATCTGTAATAATTCCACCGGGAGCTTGATCATGCATGCACTCAAGCCATGTCCTGAATAACCAAATAAATGTATGTGTGTCTTCGTTCGAAATCAATCCACAACCAAATAAAGTTGATTGCCCGTGGTGATTCACTCCAACGAACGGAGCGAAAGGCATATCATACTTGTTTGTTAGGTAAGTAGTGTCAAAAGTCACTACATCACCGAATTCCTTGTATGCTTGTCTACATCTGTAGTCCGCCCAAAACACATTACTCAACCGAGAATCCTCATCAAAGTCCATACTGAAATAAAAACCCGGACTGCATGTTTGCATTTTCGAGAAGTAAGCCTGTAATGCAATAGCATCTCCTTCACCAAGTCTTAAACGCCGCACTTTATCAACAAAATTCCTACAGTCTTTCTCAACACAAGTCATGTTCTCAAATCCACCCACCTCCACTACAGTTGAGTTATAGCTTTTATGCAACGGAATTCCCGCTATATCGTTCACCTCAAGCCGTCTTTTGACATGTGCACTAAGTTCACGATTGCATCGATACAACCTAGATTTAGATGTGCTTGTCTTATGGTTATGCTCCAACTCCACAACATTTATTCGCCATATTCCAAGAACATCAGAACAAGCTGTTAACCTGGCTTTGCACCCTATTTCAATCGTTGGTGGAGGTTTCAAAGAAGTACTCTTACCAATCTTTCGTTGACCTTCTCGACTACAAGTAAAACACACATTGCGAATAACCCCATCATCACCCTTCTTAGTGTTTCTTTTTCTAACAGGAAACCCTATTTCATAAGCGTATTTCTTATAGAATTCAAACAAGTCCTTCATGCTGTCAAATTTCATACCAACCTTCGGAACGATAATCTCTTTTTCAACTCCTAACATATCATCAGACAAACAATCATCACCGACAACCGCCAATGAGTTAATCTCCATTCCTGTAAGCAAACAAGTAAACAATTCATGTTCATTTTTTTTCATGACTTTTATTAAAATTTTGAAAAGGCAATGAGTTTTAATTAGTTGAAATTTCATTTCAGCTCAAAACATTGCATTCCAAATGAAAAGGCATTAAATTTTACCACAGTTAGCATCGACTTCCACCATATCGTCGCACCCCTGTTCAGTTTCTTGGTTCCTCTGGGCGTGATTATCTGTAGGGATATATGAGATTTTCAACATGACAATTTCAATGTGCATATGGGCAGAAAAAAATCAGAAATTTGGCAAAAAAAGGAAATGTAATTATTTCACCATTGTTGCCATCCTCCCCGTCGACTTCATCACCATCCATACCGGAAAGCCTCCAAAAAATGCACGAGTGCTACTGGAAGAAGAAAGTTTCTACTAGCTACTGGAAGAAGAAAGTAGCTACTTGAAGGAGAAACTATCTACTAGCTACTGGAAGAAGAAAGTAGCTACTAGAAGAAGAAACTATCTCTACTAGCTACTGGAAGAAGAAAGTACCTACTAGAAGAAGAAAATAGCTACCGGCAGAAAGGTCGAGTCCGACTGCTACAGTGCTACTGGCCGGCTTCTCATTCGCCGGAGTCGATATCGGAAAGCATGGACAAAGTTATTTTCCAGAGCTTCCCTCTTCCAGTCATCTTCGAAGCAACGGGAAATTTGAAGAGGGAAATGAAGAAAACGAGGGTTTTAATTTTGGGATTTTTAGCCTTTTTTTTTTTTTTTTAAATCAAACGAGATTTTGGTTCAAAATATCGCCACATCAGCATTATGTATGCCTTGATGGATTGGCTAATGTACAAGTAGACTTTCTCTTAAACAAATTCCATCGGTGAATTTCCGGTAGAAGTTGTTCCTGTAAATCTTCCCCCCCCTTTTTTTTTTTGGAGTTCAAAATTTCCAGCGCTTTTTGGTAGAGTAATGCAATTTTGATGAGTAGAATTCTACCCTCTAGCTTATCACCAAACATTACCTAAACTGATATCATGACCAGGAGCTTTTGAGATTAATGCTAATTAGAGCCTGATTGATTCTCTTTAATTGAAAAATAAAATATTATATTGTTGAAAATGATGTTATAGTAAGGATAATGCTACATGTACCGAATTTATATACCAAATATTTTACACCTCACTCACATTAAGAGGTGGGGACCAGAAGTCAGAATTTGTAAATATACATGGGGCCAAGCACATTGTGAGAGGGGGATACCATTCGATACCTCCATTCGGTACATTTAGACTAATTCTTATAGCAAACCATAAGATAAATTAATGATTGCCGAACAAGATTTTTAATCCACCTTTCATGTAACCATCTGTGAAAATTTATGAGAGATCTTATGAATTATTTAGTACTCAATTGACATGTCAATTAAACAGTAGCCTGAGTTTTATTTTCTCTTCCAATTTTATTTTGGAGAATTTACAATTTTTTACACCTAAGAAAATAATATTTGAGTAATTATATTCATGCGACAAATATTTTTATGTTTTGCATTATTCTTTAATTGCACTAATGATTCTTACCCTTATTTATCTCTCTTTATTTCAACCACATATTTTTCAATAAAATTACATTACGCATAAATTCAAAATTTTTCCTTAATTTTTAACAGCACATTATTCATCAATTTACTATTTTAAAATGTATTCTTACTATAAAAATGAGAAAGAAGCATACTCTAAAATATTTATTGACAGTAAAATTTGAGTCCCTGACTTTATTTGCTACTAAGCCCCCGTTTGGTGCATATTTTGAAGGTAAGAATGCATTTTTACTGTTGATGTGATGGAGAATATGTGATTGAAAAAGAAAGAAAAGTTATTGATGTGATAGAAAATATTATTTTATTGAAGAATGTGTGGTTGAAAATGAGTAGAAGAATGAAAATAAAAAAAATAATGTGGACCAAACAGGGCCTAAATGTTAGGTACAAATATTTATGAGCCAAATTAAAAATCTAAAGCTTAACCAAACAAACCGTAGTGTATTAGGTGGACATTACAATGTCCGAATATTCATATCCTGATTCATTGCCCTTTACTATCTTAAAATAATAAAAATAAAAATAAAAATAAAAATAAAAATAAAATCAGAGTCACTCTCTTATCTTAAACTCTCTCTCTTCCTTCCGCACTCTAAAAAGTCTATCTTTCTCTTAAAAAGTAAAAGGATCTCAGTTTACCCTTGATGGCCTCTTCAACTCCGCCACCGCACTGTACTCTCACCACAACAAAACCTTACCAGAACAACCACTCCCACCACCTCCAAAACCACCTTCAAAACCGTAATTCCCACCATCAACACTGGGCATCCCAAAAGGTCTTCCTAAATAAAAATAATCCTTCTCATACCCGAAATGCGGCACCCAAGCCTCCTTCCGGCCCAGGCTCCACCTCCGGCCCAGGCTCTGCCTTCCCTTCCCTCTCCTCCGCTGACTTCTCCGGCCGCCGCTCTACCCGCTTTGTTTCCAAGATGCATTTTGGCCGCCCCAAGTCAACAGCCTCCTGTCGACACACATCTGCCGCGGAGGAGCTCCTTCAAAAGGCTCTTTGCTGCAGCGGTGATCATAACTGTATAGATGATATATTATTGAGCTTTGAGCCCAAGCTTCGTGGGTCGGATGACTACACGTTCTTGCTCCGGGAGCTAGGGAATAGGGGTGAGTGGTCTATCGCATTGCGTTGCTTTCAATTCTCGATTAACCGGGAAAAGAGGCGCAATGATAAAGGTAAATTAGCTAGCTCAATGATTAGTACTCTTGGTAGATTAGGCAAAGTTGATTTAGCTAGGGAAGTTTTTGAAAATGCGGTGAATGAGGGGTATGGGAACACTGTATATGCTTATTCTGCATTGATCAGCGCTTACGCAAAGAGTGGGTATTGTGATGAGGCCATTAGGGTCTTTGAGACCATGAAAGACTCGGGCTTGAAGCCCAATTTGGTCACATTCAATGCATTGATTGATGCATGTGGAAAAGGAGGTGCTGATTTCAAGAGGGCTTCAATGATTTTTGATGAAATGTTGAGCAATGGGATGCAACCAGATAGGATTACTTACAATTCGCTTCTGGCAGTTTGCAGTGGTGCAGGGCTGTGGGAGACTGCGAGGAGTTTATTTAGTGAAATGTTGTATAGGGGGATTGATCAAGATATTTATACATATAATACACTTTTGGATGCTGCTTGCAATGGTGGGCAGATTGATGTGGCTCTTGAGATAATGTCTGAGATGCCCACCAAGAAGATCTTGCCGAATGAGGTAACTTATAGCACTATAATTCGTGGATGTGCCAAAGCTGGGAGACTGGATAGGGCGCTCAGTTTGTTCAGTGAGATGAAGTTTGCGGGTATTAAGTTGGATAGAGTGTCTTATAATACCTTACTTGCTATTTATGCTAGCCTCGGCAGGTGTGAGGAGGCTCTGAATATTGGCAAGGAGATGGAGAGCATGGGGATTAAGAAGGATGTTGTCACTTACAATGCTCTATTGGATGGGTTTGGTAAACAGGGGATGTATGACAGGGTTAAGGAACTGTTTGCAAAGATGAAAGCTGAAAACCTCTTGCCTAACTTATTGACTTACTCAACATTAATCAGTGTTTATTCTAAAGGGGGTTTATATCGAGATGCCATGGAGGTCTACAGAGAGTTCAAGGGACGAGGCATGAAGGCAGATGTTGTTTTCTACAGCAAACTTATAGACGCGTTATGTAAAATGGGGCTGGTGGAATCGTCTGCAATTCTTCTTGATGAGATGATGAAGGAAGGTATACAACCTAATGTTGTAACTTATAATTCAATAATTAATGCCTTTGGTCTGTCTGTCGCTGTTGAATATCTGGAGTCTCAGCTGGGATCCTCACCACTACCTGATCTTCAGGATGTTGCTTATAATAAAGCTAAAGATGAAAAGGATGATAAAATCATTAAAATTTTTAAGCAGTTGGCTCGTGGAAAATCAGGTTTTCAAAAATGGGATATGAGGGGCAAACGGGACTTCCTCTGTGTCTTGGGAGTTTTTCAGAAGATGCATGAGATGGAAATAAAGCCAAATGTTGTCACCTTTTCAGCAATTCTGAATGCTTGCAGGTACAAGGGTTTAACCACTCTATCTCTTAACTTGTCCACTTATTATAGCTATATTATTTTCTCTGTGACATCAAGTTCTTCAACCTGATGTGTCTATTTCCTTCAAGTTAACACGTAATTAAATGGGACTTCTTCATAGGCTGATATAATGTAGTACTTTCAGCTATAGAACATGTAAATAACATGTATAATGGGGCAAATTTTGGCATCAGTCAGTTGTACGTTTCTTTGTATAATCTCGCTTATCATAGTTAATGTCAGTTTCATGGGGTTCTCTGTGGTTGCAGCCGTTGTAGTTCATTTGAAGAAGCTTCACTGCTATTAGAGGAACTACGTCTCTTTGATAATCAGGTTTATGGAGTAGCACACGGACTTCTCATGGGTCGTAATGAGAATGTTTGGTTGCAAGCTCTGTCCCTTTTTGATGAGGTGAAACAAATGGACACTTCAACTGCTTCTGCTTTTTATAATGCTCTGACTGACATGTTGTGGCATTTTGGCCAGGTAATTTATTAATTTAACTGAAAGGTTACTTGGCTTGACTGGAGTTAGTAGCTTCTCAATTAAATAACTGAATTTTATGGAAAGCATGGTGCCAGTTCTTTATTTTTAGCCAAATGATTTTTGTGGAATCTCTGCTGGTGCATCTTTAGTCAGTGGTTTCTGTGTAATTCAATTCTGTTTTTATTGTTTCTTTCCGTTACTTATTTATATGTTTTACATTCAGACCGATAACCATTAAGGGGTGAGGAAACATTGAAGCTTACACTTGGGGAAAATTACAGTTGTGGAAACTAAGTTGCCTACTTCCATTTAAGCAGTCACGTTTGGCACCAAAACTGTCTAGAATCTGGATGCAATTTGGAAGTACATTGAACATTGAAAACTCTTATCTGTTAAATAAATATTGAAATAGAAAATGTTGAACTTGTTATTAGAAAAACATTGGTCAAAATGTTCCTTTTGGTCTTCACAGTTCTAAGGCTTTTATGATGATTTTTCTTTCAATTTTTTTTTTTTGGAATGGAAAGGGAAGGAATGTACATCTCTACTCTACAGAAAAGCAAAAGCTTTCTAACGGGGTCCATATTATTCTTAATGGACTTCAACTAAATTAAAGAATGGAACTATCTAAATTTAATTGCTGAATCTCCTATATGGTTCTCTCGCCAATGAGATCTCCTTGGATGTTCACGTCTGACAGATTATTGTTTATCTTTTATTTCCTTCACTATGACCCTTTTTAATTTCTTTGAAAATAACTCAAGTCCTTCTCCTGTAAAATGTTTGGCATGGGATGTCTTGGCTGTTTAGCCAGTTCATATGCCTTGATGCTTTTCAATTAGTAAAGAGTTGGTGTTCTATTTTCCTTTAGTTTCTGTAGCAGTAAGATAACGGGATATGATAAAACATATTCATGTTATTATTTTATAAGAGTGTGTTTGGTAGGGATTTTTGGGGGAAGAATTGATTTTTGAATAGTGATATGATGGGAAATGTGTGGTTGAAAAAGAAGAAAAAAGTATTGATGTGATGGAAAATATTATTTTATTGAAAAATGTGTGGTTGAAAATGAGAATTGATTTACTGTAGAAAATGAAAATTTTTACCAAATAGGCTCTAAATATCTTTAGCTAATACATTTCTCGGGTCAGCTTTCTGTTAAAGTTGATATTGGAGTTAGGATGCCACTTAAAGGGATTCAAAATTCATCTTTCTATTTTTCTTCGCAGAAACGAGGTGCTCAACTTGTTGTTCTTGAAGGAAAACGCCGACAAGTATGGGAAAATACTTGGTCTGAATCTTGCTTAGATTTGCATCTAATGTCTTCAGGTGCTGCAAGGGCTATGGTTCATGCCTGGTTGCTTGATATTCGCTCTATTGTTTTTGAAGGCCATGAGTTACCAAAGCTTCTAAGGTAAGTCTTTTATCAGGAAAATTCACTTTCGTGTTGTCTTTAATGTGCTTGTATTGATTGGATGGATGTTTTTATCATTATGCAGCATCTTGACGGGTTGGGGCAAACACAGCAAGGTGGTGGGTGATGGTGCACTTAAGCGTGCTATTGAAGCTCAGCTAACCAGCATAGGTGCACCTTTTCAGATCGCCAAGTGTAATATTGGAAGGTTTATATCAACTGGGGCTGTGGTTGCTGCCTGGTTACGAGAATCAGGCACGCTAAAGGTACTCGTTCTTCAGGATGACAGAACTAACCAAGAAGGCACAAGGTTTGGTATTATTCCCAATTTGCAACCACTCTCAATATAGTTGGTTGTACATCATGTGGACATGGATTTTGACATGCCTATGTATTGTAAATTAAGTTTTATATTCTGGAATGGCTCTGTGTGTGTTCTTTGCACGCTGCTGTTGGTCCGTTTGGGTGCCTATGCACGTGTGTGAATGAGTTGAGCCATGTTCTTGATAATGCAGTTTCTCCTGCAAGTTTCAAGTTAGATCTTTGTTATCATTCTCATCGGCCCTTCTTGTTATAATTTCACTGGTTTGTTGATTAGATTAGGAGGCTTTATTATCCCAATTTTTTGTTATGGATCTATCTATTTTTTGGATATGAATGGGCCTGTGTTTTATGCTGAACAATTCTCTTTCCAACCGAAAGGTAACGGTATTTTTGGATAATGCAGAAATATACTATGCTGTAAAACTCACTAGCACTGTAACTCTGTTTATACTTTATATACGTAAATGGATTGTCTAAAAATAATTAAAGCCTTGCAATTTCAGAAATTTAATCATCAATAGAGCGTACTCTCCAAACGTGATCATGGCAGGGAGAAGACAGAACTCCGTGTTCCCACAATTGTAGTAGGCGATGACGGTCGGGAAGTTTCACTCTCCTTTTTGCTGCATGGTACTAAAGTCAATACTTGATATTGAAAATGTGCTTATAAAAAATTGACAATCTTAATTAGTCTTTTTGTTTGTATATTGATACTCGATCAAACCGAGAATGAAAATTGGCGGAAATATACGAAGTTATTTCTAGACAAATACAAACTAAATAATTTCTAAGTTATCTAATTTTAGTTCATTAGAATCGGGTGAAAATACCAACAAAATGATATTTATAGCATGAGTAATTAGCACAAAACGTCCACATCTTTCATTGTTATTGTGAGAAACGTCAATGTCTTTCATTTTTTGGCATTTTCACCCTTATTTTCACATTTCATTGCGTAAAATATTATTTTTATCTATTTTTTCAATTAAAAATTGTGAAATGACGAAAATGTACTTTCTTTTAAATAAAACAAAAGGAAAAAACTAATTGTAAACATAGCCCTACATTTTTGAAAAGAGCAAATGAATCTCAAATAAATTATTAAAAGGGTAATTAGCACATAATTTCCCTATATTTCATTATTATTACGAAAAGCATCCATACTTTTTAATTTTTTGGTTTTTTCTCCCTTAGTTATAATTTGATAGCGTTATCCATTTTCATCCAAATTCTCAATAAAAACAGTGGGATGAAGAGTATATTTTCATATTTAAATAAAAAAGCTAAATAATTAATTGTAATCATTGTCTCAATTTTTTTAAAAGGTGCAAACGAGTCCCCAATAAATTATTTTAAAAAATTAATTTTTTGATGAAAAGTGCAAACGAGTTTCAATTAAATTTATTTAAAAATTAAAAAAATGAAAAAGTGCAAACGAGTTCCAAATAAATTATTAAAAAATTAGAAATTAAAAATATATATTTTTTATTTAGGCAGCAAGACCTTTGGTGTGGACTGCCATCTGGTAAGCATAAGATGAATTTGTCAATTTTTTTGTTTTTTCGGGCAATTAATTATAAATTAAAATATACAAAGTTATTACTCTATTTGAGTAATGTGCAGGTGAACAACATCTGGATCCTATTGGAAGCTTACAAGTATCAATCAACAAAATGATAATTATAACAATTAATCCTATTCACCTGCCTCCATTCCCATGTAATGTTAACAAATCTAGATAGAACTTTCTACAGAACAGAACAGAACACTTCATTTTCTGCAGCAAAATATGTCTCTCAAATCTTTTTCAAATAAAATCCATTATTAAATCTAGAATCTCTCCACCAAAATCAAACCCATAAGATAAAATAATATATATTTAAACTTAGAGATTTGAGAAAAGCTAACACAAAGAACCAAAAAGAAAAGAAAAAATACATGCATGGATATAGACCTCTCTCTCTCTCTCTCAGTGTCGGCACTTGGAAGATTGAGTTTAATCCTGCATGGCTGTATGTATGTAATTGTTTCAGGATTTACAGAGCTCTCTGCAGCCTTTTTCCAATTCCACAGAAGCTAAGCTACTAGTAGTAGTATGTTTGTGTTGCCCAAAATCAAATACCTGTCGGCTGTCTCTCCAATCTCCATTAATTTTCAGCACCAACCGCCAACCTCTTTATTTATCTATTTTTTAATTATTTATTCAATCATTTTCCTTTTTATGCCTTTTTTTTAAAATATGGGATGTGAGTGGGGGTGTGTGGAAAGCAGGGGTGAACTTTTTTTCTGTTTTGCTCTCTCTATATATATGGGTCTTCACTTCATTGTTTTCCATGTGTGTTTACACTAAATGTTCACCTCCAGTTCTAAGTTCTATAAATTGTTCTCCACTTTTAGCTTTCTTCCTGTTCTGTGACTCTTGAGAGCTCTTCTTTCTCGTTTCAAGCTTCTGTTCAAATTTCATCTACATATTCTAGCTCCTTTATTGGTTACTGTGATTTTCACACACTGTAATTCAATATAATTTTCCTGTTTCCAGTCTCACAGCTGTTCTAGTTTTCTTGTTATATAAACATCATAATCACTGTTTCTTACTCTGTTGCGAACTTGCTAAATGCTATGGCACCCCCAAATGATCCAGCCAACTCAATCTTCCATGTCCTATCCAGCGAAAGACATACCCTCTTTGAACTTGTTTATGGCAAGCTTTATGTGAGAAATTTGCCACTGCTCACTGAAATTTCCAAGCAATGTCACCTTTAAAAGTTTCTCTTCAATATGCCAATCCACTGATGCTCCTCTACCACTGTTTCAGCGTGTGAAATCGCAGTCTTTTAATGGAGAATTCCTCGGATTCAGCAAGGAGGAATCTTCTGAAAGGCTAATGAATTCCCTTGGCAAATTTAGTGCAAGGGATTTTCTCAGCATTTTCAGGTTCAAAACATGGTGGTCTACTCAGTGGGTAGGCAATTCGGGTTCCGATTTAAGGATGGAAACACAATGGATAATGTTTGATGTCCCTGAGATAAAGTCTTACGTTGTCATTATACCAATAATTGAAGGCAAATTCAGGTCTGCCCTTCACCCTGGAACTGAAGGTCATGTCATGATTTGTGCTGAAAGTGGCTCTACACAGGCAAAAACATCATCTTTCGATGCTATTGCCTATGTTCACGTCTCCGAAAATCCCTACAACTTGATGAAAGAGGCGTACAGCGCTATTAGAGTCCATCTCGATACAATCAAACTTCTGGAAGAAAAATCTGTTCCACCTCTAGTAAATAAATTTGGTTGGTGTACTTGGGATGCATTTTACTTGACTGTAGAACCTACTGGAATCTGGCATGGTGTGAAGGAGTTCTCAGATGGCGGGCTTTCCACAAGATTTCTCATCATTGATGATGGCTGGCAAAGCATCAACTTTGATGGATCCGAATGAGGATGCGAAAAATCTAGTCCTTGGAGGGACTCAAATGACTGCCAGGCTTCACAGGTTTGATGAATGTGAAAAATCCAGGAAGTACAAGGGTGGATCCATGTTGGGGCCTGATAGCCCTCCATTTGATCCAAAGAAGACAAAAATGTTGATTTCTATGGCAATTGAGATTGAATTTGCTGAAAAAGCTCGCAATAAGGCAGCTCAATCTGGAATCACTGATTTGTCTCAATATGATGGTCAAATTGAGAAATTGAAAAGGGAGTTGGATGACATGTTTGGCAGAGAAGAAGGAAAAACTTCCAGCAAAGGATGTGCAAATAGTTCTTGCAAATCAGAAAACTTTGGATTGAAAGCTTTCACAAGGGATTTGAGGACGAATTTCAAAGGATTGGATGACATATACGTCTGGCACGTGTTATGTGGTGCTTGGGGAGGGGTGAGGCCTGGAACAACTCATCTTGATTCCAAGATTGTGCCGTGCAAATTGTCCCCTGGACTTGGTGGAACCATGGACGATCTTGCTGTGGTGAAAATTGTTGAGGGTTCCATTGGACTTGTTCATCCTGATCAAGCCGAAGATTTCTACGACTCGATGTACTCTTACCTTTCTACCATTGGAATTACTGGAGTTAAAGTGGATGTGATTCATGTAAGTTTTTCTTTTATTTTAAGGTCTATAGTTAATATTATAAGATCAATAAACTAATATACTTCTTCAATACAGACACTTGAATATGTGTCTGAGGATTATGGTGGTAGGGTTGAGCTTGCGAAGGCCTATTATAAAGGGCTGTCAAAATCCCTTGCCAAGAACTTCAATGGAACTGGACTAATATCCAGCATGCAGCAATGCAATGACTTCTTTTTACTTGGAACTCAGCAGATATCTATGGGAAGAGTTCGTCAGTTTCCTTTTTTTGGATTTTCCCATGTTGGTGTACACTTTAATCTTTCGAAAATGAGAAAAAGTTTGCAGAATATGGTAATTAATATAATGCCTTCGCCTTTTTAACTTTTCTGAACAGGGGATGATTTCTGGTTCCAAGATCCTAATGGTGATCCAATGGGAGTATATTGGTTACAAGGTGTCCATATGATTCACTGTGCCTATAACAGCATGTGGATGGGTCAGTTTATACAACCAGATTGGGACATGTTTCAATCGGACCATCTGTGTGCGAAATTCCATGCTGGATCCCGGGCTATCTGTGGGGGGCCAATTTATGTGAGTGATTCTGTGGGTGGCCATGATTTTGATCTGTTGAAGAAACTTGTATTCCCTGATGGTACCATTTCCAAATGCATTCATTTTGCTCTCCCAACAAGAGATTGCCTCTTCAAGAATCCCCTCTTTGACTGCAAAACCATTCTCAAAATTTGGAACTTCAACAAGGTAGCTTCAAAAAATAAGAAATTTTTATTTTTTTGTATATGTGAATATTGTTTACTAGTTACAAATTTCACAGTATGGAGGTGTGGTTGGTGCATTCAACTGCCAAGGTGCTGGATGGGATCCTAAGGAGCAAAAGATAAAGGGCTACTCCCATTGTTACAAACCAATTTCTGGTTATGTTCATGTGAGTGACATTGAATGGGATCAGAAGGAGGAAGCAAATGAAATGGGAGAAGCAGAAGAATATGCCGTCTATTGTAGTGAGGCCGAGATACTAATTGTAACAACACGCAATTCTGAAGCTATTCCAATCAATATTCAGCCATCTACATTTGAGATTTTCAGCTTCATCCCAATCAAGAAACTCGCCCAGGCTTTGAAATTCGCGCCAATTGGACTAATCAATATGTTCAATAGTGGAGGAACAATTCAAGGCGTGGTATACAATGGGACTGGTGTGGAAATTGAATTGAAGGGGGGAGGGAATTTCTTGGCCTATTCCAGTGTGTCACCTAAGAAATGCTATCTCAATGGTTCTGAAGTTGGATTCAATTGGTCAGAAAATGGCAAATTGGGATTGTACCTTCCCTGGATTGAAGAGGCTAGTGGCATTTCTAATGTGACTTTTGTTTTCTGTGTGTGATCCTGTGCTCTAGTGCAGCATGTGACAACTAAAAAATACAGAAAATCGAAGAAATATTCAGTGTTTTACTTATTTTGGTTTCTAAGCCCTGTTTTGTCGCTTTGATGTCAATTCCATCTATTGTTTTCTCCCACTTAGAAAGAGGGATTTCGGTTCCAGGACTACGCGCCCTCTTGTGAAGTTACTCAGACCACTTGTCTTATATTTCTGAATGGTTTTATTCTGAGTACTTCAAAGTCTTTTCTATATACCATATTTTGTGGGAATCCAGAGAGAGTATGTGCTACATTTTAGTATTCAGACCAATTTAGATGGTTCATTGGATAGATTCAATTCAATGAATGGATCATTTAACTGAACAGCATTACACTTTTTCAAATATCTCAATTTAGACAACAAACATTGGTATATTTATCATTAGTAAACTGAACCAAACTCATAAAGACTAAACAAGTATACATAATTAATCTCAAAAGTTCTTCGGCTCCCATATTTCCAGTAATATCATCGATTAAGACTTGTTAAAGAGAGACAGGTGGAAGATAATCGATCATGTCGACTAGATAATATTCTTACAAGTAACAGGAACTATTTTGAACAAGAATTGGTATGAAAAAGTGTCCACCGTTGGAGGACCATCTAATTCTAACCATTGATATAAAAGACTGATCGGTGCTTCGAACTGTCTTTTAAATAACTTTCACCTAATCAAACAATAAGTAACTAACACCTGTCATTGTAAATAAATATCTCTAATAACGTTAATGGAACGATTGAGCTTGGATTGACTGAATTAAGGCCCCGTTTGATATGCTAAAATTTCCATGGAAAAAGGAATTCAAATTTCATTTTTCCTCTTTTGTCACGTTTGATATACTAAAATATCCATGAAATTCTTTTTCCGCAAATGCCACACTTCCTATGAAATGGTTGAATTGTTTTTCCTACATTTTTTGCAGAAAAATGGAATTCCACCCTCTTTTTTTGGCAATGGAAATAAATTTCATAATCAATTGTAAAAAAAAAAATTCACTTTAATGGACAATTTGAATGTAAAATAAAACCAAACGAACACTAAACTTTGATAAAAAATGATTTTCTAGGAAATATGTATAAACTTTTTGGGAATGGAAACAAATTTTATAAACAATTATAGAAAAAATTATCACTTAAATGGATAATTTTCATGTAAAACAAAGCCAAACGAACACGAAATTTTAAAAATTTTCTGGTGGAAAATTATACCAATTAAACACACTTAATTAACAATTCTCAGAAAAATAAGTTTTAGACAATTACTTTATCTGAAATTCAATTTTTTTCTACTCATTTTTCACTCTTACAATCAAACGGACCGTAAATCTAATTGCTTGTTTGAAACCATCCCCTTCAAGAAACAGCACATCATTATCAAAATCTAATTTCGTCAAATCTTACCTAATCAAATCTAATTGAAAATTACAAGAAACGCTGCTGCCTTTTACACGTGTTGCAGTCTCTGGCCGACCACGGTCTTTACTGGGAATTAAATTGTGAGAATTTACACGCAGATGTCGATTCTTTCGTTTTAGATTTTCTAGAAATTGCATGTTTGAAGCTACTTACATGCATGTTGCATTTGCCCAAAATTAAATTAAGTAGAGGCCCTTTTAATTTGTTATACAATAGAATTTCATCCAATTAAGCCCCTGGTTGACAACTATTATTTTAAAATTATTTTTTCTACTTACTCATTTTCAATCACACAATAAAATATTATGTATTCAAACCCAAAGTTTTTTCTTACTTAATCACAAATTCTTAAAAAAATTACAATTCAAAACTCTATTTTACTCAAATAATGGTTGTCAAACAAAGGCTAAGAATGTTACTAGTATCATAAAGGAAAAGAAAAATGGTTCCAAATTTGTGTGTTGGTTCTTTTAAACATGTGATTTTTGTCAAGCAAACAATAAAGTTAATTTAAATTTTAATCACAATACAGAAAGAAATGAATATAACATAAGATTTTGCAATCTCATCAAAACTTAGTTTTTCCCATAAAATATATATTTATGGGTTAGGCCAGGCTCGATTTCACTTAGAGGAAATTACACCTAGACCTGATTTTAACATTTCATTTTCATAAATCTTGAATCAAGTTTCATAATGCAAAAATCAGGTTTTAATTAAAAATTTTAAAACATTTTTTTATTTTTATTTTTTAATATATATACTTCCCTACCCTATCTACCCCAATCAAACCCTAAAATCAATTCTCAACTCTCATCCCTCTTCTCCCGTCTCTTGCTCTATGGCGGCGGCGGCGGCGGTCACTCCCAACCCTACCTCCCACGAGCTTCCTGTCTACGCCATTACCTCCATTTCTCCTCTTCTTTACACCTCTCAGCTTCTGACTCGCTACTCCTGTCGACTCTCTCCATAATCTCCTTTCCATCAATGTTGCGATCCTTTGTTCAATCCCGGCAAGCTCCTTATGCAATCGAACCTCTAGAAGACGGCGAAGGGTGGTTTGATGGTTTGATTGGAAATATCACGGTGAGATCTGTTGGCCAGTAGGTGGTTCCGACTGGTATGGTAGCTGGAAGTGGAGTGGGCCGAGGTTTGAGATGTCAATGTTTCCCAAGTGTGCTCATCATAGCCATTCTGCAACCGTTGAGGTCTATCAATGCTCATCGAAAAAATTTCAGAGCATATATTTTCAATTTTTCCATCCATAGAATTGTCGGTATCTTTGTCTGAATCAAGTCCATAAGAATTTAGGGATTGATCAATTGAGTCATTGGTACAGACGTGAAGGAACTGTTCAAAATAGTTCTGCCATCTGTGCTTGAATTCTTTTTAACAGGTTCCAGTTTGCTTTTGTCTCGACTTGTGTTGCTTTCTTCACTAGGAACCAGCTTCTTTTCAACATCACTGTGCAACAAAGAAACCTGACTTCGGTGGTGATAGTGGTGATGGGGTCTAGGGGGTGGTGATAGTGGTGTTGGGGAGGGTGTGGTGTTGGTTTTTGAGATGTTGATGGTGCCACTGGTGGAGGCAGTGGCGAAGTGGTGGTCACAAATAATTTAGTTGTTTGTGACCATTAATTTGGTTGGTTGGCTATCCATAAACGATATGTGACTAATGAATTGGATAAAATGTGACCAATACATGATGTGTGACCTAAAAAATATTAATTTGTGACCAATAATTTGATAAATTGTGACCTAAATAAAATTTGTATTCAATTAATGGGATGTTTGTGACCGTAAATAAGTATTGTGACTTACAAATTTTGTGATTTGTGACCGATGAAAAAATTGTGACTTTCAAATTTTTAAGTTGTGACCGATGAACAAATTGTGACCTATGAAAATTTTGAATTGTAACCTAAAAAATTTTGAATTGTAACCTAAAAAATTTTGAATTGTGACCTAATTATATAGACCTGTAACCTTAACAAATTCGCCGGAATCGGATCAGTCGTCGGAACAGTCGTCGGAGAAGAGTGGTGACCGGAAAGATCGCCGGAATATCCCCGGAGTTGTAGGGGGTGGTGGAGGTGGGGGTGGGTTAATTATTTTATAGTAAAATTAAATATTAATAATAAATTAATTTAATAATTATTATTTCATAATTAAAAATTTAAAGAAATCTGATTTTTGAAAGTTGAAACATGTTTTGATATTTTTGAAATGGGTAAAAGTAAATACCTTATTTATGTATTCTTCTCTTTCACTTACCTCCACTTGGTTTGTATTTCATTGGGCCTACCTATGTCCACCATAGCAACTAATTAAGAGGAAATTACATAATTCCATGGGTTAGAAGATTGAAATTCAAAAATTAGGGATCAAGTTTCATTATTCAAAAAGCAGGTAATATATAAAACCCCTAACCCTAATTTTTCGCTCTCTCTCTCTCTCTCTCTCTCCTCCCCCCTCCCTTCTCCCAATCGGTGGCGCGATGTTAAGATCTGCATCGTGTTAGTGAGAGATCTACAACATCTTCGAGTGGAGGCAATTTTTGTCAAAATTAGGATTTAATTCTGGGTGGTGCGATCTGTGTGGCTATGTGGTGCGATTTGTAATCCCTTTGTGTCCGTGTGTTGGGTTTTGATGAAGGTGGTGACGCCGGTGCGATGGTGGTGGCAACGTGGTATGATTTGTGTGTCAGTGTGCGATCTGTACATCTGTGTGTGGGCTGTATGTTAGATTGTTGGTGCAAGTAGTGCTGGTGGTACAGTGGTGGTGTTGTTGGACTGTTGTTACAGGTGATGGTGGTGGTAGCGACGTTGAATCTATGGTTTGAGCTTGTCTGTGGTGGTGGCTGGAGGAGGCTCGTGCTTTGGTGGTGAACGGTCCTGATATGGCGTTGGTGGTGGTTTTCCATGAAAAGGAGGTGAATGGATTGGTGGGGCTTTGTGCTTGGCGGTGAACGGTGATGATAAAGTGTTGGAGGCGACTGTCTGTGAGGAGGAGGGGTTGCATAGCTAGGTGGTGATTAATCAGTGGCAAGAGGTGGTGGCGGGTTTGTGGTGGGTGGTGTGATGTGGTGGAGGTGGTTGTCAGTGGCTTTGTTGGTGCTATTGCGACGTGATGAGGGTGGTCGAAAGTGGCCATAGTGGTAGTTGGGGTAGTCTGTGACCAAATGTTGGTAATTCGTGATCAAATATTTAGTAATTTGTGACTAATTACTCATCTGTGACATAAAAATTTAATAATATGTGAGTCAAAAATAATTTTTGATCAACTAATTTAAAAATCTGTGACCTCGAAATAATCTGTGATCAATTAATTTTAAAATATGTGACATGTGACCTATAATTATGTATATGTGACTATTAATTATATAACTATGATCTTATTATATTTAATTAATTAACTAAAAATCTGATTTTTGCATTAGTGAAACTTAAAACTTAATTTTTGAATTGTGTATAGTTAATATCTTATTTTTGAACTCTTCCCACTAATTAATTCATAGATGAACCACATTCCGAAGGAAAACATAGGCCCATCACTTTTGTGTAGTGTGTTATTTATCCATGTTTGAAAAATTTATCGTGGAAATGAAATTTTGAAAGATATTTATGTCTTTAAATCCGTGGCACATAATGAACCAGGCTTCCTTAAACATAATTAACATACACCTTTTCGACTACATTTATGTTCCATTAAAATCTTGAGCAAAAAAAAAAAGTCAGAACATTGCCTTCCTTATCCAAACACAAAAATCTATTTATCAACTTATGTTGAGACAAATATCCATATCCTGATCAAGTCTAAACAGTCAACAGGCTTCCTGTAGGGAAACATGGAGTTGTAACCATCGCAATTGAGCTGGAAAAAATGAGGCCTAGTCCCTATTCACACCATAATGCATTGAATTTGGAAAGTGGGGGGAAGGAACAATCCTGGGTGTTTTACTTGGTGGCGTGATCAAAGTAAGTTGGTGGTTCAATGGAAGCAGCCGGCAACAGGAAGGAATCGTGTGCATCAACCAAAACTCTTACACGTGTCTCTCTTGTATTGATTGATCCCACTTCCTTCAAAGCCTTGTCTAATAATGCATTATCCTCGTAGGTTCCCAACCCACCTACAAAGTCCCATATTAAAGGCTGTGTGTCTGCCAAACAAAATTTCTTGAATGAATAATGGGTGATTCACAAAAGCCAATTCTCAGCAAACCTTTATGGACCAAAACCCTATTTGAAAGGATTAGTCTAAATGTACATAATCAATTACTTAATGGATTACACCCCCTCACATGGATGAGAGCCCAAACACAATGAAATATTCGTGGGCCCCCCTCCATGTGAGAGGGGTGTAATCCATTAGATAATGGATTGAGTGTACATCTAGTACAACTCTATTTGGAATCACCAGGCAGGAAAAAATGGTCTTCATCTTAAATCAAGAACATAAGGTGTAAAAGGATTTTGACGAAGAGAAGCGGACGTTTCGATCAGTCGAAAAGGCCCCAGGACTCAGTCCAATTCCAGACTGTGAATCAATAGGAGTGGAAAGGCTTTTCAAGGAAACAGCAGAGATTACATTATGGCTTTACAAATGAGAGTTAAAGTCATGCAAATTATGGTAAATGCATTGTCAGGTTCTGATGAATGATTTGTTTGTTAATTCATTTGCAGACACCATTCGTTTTCATCCATTAAGTAATGTAATTTATATTGCCAGAGCAGCCGGTTTAGAAGTCCAGGTACGTACAGGTGCAGCATATATAGTGTTACTCCTTTAAATTACGTGACACACACATGATAGGAAGGGTCCCACATACCGACTTGACATTGACTTAAAGGATCCTCTAAAAGATAGTAGTTTGGCTCTCCCTCACATTTTCAAGGCAGAGATTGCATATTTAAATTTTGCCTTAACTCTTCAAATAAGTATGTAATTTGTTTTGAATTTATACTATATGATAACAGTGATGCTACATGGTTGACATAATACTACATGACAACCCATTATTGAACTGTTTAAAACATATTCAGTTTTTTCCATCCAATTACATATTGCCAACACCTATAATATCAACCAATATATTACCTACTTTCTAACAAAGTAGCATTATTGATATGCAAAATTGTAATTTTTTTTCAAAAATACAGAAAATTTGTTTGATACATATTATTTTCAAAATACATTATTGTGAGACAATATTTAAGTACTTAAAGACGTGTGGATATGATAAGTGTCATCATATATACATATAAAGAGAGAGAAAACCGGTAACAATAGTCAAATGTGAAGATGGATTTTGCAGTATTAGAGCATCCCACACCCCCACTTTATATTTGAATAATCGTTGTTGATAATATTGATGATGTTAAAATCTGGATCATTGATTTAAAATATAGTTTTTAAAATGGATGAATGTGAAGTTGTCAAGTGTGAATTATTAATCAAGATTGTAAAAACTGGTTGCACTAGTATGATTGATTTTGAATTAACCTATTTTTATCTGTTTTCGATTTCTCATAACGTATGTTATAAGCAACCTAGTGAAGTGGTCGCATTTTTTTAAATCCAAAATATAATTGGCATAATAAAATAACTAAAGTTGTTACATGTACATTCATTTTATACATCAAGTTTGACATTCATGATGTGTCAAAATCATGGTCATTGATTTGAATAGGAATTGTCTACTTGTACATAATAATATGTACATCAAGGTGTCCACCCTCTCACATGAGGGTAGGACCCACTTGAATAAAAAATATTATCTCCAAGTGGGCCCCACCCCCATGTGAGGGGGTGGACACCTTGATGTACATATTATTATGTACAAGTAGCAATGTTCATTTGAATAACACTTTTTTAAATCCTGTGATTTTGTTATATCAAAGGGTGTCAAATTTGTTGTACAAAAAGAATGTACAATTTGTTTAATTCATTTACTTGATGCGGCCACCATCAGGCAAATAGTGATTTGCCGCGTGGACGATAAGTAATCATGTGGCATTTGAAATGGCTGATGCCCAAAGACAGGAATCTATTTACGGGCAGTTTTTTATGGTTGATGTTTCAGGGTAAATTGAAGTCATCATTTTATGTATCTAAACTACATTTTTATATTTTTAACTATTTTGAGTTCTTGTGAGAAATATAAAACTTTTTACATACTAAATATTTACATTTTAAATGAGAAACAATAAAGCAGCTCACTAACCAATTGGATTCTCAAGTAATAATAAATTCCCAACTACTTGCTTGAATAGCTAATAGGTCTCGCCTAGTCGAGGTTCCTTTTTAATACCGAGAAAGCCCCTTTACCTTTTTTTTTTTCTTGGTTTGATAAAAGGGCAAGGATGCTATGAACAACCGAGTTCTCCATCCAAGTTGACTTTCGTTATTCTCTTGTCTCAATTATATAATCATATTTGTTTCTCGAGAATGTTTGTTTTATTCATTTACTTATATACTCTTATTACTTTGTCGAGTTATAACCAATATTTTTCAATTTACTCCTAGTTGTTGATAATTAAATAAAGGTAAATTAGGAAATTTTTTTGGCAAAAATTGCTTTTTCAATAATATTAAATTTTTTTTTTTTGATCTATGTAAAAAATCAATCTATATAAATAGGACAGATAGAATAAAAAGAAAAGAACTGATTTAACCCTATATTTATGAGAAATGCTATTCATCCCCAGTCTATGTGGCCTATCATTTAACCAATAATTTACATCCACATAGTCTGGAGATGAATCTCCACTGGGGATGAATAGTATTTTTCTATATTTATTCAGCCGGACAAATACGATACAACTTCTAGAAGAATTTTTTGTACCATATAAAAGATATGGCATTTATTTCTTTTTGGCCACATATAATCAACTTATTTACACTTGGATGATATTTTATTCCAAATAAAATAATGGCAATTTATTTTCCGAGTTTCATCACTCAATAAGAACCAAAATTAAAGACACGATTGTTACAAACAAATTCAATCAATATATTTATTCATTGAATTTTGCCTTTGTTTCTTTCTATTAAGAATAAATAAATAAGCCATGTTTACAATCACCATTTAAATTTTAAATTTTTCTTTATATTTTAACCACACGTTCTTAAAAAAATCATTATTTAAAATATAATTCTTTTAAAATAATGGACATCAAATGGGCTAAATAATAATATGATAGTTTCCATTTAATAAAGTAGAAAGAGGATAACTTTAGAAAGATGCATGCACTTCACTGCACAGCACACGGGCGAGGAACAAAGAGAAAAGTTTCCGATAAAAAAAAAAAAAAAAAAAAACAAACAGAGCCGTAGTGGAGATCGAGTTCACACTGTAACCGGTTCACCGGTCAAAACTAACGTCTGAATGTGTAGACCTCGAATTCTCCTCGCATTTAATACTACCGGGCCTTTGTTTTATTCCGTACACCCTTGACTTGACTGCCGTTTCCCACTTGCTTGTTATATACTCCACCACAAGCGACCTGACCTCCCTCGGTTCTCTCTCTCCCAAAACATTTTATGAGGAGGAAAGAGTGTGTGAAAATGGAAGATTCAATCCAATTGGATTACTATCCAGCGAGTAGTTATTCATTATCTGGGCTGATGGATTATTCTGCTGAAGGTGAAAAGAGCTCATTAGGGTTCATGGAGTTGCTGAATAAGCAAGATTTTGGGCCTTCATTCTTAAATATGTTACAAGTACCTCCCGAACGCTTAATTCAGACTCAGACTCCAACGGTTTTTCAGGAATCATCAGAAGTGGTGAATACACCAAATGATTCCTCTATTTCTTCAGAATCCTGTGGTGGACCAAATGATGAGCAGAATAAAGAGGTAATGGATGGAGAAGGAGAAGAAGAAGAACACAAGAAGACCAAGAAACGGTATTTTTTTATAATTACTATTAGAAAAAGATAAGTGTTTTTAACTTTTGTTTGTGGTTTCAGATTTGTGTGTGTTGTTTGAAGATTTTGATTTTGATTGTGTTTGTTAATTTCGGGGTTCTGGAAACAGGTTAAAGCCCAATAAAAAAAGACAGAGAGAGCCAATGTTTGCTTTTATGACAAAGAGCGAGGTGGATCATCTGGAAGATGGGTACAGATGGAGAAAGTACGGCCAAAAAGCCGTGAAAAACAGCCCATTTCCTAGGTACGTACTTTTAAACTCAGGCATTTACTTCGTCGTCTATATATTCCATTGTAATTCAGCTGCTAGATGAAAATCGTCCATATATTTGATTTATTTCTGACGGGTTTTGACATTGTTTTAGGGGCTACTATAGGTGCACCACTGCTTCATGTAATGTTAAGAAAAGAGTGGAGAGATCTTACCATGATCCAAGCACAGTGGTGACTACATATGAAGGCCAACACACTCATCCAAGCCCTGTACCAGCCCGGCCATACCCCGCTGCTGCACTTGCTTCTGGCTCTGCCTTCTTTTCCGGTGGAACCACTACATTCTCACCGCCTGCACAAACGGTTTTAACTCCACTATCCTATTACAATTATGCGACGGCAGTGAATGGTGGTTCTATGGAACACTATCCTTACACTTTACTAACGGACATCGGACTTCTTCAAGACATTTTGCCATCATCCATTGTTAGGAAGGAAGAGTAATGAATGCTTATCCAGTTTATTTTAATTTTTTTATGCTTATCTCAGACCGACAGAGTATATAAATTAAGGAGTTGTGATTTAATGAACCTCCAATGTTGCTGGTATGCACTTTGTAACAATGTTCCAGTTTCCAGCGTCAGACAGAGAAGAATTGGTAAACCTTAGTGATTATCATTCAAGGTCTTAATTTTTTTCATTTTATACTTGTTTTTCAACTGCCTTTAACAGTGACCATAGGATTTGAACTGAAATGATCCACGGTGGGCATGAGTTATAATGTCCAGTCGCCACGTGCCCACCGAGGGCATTAGATCAAAGCTGAGGATATGAAACTAGAGAGATGCTTGATGTACACCCTTACACTCCTCTCACAATGGTGGGGGGCTCGCAATTTAAAAAATCGCGGACCCCACACTCCATTGTGAGAGGAGTGTAAGTCTTAATGTACACAAGAGTGTACATTAAGACTTATTCATGAAACTATACATTTATTTTCTTTTGGTTGTTAAAAGGAATGTGCATTTAGTGTGTATATATATATTTTTGCAAAAACACAAAAGAATAGCATCATTCGGCATATGGGGATTCTTTTTGCCTATGAATTCTTTATGGAGAGTAATAGATGGGGCTAAATCTTCGAGCATGCGTACACATCCATTGTAGGGAAACCTAAAAGAATGACCCACTTTTGTTCTCTATAATTGTTAACTGTTCATTTTCCGCTTTCAATTGCACGTGAAAAATGTACTCGTGTGGTTACATTCATTGAATCCTAACGTGTGATGGCGAAATACGTGGACCGAAAGGGACAAGGTTATGAAAAATCAATGATGAAAAGAAAATGATTGCGAGAATAGGTGGTGGCATATCATGAATTGCAACCCTGAATACTTTTGAGAGGGATCAATTCAATAGCGAACAAGGGACAAGCTTTTATTTACAGGTCTTCATATTTGAATATGAAAAAAGCCTGAGAAAGAAAATACTTACATTGAAATTCGACAGCTCGTATAATAGATTTGCTCACTGCCTATTTGAATTTTTATGTCTTGAGCACAATGTATCAAAATAACCCACATTTGTAATTGAGGCTGCAGCTCGAACACGACATCAAACCCATAAATTCACTGGAAAATGCAATTTCAAGGAGAAATAATTCAATTATGATTCTGAGAAATAAGAACTACCAACATAAATTTCACAGTAGTAGACCATGCACCACTTGCAAATAGAGAGTTACAGTCTGTTACCATACATGACAGTGGGAGTTATTTCAGAGGGGCAAAAAAGGGAAAAGGAAACATCTGGAAAATACTCAAATAGCGGAATTTACAAGATGCATTGCAGAGTCTGATGCACAGCACAGCTTCTGGAGAAAAGAGAGTTTCTAACTCATAACTTTAAGGGTGCGTTTGATTGTAACGGTGGAAAATGGGTGGAAAGAAAATGTTTTACAGAGAAAAGATTTACTAAGAAAATATTTTGCAGGGAAAATGATTTCAAGTGTGTTTGATTGGTATAATTTTTCGCTCGAAAAATTTTTAAATTTTTTATTCGTTTGGCTTTATTTTACATGAAAATTGTCCATTAAAGTGATATTTTTTTCACAATTAGTTATAAAATTTGTTTCCATTGCCAAAAAGTAAAAAAATAAGGGAAAAAATTGTTTCCTAAAAAATAATTTTTTTATCAAAGTTTAGTGTTTGTTTGACTTTGTTTTACATGAAAATTGTCCATTAAAGTGAAGTTTTTTTTTTTTTTTTAACCATTGATTATGACATTTGTTTCCATTACCCAAAAAAAAAAAAAATTTCCAGCCAGCCGAGAAAATATTTTCTCACCAAAAATGTGGGAAAACATTTTCATCAAAAACAGGAAAAACGCACACGTGTGAGGAAAATTCGGAAAATATTTTTCGTAGAAAATTTCGCCTATCAAACAGCCAAAAAAATGAAAAGTGAAAAATATTTTTCTACTTTCTCGAAAAATATGACCTATCAAACACGGCCTAATAGCAAAATGACGGGACAAGACATTCCGCACAAACCTAATGGAATATGAAGGAAAAAACAATCTTCGAGTGTCCAGACAACAGTTTGTTTAGACAAGTGCCATGATTACAACACTAAAGTTTTGAACAATAAGGAGATGAAATCGCACCCTATTAGTTAAGGACATTTGACGCACCCGATTAGACCAGACAATACCAGAAATATGCATATTCTCAGAGGACGTACCGCTAGGTATATAGTATTTAAGGCAAATAAATTTTATCAATTTACATTTACAAGAAGAGAAGATTTCATAACTAAGAGATTACGTTTCACTCATTTCAAATTTAAGAAATTAAGTTTAAAATTTCAAATCTCAAATATTTTTTTTCAGTTTATTTATAAATTAATTAAATAAACATATATTTTATTAATTAAATATATTAAGGTTGCAATTTCATATAATTTGGTCACAAATCACAATTTTTATATGTCACAAATTATTTTACGGCCACAATTCAAAAATTTTATAACAATTTGTTCATTGGTCACAAATCAAAAATTATACGTCACAATTTATTCATTGGTCACAAATCTATCAAATTAATAATCACATATTATTTATTGATCACAAATCACAACTTATTTTATGATCACAAAACATCAAATTTGTAGTCACAAATTAATAAATTTTTAGGTCACACAGTATTTATTGGTCACATATTATTTATTGGTCATACAGCAAACCAATTTATTGGTCACACAACAACCAAATTGTGACCACCACCACACCGTTGCAACAACTCAAACCATCGTCGCCAGAACCACCAACACCACCTTCGGCAACAAAACCATCGTCTCGAATACCGTAGCCAACATCACCACCAACACCACTACCCACCCACAACCATCGTACAACAGCCACCACCCAAACACTGTACCAGATCCCCCACCACCTGTAGCTCCAACATCACGACTTGTATCACCACCGCACCAACATCACCGTAGCGCCAGTAGCTAGCGAAAGGGTGTCTCCTACCAAGGTCCCTAGAGCTCCTACCACCAGCACCTTCATTGTCACTGTCGCCGCCTGATCCACCACCGTCGTCACACCTCCACCTGCACAACCGACAAAAACTCCCCACAACACCAAAATCACCTCAAACCTCCATAAGCAGCATCATCACCAACAACACTACCACTACACCCCAAGCAGATTCACCATCACCGTCAGTATCCCACCACCGCAGCACCTCACCATCACTACAGTGGCAGCATGAAAACCAACACAAATCAGATCTAACCATCGCAAAGTAGATCTATTACACCGCAACTGCTAAAAACCACGGCAGAATGAAAATCACCCCAAGTTGTTACGTCGTAATGCCAGAGATGAAGCCACCGCTCTTAGATCTGCAAACATGGGGATGGCGTCGTCACTCACTGCTATGATTGGGGCGACGACGTTTACTATGTCGCCTCCGGTGGTGACAGTGAAAAGAGAGAGTGAAAAGATGGAGAGAAGAGAGTGAGGAGAGAGAAGACGAGCTCGCTGCTATGGTTGCAGCGGCGATAATTGATGTGTCGCCTCCGGTGATGACGGAGAGAAGAGAGAATGAGAAGACGGAGATGAGAGAGAAGACGGAGAGACAAGAAAAGATGAGGAAAATGTTTGTCAGTTTGAAATGAAATTGATGAGGGTTTGAAATGAAAATTGTATAATTAATATTTAAAAATGAAATATCTGATTTTTGAAAAGTGAAATCTAATATTTGAAAATTGAAATTGAATCTTGAAAACTCTTATTTCGTGTAATTTCCTCTTACAAGAATGCTATTTTTTACTCCGTATCATTTGAACCAATTAGCTTAAAACGTTCTTTCTAACAAAAAATTAACACTATATCTTAGACAAATTTTATAATTCTTTACACAGTCTAGGACTAATTAGTGAACCAAACACAACCTTATAATGAAAAGAAGTGCACTGGCAGAAAAACCCATAAAAATACCGAAAAAAGAAAGAAAAATAAGCAAAAAATAAAGGGTTGTGCTACTTGTACATTATGACATCCATAATGGATGACATAATATACAAGTGTCAGTACATTATTGGAGGGTGTGCTGGCCCACCAGCACACCCTCCAATAGGATAATTCCACTTGTACATTATGCCATCCATTATGGACGTCATAATGTACAAGTAAAATTACCCAAAAATAAAAAAATGACCTGGCAAGTAAACATGGAAGAAGAGGAAAGGAATTGCAGAGCGAGCAGACATGAACAGTGAGTGGCTGAGGCTACTACTTATTTTCTTGGCAAAATTTAATTAATAAGACACTAAGGGTCCATTTGATAACCCTCATTTTTCATGGAAGTAGGAATTTTTTTTCCATTTTCTAGTTTTTTGCTTGTTTGATAGTACAAATTTTCCATGGAAATTTTTTTCCCTCATACACCCACACGTGCACTTTTCCCATGAAATTGGGGAAATTGTTTTCCCACCTTTTAGGTGGGTTTTCATTTTCCATATTTTTTATTTTTTCTGCAATTGGGAAATATTCTAGATACAATTGTTAAAAAAATTATCACTTTTATCGACAATTTTCATGCAAAACAAAGTGGTATTCGGTATGATAATTTTTTTTCAATATTTTTCCCAATTGGAACAAATTTTAGACCAAATGGTAGAAAAAATTATCACTTTAATGTATAATTTTCATAAAAAATGAAGCCAAACGGACACCAAACTTTCAAGATTTTCCTTGAAAAACTATATCAATCAAACACAATTAATTACAATTCTTAGTAAAACAACTTTTAGGCAAATCAATTCTCTGTAAAATATTTTCTTTCCACCCATTTTCCACATTTGCAATCAAACGGACCCTAAGTATGATGTATTTCAATTACTTTTTCAAAAATCAGATATTAATTTAAATTTTATTTGTTAAATAATTAATTAAAAAATATTTTATTAATTAAATGTATTAGGGTCACAATATTATATAATTTATGATCATAGTTATATATTAATCACAATTACAGACGACACAATCACAAATAACAAATTTTATATATCATAATTTATTTATCAGTCACATTTAACTAAATTAATTTGTTACATATTATTTTTTGATAACAAATCAAAAATTTTATGAAACACAACTTTATTTCATGATTATAAAATATCAAATTAATTGGTTACAAATTATTTTTAGGTCACAAATGATCAAATTATTGGTTATAAATTAACAAATTTTTAGATCACACATTATTTATTAGTCACAAATTATTTATTTCATTGGTCACACATTGCATATGGGTCACACATCAATCAATTTATTGATCACAATCAACCAAATCATATGTGACTATCACGATATCGGGCAGAATAGTGATTATTTTGCAGGCTAATTCTACAAGCAAATTCATAGGGAATAACACAAGATTAATACCAAAAAAATATAGAGAAAACGTTTCTGAAGTTCAGAGAATTTTATTATATAATGCAATAATCAAAATAAGTCCACAAACCAGACTTTATAGCAAAAATTCGAATTTTACCAAAAATGAAAAATTCCAAAAATCACATCAAACGAAAATATGAAATAAAATAAATAGTTTGCGAAAAATCTAGCCCAAATCTAGGGATAGCAAAAAAAACCCGACAAACCCGATACCCGCGGGGGAAAACCCGCTTAAATGGGTAACGGGGCGGGGACGGGTAACGAGGTCCCCGCCCCACCCCGCCCCGTTTAAATTTTTTTTATTAGAATTCAATACTTTAAATGAAATTTTTTATTAGTTCTAATAGAAAATAGCAACTAAAATTATTTGTCCAAATCTAATGAATATGGGTAATAAAAATAAATTATCAAAAACTTAAAAAAACAAAAACAAAAAAAATTAAACGGGGGAATAAAAGGGGAATGGACATACCCCCGCCCCAACTTAAACAGGGATGGGGCGGGGAATTTCTTAGCGGGGCGGGGGCCCGTTGCCATCTCTACCCAAATCGGGTTTAAAAATAATTTCCTAACATACAATCGAAATATTACCAAAAATTGTAAAATTTAACTGAAAATAGCAATTCGAAAGGAAAAAAAGCGGAATTTGAGGATGAAAACAGTACACATCGAGCAAAGCTCGGTGGCCACGACATGCGCGCCTAAACAAGCTTTCCGAATTGTGGTCATAATCGCGATTTTGATAACCATAGCCAAAGTTATGGCCAAATTATAGAAACACGACTCAATTACCATGCCGATCTGCTAACTCGTAATTCTTTAGAGCCATTAACGTGTTATCTGACAACTCAGCATTTGAGTCGGACCCTCCTGCATCAATCACCTCACGACTGCCACCAACTGCATTGCCGTCGAAACCGTCACCGCCAAACCATCACCACCACCTCCCGACAACAAATCATCGTTTCAAACACCGCAGCCAACGTCACCATCACCACTACCAACAACCACCACCCTAAAACCACTAAAACTTGGAAACCACCAACACCCATCCAACAAAAAAAAATAAAAAAAAAATCATCATCATCACCACGATCTGCGCCGCTACATACACCATCTAGGCCGCTACAACTCACAAGCGCGATCTGCAGTGCAACCTCTCTATGCAGCACCACTGTGCAGCAATATCGCCGCTACAGATCACCACTACACAACATCGTATGCACAGATCACCAGTTCTACATATAAATAGGTTATCTTTGGTTCAAGTGTGTACTTCACAATTTTTGAAGTTCATTCACACTTCCCTCACATAGATATGCTTCTATCCACTGTGACGCCGGACATTCAACTGAATACACGAGTGCATATGCGCTCATGCATGTGGTTATTGTGTGTCTGCTTAGGTTGTCATCAGCAACTCTAGTCTGGGTTTCATGCCTCCTGGCATGTACCAAGGATTTCTAAGTAAGTGCTGACGCAGATAGTTGTAGTTTCTCAGTATTCTTATGGTGTCTTGCCTCCATGCATCTGCTGACCTCTTCCGTGGGCTCCTCTGGGATAACCAATTTTTTCTTTAGTACCCAATTGTTTTGTCCGTCCTGGGGAGGCTGAAAAAAGCTGCAGATGAAGCCAAAGCTCGGTTTGGTCACATTGATGGGGATCATCTTACACTCTTGAATGTGTATCACGCGCACAAACAAAATAGTAAGTTTCTATAGTTGATCTCTCATATCTTTTTTCCTATCTTTTCATCTATCATGTTGGTATTAATATCTGTTTTCAATTTCTATTTTTTTCAGAGGAGGATCCACAATGGTGTTACGAAAACTTTGTCAATCATAGAGCATTGAACTTTGCAGATAATGTTAGACAGCAGCTAGCTCGCAATATGGCCAGGTTCAACCTCAAGCTATGCAACACATATTTCAAAAACCGTGATTACTATGTCAACATTGGAAAGGTTATGCTAGCTGGATACTTCATGCAGGTTGCCCATCTAGAACGCACAGGTCACTATCTGACTGTGAAAGACAATCAAGTATGTAATTACAGCAAAAAGTGTATTGTTTCAGTTGCAACCTATAAAATATGTTTTCAATGCTGAACCATGATTTGTGTTCGTTTTAAATTTATGCGTTCATTATTTACATTCAGGTTGTTCACTTGCATACTTCAAATTGCTTGGACCATAAGCCAAAGTGGTTTATCTACAATGAATGTCTTAACAAGCAGAAATTTCATCCGTACAGTAGCCGATATTCATGGTGAATGGTAAACTTCTGTCTGCCATTTGATTGTTTTTCAGGTTCTTTTATGGCTCGATGGAACTGTGATGATATTTTTTATTTTTCCTAAGGAAGTCGGTGTACGGAGAAAGTTGGCCCTGGTAGCCTTGTAGTTGAGGTATTGTTGGGTGGTTATAGGTGTGAATCTCCGTGGGAGGAGTTGTTGGACATGGTGGTCTGCACGCTTTGGAACAAAAAGAAAATGCCCTGATTCTGTCTTGTTATTTGCAATTAGCACTTGTCAATTCTTCAGGCAAAGATAAAGGTTTCTAGGTTTGATTCTTTAGTCAAAAGGAGACTTTTGAAGTTTTTTTATGATTGCATATTTTGTGGATATATTTTCAGCTTAAATATTTCTTAAGCTGAGATTCTAAAAGTTATTCTTACCCTCTTCAATTTATGTGCAGGTTGGTTGACATAGCCCCACATTACTATGATTTGATGAACTTCCCCAACTGTAAAGCAAAGCGGCAACTTGAGAAGCTGTATAAAAAAGGGAAAAATGTGAAGGAGGAGCGCAAGAATATAAAGTGAAGGGATACACTCGACAGTACTTCCTGAAGATCCTCGCAGATGGTTATAGAGCATCTAGATTGATCAATTGAGTTTCAAACGGCTCGAGTTTGTGGGTAGTCAAACATATATTGTACCTGAGTGTTTGAACATTGATTTCAGTTTGTATGGATACTTCTGAATTAGTTGTTTCCCTTCTGCATGTGGGGTTTCTATTCTATAAATTACTTACTGTTGGCTACTGAAGTAATAAAAGCTTGTGCATCTTTCTCCTGCGTCTCTGTTTGTGTGAGCATATGAGCTTGTGCTAGTAAAATTCATAGTAAACCACCTGGGATGGTCTTGTTGGCTTAGGTGAGGGTGACCGAAGCCAATCTTAATACTTTCCATTTTTGAGTAACATTATTCGTGTGATTGTTTTTTCTTCTGTGCTATTGTCAACTGTCAAGGGGTCTAATTTGCAGTCCATGCTTAGAATTCTTTCACCCATTGATGGCAATGATTTGCCATGAATGTGATACAAATTAGTAATTAGTTCAACTACTCTAGAGCATTCCACTTAGTTAGTTAGGGGAAGGGTAATATGAATATAATAGAACGCCTATAAAAGGTCAGTTTCTTACTTAAATAAGAGCTGACCTGGGGGGTAACTGTTGACACCGACTTCTGAGGTCGTTAAGCTCGGACTATTATATTCCAATGAAGGTAAAACAACGTGAGCTCGGTGGTACGAGGTCAGTTCAGTTCTGAATAACTTACTCAACAAGCTATTGTAGTCTTTCAAGGCACAACAGTAACTAATGATTACAGATCGCTGACAAGATCTTTGAGTTACCAATTAGGAAAACACACATGTAAAGGTCCTATGTCAGCACCTATCTAGCCCCCCAATCAGACATCTTAGCTTGCCTAGCTAAGACTATGCATTTATTGCTGGCACCCGCTCGTCCCATCACCTCACGATCAACAGGACATAATTGAGCTCGGACTCCAATCCTGTTGCGCCAACGCATGACCTAGCTCGGCTTGATTTTCTGTGTTGACAAGACAGGAGTACTAGGCATCGGCATATTTCTCTTATAAAAGGGTCTAGGATGCAAATTAAAAGGAGAGGACAAAAAAAATCTTAGGAAAAAACACCAAGAAAACTCATTGTAATACTTCAAATATCCCTTACAACTTGTAAAGTAATATTATTGCTTTATGATGATAGGAACCTCTTCCACTTGTTTCCCTTGGATGATCATTTGTATCTTAAGTTGGCTCTAATTTTGTCCACTCAATTTTGGACGTCAACAAAGTTGAACGAAACGAAGACTAGTCCCTTACTAAATAGGTTGAGCATGTGGGAGCTGTTGAAACATGTGATAAGGCTAAACAAAGCGAAAAAAAAAGGCGCTTTCTAAATAGGGCGAGCCGCCTGTGACAAGGCTAAACAGAGTGAAGGCCCATACTTGCCACGTGGGACGCCAGGGGGCCTTATGAGGCGACTCGAAAAAGAATGCATTTCAAGAATTAATTTATTTTATATTATATAATTGGCATGAGTATATATAATTTGTTTTCATAACATCTTAATGTTTTCTGTCATGTTTTTCTGTCTCAAACTGATAATTTGTTCGAGAAAAGTGAATCAACAATCCATCTGGTCGATAACTTTCTGTCTCGTGTATAAACACAGTGGTTGTGCTTATCAAGTGTTCTTATTCAACTGCTGCATTTGGAAGCACATAACCACATTCATCAGATGAAAGCATGCCGAGATTCAATCCAACTTCCAGCCTTCTGCTTTCTAGCATGCCCTTTTCTCATTAACTTCTTTAGCTCATTCACTCTACCCCAAACTCCATTTTCACCATATATCTTGGACAACATTGAACACACAGCAGGATGATCTTGTTGCAATTTGGATATTCCATTTGCTGCAGTCTCAGCAAGATCCAGAGAGGAATGTAAACCACAGGCTCCAAGCAATGCACCCCAGACAACCACATCGGGCTCAAAAGGCATACTCTCCATCAATTTTCCTGCTTTCTCCAGCAGCCCTGCTCTTCCATATAAATCCACCATACAAGCATAATGCTCCATCTCTGCTTGTATTCCGTACTTTGTCCCCATGGAGTTAAAAATCTTTTCACCTTCTTCAACCATTCCTCCATGCACGAAGGCTGACAAAAGATTGATGAATGAAATTTCATCTGGCCTGATACCACTATTAACCATTCTCTCAAACTCCTCTGATGCTCTTGTGGCGAGGCCATGTTTTGCATAACCTCCTATAACTGAATTCCATGACACCAAATTCTTTGTCAACATTGACTCGAATATCTGACACGATGCATCTATGTCCCCACATTTTGCATACATGTCGACAAGGGAGGTTGCTAGAATCACATCAAGAGGAATTCCAAACTTTAAGACACATGTATGAACTTCATTACCCATGACAAGGGAAGAGCAACCAGCGCAAGCATCTAATACACTTGAAAAGGTATAATGGTTAGGTCGAGTCCCCGAGTTCATCATCAAGAGAAACAACTCCAAAGCCTCCACAAACTTTTCACCCTGCACATACCCTTTTATCATTGCAGTCCATGAAATGACGTCCTTTTTGCTCAGCTTATCAAAAGCTGCCCGCGCTTCATTAACTTTCTTATTTTTAGCATACCCATTAATCAGAGTACTCCAAGAATATGCGTTTTTCTCAGGCATCACGTCAAAAGCCCTCTGAGCTTTATTTATAAACCCAAATTCCATATAACCCAAAATTAACACATTCCAGGGAGCCACATCTTTCTCTAAAATCTCATCAAATACTCTACAGAAATCCTCACAATCACCAAAAGCAATATAACCCCTCATTAAAGCAGACCCAAGAAACACATTCAGATTAAGCCCTGAGCATATAACAAGACAATGAAGCTGTCTGATTAAGACATCAAACTCCGTATTCAAGAAAGCACTAATAAGTACAGCAAAGGTGAGCTCTTGGGGTCTCGGCCCTTTTCTCATCATTTCTAGGAAATGCCGGTGTGCCTTTTGCGGTTTTTGTGTATCCCGAAATCCTGAAAGCATAGTATTCCATGAGACAACGTCTCTTTGGGGCATTTCGTCGAATAGGTTCTGGGCTTGTTGGATTTGGCGGATTTTGATGTATCCATTGATCATTGAGTTCCACGAGATAACGTTTCTTAAGTTGGAATTTTGGTCGAACAATTTACGCGCCTCATTTAAATTTCCGTTACGTATGTAGCCATTAATCTTTTGGTTTAAAGAAACAGTTGAGGAAGTACAACTATGGCGGGATGACGTGCGAAGGACAAAGCTTAACGTTCGCAGTAAACGCATCTTTGTTCATGGAGTGGCAATTGGGTTTGTTTGAAGTTGATTGGCGCGTTTGTTTCAGAAAAGCGAAGGTGCAATGGAAACAAGAAAATATGGGGTTAATTGCAATTTGAATAATTGTTGCCTATTCCCCTTACAATGTAACTACATTATACTCAAAAGCCTAGGAAAGGTCCATCGAGATGTCAAACCAGCTGGGCACTAGGCCTAATATGAGTTCGGATCATTTAGCCACGAGTCTTCATTGGGAATACATACAGCTCAGTCAAAGAAATGTGATGGAAAGCTGACCAAAATGTCTCATATACTTTTTCAGATATATCTAGAAATTGTGAGCATCAACATTTAAGTTCCAAATCCTGTATCTTTTAGCCGTTGTTCCTGAGAAATAACCCAATCTTGGCATTCCACAAAAGATCATACCCCATCCACAAATTTTTTTACTTCTAGTTCCGATGAACAAATAATCACCAAGTCCTCTTTTTGCATTCAGATGGAGATTGCTACTCTTACAAACAAATCTTGAAATAGGCAACTTAGAGGTGGTATTTCACGACTCTTTTCACGTAGGTTCATTTGCCCACGGTGATCCTATTGGGATTCTTATATCGTGGATCATTCTGCCTATTAAACCAAGATGTTGGCAAAGAAACAACACTGACACAAATAGGAGTATATACATTCCCCATTTCCTTTGCATTAGGCTAATGATCATATCTTCCAAAAGATCAAATAACTTCAAGAAAAGCGCTCAAGTACAAGATTCAATTATAATTTTCCATGATTCAACGAACTATCGAGGACAAATGATCACTGAGGTTCCCTATCACAGCCAAATAAACTATCTTAAATTATTTACATTTGAAAAAGCTTGCAGAAGGAATGCCAACTAAGCCGTACAACTCAAGTTCAATACATCCTTTTTTCAGGAACTTTCCAAAAATTTATGAATAGAACCATCAGTCGCTCAAACTCGTTAATGCTCCTAAGATTTGCATATTGGCGGGTACTTAACTTCGATTCCTCCAGGAAGCAAGCAAGAGAAATTAAGCTGGCTGCTGAAACAGAGCTCCCTCATCATACCCCTAGAGACGTGTTAGTTGGGACAAAATGTGTTGCATCATGACATACCAATATATAAACTTTTTTAAGTGAAATGTGAAATCTCCATACCTGTAATAAATGCACGAGTGCATGGAACAAAAAGTTCTATAAGATCAATCAGATGCCTTGTACTTTCGGGGTCTTTTCGACTGGGCTGGAGATGATGGAGCTTCTGATCTTCCAGGTCCCTTCAGAGCCAATTTCATGATAAATGCAAAATTAGTAGACTTGCCCAAAAAAAATTTGAAAAAGACAAAAAATAAATAAAAGAAACTGAGAGAGGAGTATACCTTACGCTTTTGGTCCCTTTTGCCAATTCTTTCCCCTGAAATCAAATCATGATAAAAAGCCTATTGTATTTGAGGTGGGACGGTGGGGGTGGGGGGGAATACAATAAAAACAGGAAAAGGCAAACTTAAAGGCATCATTAAATGCCACCAGCATTTGTTATTACCTCCATAACTCAATGGATCTGGAGTAAATGTTCGATCAAGATCTGCAGCATGCTGCAAACGCTGTTAAAGAAAAGGCCGGGCAGTTATAATCTTATGAAAAGAAATTTTGTTCTACCATGATTTATGGGGAAATAAAAACTTGTCACCAACCTTAGGTGGTGGAGTACCAGGAGTTTCAGCATATGAACCATCGCGATATGATGAACCTTCTGCCTCCTTGTATTGCAACTGATAATATAAACAGAAACGTGCAAGATGAAAAAGATATCAAATTGAAATAAGTCTGACTCGATATTTTAATTGGAAGTTGGGAAACGATATTGGAACTTTTCCCATCTTAACAAAGCAAAATCTTGCATCATAAACATTGAATAACCAGGAAAATCAAACAATCTTGAATGTTAACTAAAACACTGAAAATCTAATAAAAGTAAAATGTTTAGATCAAAATTCATCTAGTCTCTAGATGTCTTTAACCGTGGTCTATCGGTGAACAATACAATTGTACAAACATGAGTTATTTCAATTTGGTTTCCGTCAATCAAATACTGAACCCAGGCTTTGTAAAGGTTAGTATCTACGAGAGAAACTACAACCATCTATTTCGACTAGCTTGGGTCGGACGGAAATCCAGTTAGCTTATTCATAGAAGAAAAGAAGACAATGGAAACAAAAAGATAATCAAACCGTTCTTATATAAAATCAACCTAAATCCTGTTTGGCTAAAATCAACCAAAATTTGGACATCTAAAGAACCACCTTCGTTTTCTTCACTCGCCAAATTTCGACTAAGATCAGTCATAGTGTACTTAAGCAGCGGCAAATTGAGGAGTGACAACATAATACACTAACAAAACAAAAAAAAAAAATGAATTGGAAGATAAGCATAAGACACTAAAAGGCAGGATAATTAATCACTAACTAAAAAAGTAGGCCGGCCTACAGGAATAATGATGCTCAAGTTTAAAGAAATTTTGAAATACATGAAACAATAAAAGTTCAATGATCTTATTACGACTCAATGAGATAATATTTCTGATGAATAAGCAAAAAAACAAATCCAAGAAATTTGGAATGCTATTCATGAAGAAAAAGATAATAATTGAGATAACACTAAGGAAGAATTACCTGTTTCTGAAGACTCAAGAGAGTCAATATTTCTTTTCTTAGTTCAAGATGCTCAGCACATACGGCCCTGGTGGGAACCTTTGGTTTCAAATTCACCTGTGAAATGGTGCACAGGTTCTTCATCCATCCCAAGGAAACACATTTAAGAGGTATATAAAAATCATTAGGCCAGATCATTTCCTCCTAAAGAAGTCTACAATTTTGAAAACTCAATTCCCTCAGACATGGATTTCACTTTCCCATGCCCTTGGCTCCCCATGTTTTAAAAAATATCAATGAAAGCTGACAAAGTCTCCAGTCGACGCCCTTGGTTCCCCAATGTTTGAAAATAACATCCATGAAAGCTGAAGAAGTCTTCAACTGGAGACTATATTTCAACGGAGATGCTTAATAATGTAATAGGTACACGAAACCCATTAAAGAATTTCTCACTGATATTTTTCCAGTAAACAAGTTTAGGTATAAGCCAATCACCTATATAACATCAATTATCAGGGCAAAGCGAACAAAAATCATATTTAATATAGTCCAAGGAGTAGATACAAACCCCTAGATCTTGTAAAGTTTGCTCAACCCGTTTTATAGTCCGAAGTCCTGCTGATGAACTTGCAGCTTGCACCATTTGCTCAAGTGCATAAGATCTCAAGTACACTTGCAGCTGCATAATTTGTTAATCAGTAAACAGAAAAAGCCAAAGTTATGGTCCAAGAATAGCACAAATTACCAAAATGACGGAAAAAAATTGTTATATCTAAGCATGCATGCACAAGCAGTTGTACAAAGAGGAATACTAATGCACAAACATGACAAATGAAGAGAAAGAAGCATAAAGCTTGTAGCTTGTTCACAAATTTGTCAAGCAGTCAGAAACCAAAATGAACAAGAGGAAAGAAGAGAGGAAGTTTAAGATGGAGATTACACAATAAATCTGACTTTTGGCATACCACATGAAGAGAAGCCAGAACTGAAGCAGTTTCTGAGACTGGATTGGCTACAGTAGCAGAAGGAAACTGAGTGCTTGGAGAAGGAGAGAGAGATTCAGCAGCAACAGCAGCCCTATCAGTAGCATCATGACCAGCGTCTGCCATGACTGACAGCTCTGGCTCTTCTGCAGCCTGAAGAACAGGGGAAAAAAATACATTAACATAAATACACGTGTACAAATAACAAAGAAATGATGGTGAGTGCAGACTTAATATGATTACGTTGTATTCAGCAATATTGAAAGACATCAGGTCACTTCCATACTGGATTAAGTACTTACAGAACTCTATTCTTTATAATGATGCTCATTATAAGGCTAGAGCACATTGTCATCAAAATAAGCCTATCTTTTGTATAGACGCAATAGAGCACATTGTCATCAAAATAAGCCTATCATTATTTGACAGAAGAGGAAGTGAGATTTATTTTTATTTTTTTCTTTTTCCTTTTTTTGGAGGAAGTGGCATTTTTTTTTATTTCTTTTCTTTTTCCCTTTTTTTTGGGGGTAGGTGGGGATGGGATATGGGTGTGTGGTAGGAGGAGAGCTGACCTTTGCAGCCTTCCGGGCCTCAGCTATTCTCTTCGCTTCAGCAAGAACCTACAAACAGAAAAAGTTGAGAGTCAAACATGCATGTAACGGAAAACAAATATGTTATCACCTCTCATCTGTTTAGGTCACTGGGAGATACAGAAACAGAGTTCAAACCTCAACATCTCTGCGCTCCTGCTGCTTCGTGTGAGACAGCACCATCGACAATGCACGCTTTCGTTCAATTTCTTGAGAAACATTATAAGGTTCCTGGATTATTTGAGAGATATATAATATCAGATATATTGCCAGAACGTGAAAATTCCAGCCTAATAAGCTGAACTTATTCTCACAAAAAAAGCTAGGGGCATGTTTGGGCGGATTAAAATCTGATTTTAATCCAAGTCAAAGTCAAACAATCAATATTAACCACATCTTTCATGGGTCCCACATCTTTTCAACCACACATTTCAAAAAATTCTATCACAATCCACTAAAAATCTAATTTTAATCCCTACCAAACACCCTCTAGATCTTATACATTAAAAAAAGCGGTGCAAAGGGGTAATGCCCCTACCTTAACAAGTGGGTGCCCAACAACATCACCAGGAGATGGAGCCCTCGCAATCAAGATAGCTCTAGATACTGCACACTCGAAATCAAGATACCAGAAATTCTCAAATATTACATGATTAAAAAAAATAAAATTATTAAGTCATCACTTCATCTCTCTCTCATATGTACGTGGGTACCCATCTAAATATGTGCAGCGTACTATGAACTTCAGATAATCCAGAAGAGAAGGGACAAATCAGTAAGACAAGATAGTAATACCACTGTAAAAACGATTCTTCAGCTCTTCGACATTTTTTGAAGATGGAAATCTATCAGCAATCACAATGAAGCAGAGATCAAACCGTTCACACATATCAAACAATCGATCTGTCTCTTCTTTGGTCCATGCCTATTGAAAGAAAACAGAGAAGTAAGGACCTGAGACATGTGATGACACATGAAACGGATTAGCATAAGATAAAAAAACTGAGAAAGCTAGAACACTTGGTACAATAATTCTGAGAGACCGATATCCCCGCGCATGCTACTTTAAATCTAGTGACAATTATGAATTCATGTCCAAAATAAATCATTTTCAAAGTGGGGATGTCAAAAATTGCTAGACCAATTACTACAAATAGTGCGGCAGGGTCTATCATATTGGGTCATGTTCACTGCAGATGGTAATTCAAATTTAGTGAAATGTTTTTGACAATACAGAATAAATCACTTCCATGTGCAGTTGTCATGCAGAAAGTATTTCTCGAGTTGCAATATAAATCCCACAAACATATTCTCTGTGTCCTTTATTTCACTCTAAAATTTAATCAATAGAAATCCCATGACCACCATAATAGCAAATTTCAATTCTGAACACATACAGGATCCACCAGGTACTTCTCATACTCCTCATCAGTGTACTTGATCACATCAACGAACTGCATTAAACCAAATGAATTAACATACTCCAATGACTAGAAATAGAGATGAGATGCAAATTCTGAACGAATATAAGTATGATCCTCTCATAGGCTGATATGTGTTGTTGGAGTACCTTGTTATACTTTGCAAACAAATAATCTCCTGTAGGTGGAACACCGTTTACAACTCTAACCTATAAATGCAAGAGCTCAAAATATTGTTAAGGATTACATATGTAACAATTCCAGAGATGATCCTACAATTGCATGAAACATACCCAATGGTAAAGCTGCAAGTTGTCTTTCCTAGCAGAATTCGTAAAAGGAAGCCATTGCCATGTAATCTACAGTAAAAATAAAATAAAATAAAATTAACAATAACCATTCCCCGAATGCATTTAAAAATACACATCACACAAACCTTCTCATTCTCGGATTGCGCTTTTCGTTTCAATTGATTCACATCAACAGAAGGCATAAGAGGTGCTAATCCGCCCGTAAGTGCATAAACCTACAATACCTCCCACAATTAAAATCACACCCAAAAAGTTCCATACATGCGCATAACAAAATGTAAAAGAACGCTGTGAACACCTCGCGAGAAATTCCATCAGGTTTTCTTTGAGTTTCTTTAGGAGGTTTGGACTTCTTCTCTTGTATTGGTAATGCAGTTTTGGATAATCCCAAAATATCCTTCGCATCCATTTGAAAATTTAATCCCCCACCCCCCCAAAAAAATAAAATAATTAAAAAAAAACTAGGGTTTCTTTAGAGTCTCTCGTTTCAACAATAAAAGCGAAAGAAAAATTAGAAACAGAATACAGTTGTATAAGAACAAGGGAATTGGGAAAATTAGGGTCAAATTTTTCCGACGATTAAATATAATATAATTTAGGGTTGAGAAGAAAGGGGAAATTGGGGCTTTTTTCACAAAGCAGATCCACTCCGGTTTCTTCCAATTCTAACGTTAGAGCACACAGGCGATCTTAATAACCGCACTTTGTGTCAAAACTCACTGCACAGTAGGCTCAACCAGAAAGAAGCCTATATGAAATTATGAATTGAACATCATACTGTACAATCTTTTTCCCTCAAAATACTGTTTTTCTTATTATTTTTATATTTAATTCTTATTACATTGTCTATAATTGAACTTTATTTTATTTCATATTCATATATAGGTAGTCTTTGCTGTAAATTTTATATCCCTTCTCTTCTCTTAAAAGAGAGGGTTTGAGGTTCACTGTTCATTCGTGATTTTCTCTCACAGATCACTGTTGCATGTGCAGACAAAAATTCCAATTAGCCTTTCAGCAGGATTTGTTAACTTTGGAGTACTTCAATTTCTCATACTCCTTTTTTATAGTCGGTTGAAGAAAGAATTGATTTTTTTATAGTCGGTTCGCATTTTTAAAATCCGTTTGTATTGGTTATTCCATTCTGCCATCGTCCTCTCCAGCTTCTACAATTTTTCCTCTCCAGCTTTTACAATTTTTCTCCATTACCGTCCTCTTGAGCTTGTAGGGATAAGAAATTTTCAAGAACAGGTGTTATAGCACAGAAACCTGCGAATTTCTTACCGTTTATATTGTTTCTCACTGTAAGTATTTAAATACAATTTTGTGTTTTTCATTCTGTTGCTTCTCTATGTTTAAGACTATAAATTGGAAAGCATATATTATTTTAAATGCAAATGCAAGTCTTCCTTCAAAAAAAATAACACTGTAAATATCAAATATGTTTTCATTTCTTATTTGTAGTTCTGTTGGGTTAGGATTAATGGTGGAAGTTGAGGTCCCGTTGTATACATTTAAAATAAATACATTTGGAGTAAGAAAATGTAGACAATTAATTGAAAAAAGTTGTTAATTTTTATTTTTATATATTGATTAAATTAAATAAAGTCAAAAAAGAAATTAAATTCACTCATTGGCTGGAGCAGGCTCTACACAAATGCGGAGCATTGCTCCACACACAAATGCGGAGTAATGCTTCGCATTTGTGCGGAGATGTGCGGAGTTACTACGCGTAGCCACCATTTCAAAGGAAGGAGAAAATGGGCTAGATTTTCATTTTTCGTAGTTGCCTATTGTGTATGTTAGAAATACTCCGCATTAATGCGGAGTTGTTGCTCTGCATCATGCTGAACTGCTCTGCATTTCTGCGGAGTACCTGCTCCAAATAATACGGAGCAACTACGCATTATGCGTAGTGGTGGCAATGGGCCGAGCCGAGCCGGCTCGGCCCATTGACGAACAAGCTCGGCTCGTGTTCGCACGAGCCGAGCTCGTGGCTCGTCGGCAACGAGCCGAGCTCGAGCTCGGCTCGTTGCCGTTTGGGCGAGCTCGGCTCGGCCCAAAGCGAGCAGCTCGACGAGCCGAGCTTAAGCTCGGCTCGCCGGCTCGCCTTTTTTTTTTTTAAATAAATAAATAACGCTACTACTACAAGTCTATTTTTTCTATTTTTTTTAAATATATATTTTCCAAAACATTTATCGGGACTCGTCAAAACATTTATAATTTTTAAAATAGTAAATATACATTTATTTAAAAAAAAAAAAAAGATAAACCCTCCTCCTTTATCCGGGTTTGGGACCGGCTACTTCAATTTCGTGTAGGCGGAGTTAAAATTGTACACGAAAAACTTTTTACGTGTACAATTTTTTTAAAAAAATTATAAATGTATGAAAATAAAATTTTGTAATGAATGTATTGAAATTAAATATCACTTACTTGATTACATGCAATTTCGGTATATTTATGTTGAATTCGATAATTAGCGTCTTCCCAATCCTTCACGCACATTAACGCTTCCAAAATATCTTCTTTTAGTCGACTTCGAATTTCGTAGAGAACCCTCTTCCCGCACTAAAAGCGAGACTCCGAAGCTACGGTGCTAACCGGAGGTGTTAGTAGATCTTTTGCAATTGCGAAACAATTGGCCATCGACGTTCATTATTTCGCCGTAATTCGATTACATCTTCGAACTTTTCTTAACCGATTTGTTACTAGGCATAGTATAACGAAAGTAATCAATTAATTCGGATGGCAACGCATTTGACCGCTACTCGAAGTTTGAGTACATGCGGTGGAAGACATACTACTACTACTAGAGGAACCATATGCATATGCGGTTGAATCATATCTAATTGAGTCTATGTTTTCTAATAAATTAATTACTTCAAATCGTCATCATTTATATTAGTGGGAGGAGGAGTAGGTACACGAGTAACTTGTGTACCTATTCTTGAAGCATATAATTCATACATTTCAGTTAACGTTTGTTCCAAATTCCTATAAGTAATAGGCATATTAAAAGTTAAAGCATTTGAAATTTGGTCAATTATAAATTTAGTACCCGATAAATTGTATCGGGGGTCCATGACGCATGCTAAAGGAAATAACATAGGTAATTCTTCCCAATATTTTCTAAATTTTAATTCCATAGCATATATAACGAGATGAAAATCAGGGTCATTTTGATATCTATTAAAAGCCCTAGCAGTTATATAAAAACGTTCAAGAACCATGCAACTAGTTGGATAATAAACACCAGACAATATATTCGTAGACGTATAAAAACTTTCCAAAAATTTCTTAATTTTAAAAACCGTATTCCAATCGGATTCATTTAAGATATCATCGTCGTCGTCTCTAATATGCCTATTGTTATAAAATTCAGTGATAAACGGTTCAAAACCTTCACATGATTTTAATAATAAGTAAGTTGAATTCCACCTATGACCTACGTCAGTAATAAAAGTTTTTGTATTAGAGTTCCCAGTTTGTTCACAAAATTCTTCAAATGTTTGTTTTCTACTAGGTGTAATCGTGATATACGTAAGTGCATTCCTAATTCGACTAATTTCGTCCTTCACATGTTTTAAACCGTCTTGTACAATTAAATTAAAAATATGGCACACACATCGGGTTGAAGTACTCTATGCAATTTATCGATAACTACTTTATTTACAAAAGCATTGTCAAAAGTAAAAGAACGAATTTTACTCTCCCATTTATATTCTTTAATTATTAACATAATTGCATTAAATATAGTGTTAGCATTATGAGGATACTCAACCATTTTAAAAGCAATAATTTTTTTATGCATAACCCAAAGTGGGTCTATATAGTGTGCAGTTGCAGCTATATAACCTCTCTTATTAATCCCTTCCCATAAATCCGAAGTTAAAGATATGACACCCCCGTATTTTTCTAAATCCCCAATCAATAATCGCTTTACATTAAGAAAATATTCAATTGTATTAGAACGAAGAGTATTTCGACTTACCCCAACGTACCTTGGTTGAAGATATTGTTTGACGTAGTTTACGAAATGTTCGTTGTCCACTATTGCTAGTGGCGGCTCGCCGCGGCAACGAACTTCACCATTCCCTTTCGTGCTTCCTCCTCCGAATACATCCACGTAGAAAGTGGCGAAGTAGTAGCACCGTCTCTACTAGTACCAAACTGTAGTTGCGTTTATCCACGTTCAAGAAGCCCATGTTTGGCCGCACATGCTTTGTAATGACGGTTGAGGTGAGTGGTTCCAATTTTTTTTGCCATGCCAGTCGTTGTTGACAGTATTTACATACTGCTTTATTTTCTGGAACTCCATCGATCACACGACCAGTGTTAACCAATTTGAAATGGTCCCAACATTTTGCCTGCTTCTTCCCCTTTCTCTTCCCTCTTGCATCGGGAATATTTAGTGCAGGTTCTTCATCTTGTTCCAAATCAATAGGAACACTAGGATCAACATCAACGTCATCCAAATCAATCGGATCGGCATCGGCTTCACGAACGTCGAAATCGTCAATGTCTTCTGGAATTGGTAGTTGGTTGAGACCGGCAAATTCATTCCCAAATTGATTTTGGGCAGGTGTTTCACCTTCCATACCGAACAAGTTTTCAACAAATGCTCGTGGATCCATTTGCGAATTGTTGAAATAGAATGTAGAAATATAGAAATGACGATTATGTACTACTGGCTAATGTATAAAATGAGTTGTAAAATGAAGATAATAATGTAAAAAAATGTAGAAGAGAATAATAGAATTGTTGATAATGAATTGTAAATTGTAGAGTAGAGAGTATAGAATGAAAGTTTGGTGGGAAAAAAATGTTGTAATGGGTTGGGTATTTATAGGAGAAGAATTGGAGAAAAGTAGAAAAAAAAAAAAAAATTTTTTTGAAAAAAAGTGACCAAACGGTCACTGGTTCAGTGACCGTTCTGGTCACCGGCCGCAAATGCGGCCAATTTTATTATTTTTTTATTTTTTATTTTTATTTTTTTTTATTACTTGGGCTGCCTGGGCTCGTCTAAGACGAGCCCATGAGCCAGGCTCGTGGGCTCGTCTCACGAGCGGCTCGGCGAGCCGCTTGTGAACAGTGACGAGCCGAGCGGGCTCGGCTCGTCTAGCCCATGAGCCCGCTCGGCTCGTGCTCGGGCTCCTTTTTTTACGAGCCCGAGCGGCTCGTGGGCGTGAACAGTACGAGCCGACGAGCCGCTCGGCTCATTTGCCACCACTAATTATGCGGAGTACTAAGTATGCATAATGCGGAATAAAAAAAAATTTATGAGCCACAGGAAGAAGGTAGCCACCATTTCAAAGGGAGGAAAAAATTGGTTCAGTTGGAAGACTCCAACTCCTCATAATGTGGCGAACACTCCGCATAATGCGGAGTTCATGGTTCTTGTTTCCATAGAATGTGGAGACAGATCTTACATTTTTTCCCTCAATTTTTTTAAAGGTTTCTTGATTTTTTCCATATATACATAAAATTAAAATTTATGGTAGTCTTCGCACCTCACACCTTTTCTTTCATTTCTTAATTTTTTTGGATTAAAATTCTACTTATTTACATTTTACACAAACTATAAATACAGATTGATCCCCGTGGGCGCTGTCCGCACGTCTACCCTTTTTTTTCCAATTCTACTATATTGAGCATTCCCTCAACCCCACGTATGTATGGAATGAAATATTTTTCAATGTTTTGAATTATATTATTAATAACTAAAATTGTATTTATAGTTTGTGTAAAATATAAACAAGTAGATTTTTGGGAAAAAAAATAAGATAAAAAAAAAGGTGCAAGGTGCAGAGACACAGAAGAATTTTAATTTTATGTATATATGGAATGTAGCAAGAAAACTTTAAAAAATAAATGAAAAAAGGCGCGGGGTGCGGAAACACGGAAGAAATGTTTAAAAGGTGAAGAGCAAGGTGTTATGACTTGGAAGTTGAGATTGATTAAATTTTTCCGGTTGTATACATCTGGAATAAGAAAATGTAGACAATTAATTGAAAAAAGTTGTTAATTTTTACTTTTATATATTGATTAAATTAAATAAAGTCGAAAAAGAAATTAAATTCACTCATTGGCTGGAGCAGGCTCCGCACAAATGCGGAGCATTGCTCCGCACACAAATGCGGAGCATTCCTCCGCATAATGCGGATTAATGGTGGAAATTGAGGTTGATTAAATTTTTTCCGTTGTATACATTTAAAGTAAATACATTTGGAGTAAGAAATATAGACAATTAATTGAAAAAAGTTATTAATTTTTATTTTTATATATTGATTAAATTAAATAAAGTCAAAAAAGAAATTAAATTCACTCATTGGCTGGAGCAGGCTCCGCACAAATGCGCAGTTGGTGCTCCGCATTTCTGCGGAGCACCTGCTCCACATAATACGGAGCAACTACGCATTATACAGAGCACTAAATATGCATAATGCGGAGTAAAAAAAATAATTTATGAGCCACAGGAAGAAGGCAGCCACCATTTCAAAGGGAGGAAAAAATTGGCTCAGTTGAAAGACTCCAACTCCAACTCCGCATAATGCGGAGAACACTCCGCATAATACGAAGTTCATGGTTCTTGTTTCTATAGAATTTGGAGACACATCTTATATTTTTTTCCCCAACTTTTTTAAAGGTTTCTTGATTCATTCCATATATATATAAACTTAAAATTTATGGTGGTCTCCACACCAGCGCTTTTTTTTTTGCCAAAAATTCTACTTATTTACATTTTACACAAACTATAAATAGAGGTTGATCCCCGTGGGCGCTGCCCCCACGTTTACCCTTTTTTTTTCCAATTCTACTATATTGAGCGCCCCTCGACCCCATGTATGTATGGAATGGAATATTTTCGAATGTTTTGAATTATATTGTTAATAAGTGAAATTATATTTATAGTTTGTGTAAAATGTAAACAAGTAGATTTTTGGGGAAAAAAAATAAGAAATGAAAAAAAAGGCACATGGTGCGGAGACTTGAAAGAAATTTTAATTTTATGTATATATGGAATGGAGGAAGAAAGGTGCGGGATGCGGAAACACGGAAGAAGTGTTTAAAAGGTGGAGAGTAAGGTGTTAGGACTTGCAAATCTTTCTGAATACAATCATCATTCCCCTTGGGCGTCTTGATGTTGGAGATTCACGCCAGAGAGCTTTGCTCTTTAAGGTTCTGAATTCTATGGAGACATCTCCATAAAATTTGGAGACATGGACCATGAACTCCGCATTATGTGGAGTTGAAGTCTTATAAGTTTATGATCAAATAAATGAAAGCTGGCTATTTACATTTCTGTGTGTAAATAAATGGAGCAGATGATCAAATAATTAATATATATGTTTTTTATATTACTTTTAATATATGGTCCAAATTAGGTATATATTATGTTGAATTCATTAGACTTTTATCTTCTTTTACATACTTGCATAATTCCACAATTCAGGAGTCTAGAGATCAATTTCTTAGTTAAGTCAATTTCAAAATTGTCCCAACTTAAAGGTGAACACACATCCTTTCATCAGTCCGCATAATGCGGAGCTCATGAACAAGTTGCTCCTCATATGCGGAGACCACCATATATTTTAATTTTATGTATATAAGGAATGAATCAAGCAACCTTTAAAAAAACTGGAGAAAAAAAATGTAAGATGTGTCTCCAAATTCTATGGAAACAAGAACCATGAACTCCGCATTATGCGGAGTTGGAGTGTTCCAACTGAGCCAATTTTTTCCTCCCTTTGAAATGGTGATGCTTCTCTATGTTTAAGACTATAAATTGGAAAGCATATATTATTTTAAATGAAAATGCAAGTCTTCCTTAAAAAAATAATAATAATAACACTGTAAATACAAAATATATTGTCATTTCCTATTTGTAGTTCTGTTGGGTTAGGTTTAATGGTGGAAGTTGAGGTTGATTAAATTTTTCCCGTTGTATACATTTAAAATAAATACATTTGGAGTAAGAAAATGTAGACAATTAATTGAAAAAATTGTTAATTTTTATTTTTATATATTGATTAAATTAAATAAAGTCGAAAAAGAAATTAAATTCACTCATTGGTTGGAGCAGGTTCCGCACAAATGCGCAGTTGGTGCTCCGCATTTCTGCGGAGCACCTGCTCCACATAATACGGAGCAACTACGCATTATGCGGAGCACTAAGTATGCATAATGATGAGTAAAAAAAATAATTTATGAGCCACAGGAAGAAGGCAGCCACCATTTCAAAGGGAGGAAAAAATTGGCTCAGTTGGAAGACTCCAACTCCGCATAATGTGGAGAACACTCCGCATAATACGGAGTTCATGGTTCTTGTTTCCATAGAATTTGGGGACAAGTCTTACATTTTTTTCCCCCAGTTTTTTTAAACGTTTCTTGATTCATTCCATATATACATAAAATTAAAATTTATGGTGGTCTCCGCACCCCGCGCCTTTTTTTTCATTTCTTATTTTTTTGCCAAAAATTTTACTTATTTACATTTTACACAAACTATAAATAGAGGTTGATCCCCGTGGGCGCTGCCTGCACATCTACCATTTTTTTTCCAATTCTACTATATTGAGCGCCCCTCGACCCCACGTATGTATGGAATGGAATATTTTCCAATGTTTTGAATTATATTATTAATAAGTGAAATTGTATTTATAGTTTGTGTAAAATGTAAACAAGTAGATTTTTGGGAAAAAAAAATAAGAAATGAAAAAAAAGGCGCAAGGTGCGGAGACGTGAAAGAAATTTTAATTTTATGTATATATGGAATGGAGCAAGAAAACTTTAAAAAAGAAATGAAAAAAAGGCGCGGGATGCGAAAACACGGAAGAAATGTTTAAAAGGTGGAGAGCAAGGTGTTATGACTTGCAAATCTTTCTGAATACAATCATCCTTCCCTTTTGACTCTTGATGTTGGAGATTCACGCCAAAGAGCTTTGCTCTTTAAGGTTCTGAATTCTATGAAGACATCTCCATAAAATTTGGAGACATGGACCATGAACTCCGCATTATGCGGAGTTGGAGTCTTCTAAGTTTTCTTATAGCGAATGATCAAATAAATGGAAGCTGGCTATTTACATTTCTGTGTTAAATACGATAAAGAGCTCTTCAAATCATACAAAGGTATTTATACATTTCGAGTTCAAGAACAAGTGTATCATTATGTAAATGAACTATTACCAAAAAATAATACGCCTACTTATATGCAGTTATATTTTTATGATACAGATAATGAAATTCAAAATCGTATGAAAATGTCATCAAATGTTTTTCAATCTACTTTGATTATTTTAATGGACATCCTTAAAATTAATCCTTATAGTATATTTTTTAGATCTTTAAGTGATATACCAAATTTGGATAACTGTCAAATACGAATAAGATGTGATCCTGGAGTTGATCAAAGAGTTTTCAATACTCCTTCAACATCTCAAGTAGCTGCTGTGTGGGTTGATGATGATGAGGATACAAATATTCGTATTCGTGATATTACTATTTATGGACATTCTAATGATTCACATAGAGTTCATTATTATTACGGTTGTTATGACCCTCTACAGTATCCTTTGCTTTTCCCATTTGGTGAATCTGGTTGGCACGAAGGTATTGAAAAATACAAACACCTATCTTCACAAACTCAACCATTACCTACTTACAATGGTTCTGACAGCACATTAAATTCTGCAATGGAGATTATTGAAAAAGAGGTTACAGGTATATTAACTTAGTTTTTTATACTCACTTTTCTTTTTATATTATACAAAGAAAGTTAAATAATCTACGTCTATATAACATCACTATTTTCCTTCTTATGTAGTACTTAATGAGAAAAAGCAACGATGCCAAGTTTCTTGTCGTGAATATTATTCATATAAGTTACAAATTAGACATTCTGGTAATTGTGTTTTACTTCATGCTGGTAAACTTTTTCAACAATATATTGTAGATACGTATGTTAAAATTGAAACTATTAGATTAGATTATTTCCGTAATAATCAAAAACAAATTCGAACAGAACTTTATCAAGGTATTATAGATAGTGTTCAACAAAGGGAAACAAGAGGGTATAAAATTGGTAAAAAAATTGTTCTACCACAAAACTTTACATGTGGTCCTAGAGATATGTTAAGAAGATATTTAGATGCAATGACTATTGTGCAACGTTATGGAAAACCAGATATATTTTTAAATATAACATGTAATCCAAATTGGCTTGGAATTAAGCAAGAATTAAAACATAATGATGAGGTTCAAAATCGACCAGATTTAGTTGTACGTATATTCAGAGCAAAATTAGAAGAGTTAAAAAATGATTTGTACAAAGAAAATATTTTCGGCCATGTTGTTGCTCATATATATATGATTGAATTTCAAAAAAAAGGCCTACCTCATGCACATCTATTATTGATTTTTAATTTTGCTCATAAAATTTCTTCTGTTAATCAAGTTGATAGAATAGTATCATGTGAAATTCCTTATAAAAACACTTACCCATATCTTCATGCTGTGATTGTAAAACATAATATGCACGGTCCGTGTGGAAATTTGAATCCAAAAAATGTATGTATGCTACCGAATAATTGTTGTAAAAATAAATATCCTAAAGATTATTGTAATACTACTATATTTGGCGATAATTCGTATCCATTATATAAACGTTCCAATAATGGCATTTCTACTAAAGTTAGAGGTCAAATGTTAGATAATCGGTGGATAATCCCATATAACACTTATTTAAGTGCAAAATTTGACTGTCATAATAACGTCGAAGTTTGTTCTTCTATTAAAGTTGTAAAATATTTATATAAATATGTGTATAAAGGACAATATCGTATTAATTTTTTTGTTGACAAAAATAAAATAAATACAGATATAGATGAAATTTCTGCTTACCAGTAAGCTAGATGGATATCTCCACCTGAAGCTATGTGGAGAATTTTTTCTTTTCATTTATCGGAGATGTATCGTACAGTTTATGCTTTACAACTACATATTGAAAATCATCAATAAGTAACATATAATAATAAAGATAATTTATGTAATATTATTGGAAATGAATCTACGAGAAGAACGATGTTAACAGAATTCTTTCAGATGAATATATTTAATGAAGTTGCCAGAACATTATTATATCGAAATTTCCCAACACATTTTGTATGGAATACAAATAAAAAAATTTGAACACCAAGGAAGCAACATATTGTTATCGGAAGAATTGTAACGGTTAATCCATCTGAAGGAGAAAGTTATTTTCTTCGTATTCTTCTTAATCATATCAAAGGTCCAACATCATTTAATAGTTTACGAACTTTAAATGGAAAAACTATCGCTACATATCGAGTAGCAACACTATTACATGGCCTTCTAATTGGTGATAATCACAGTGAAGAATGTTTATCTGAAGCTATTTTATACGAAATGCCTACTTCTTTTAGACGTTTTTTCGCTACACTTTTAATGCTTTGTAGTCCGAATGATCCAAAACTGTTATGGCATAAATTTAAATCCTATATGATTGATGATTATGTCCATCAAAATAAATCTATTCAATATGCTGAAATAAAATGTTTACAAGATATTAATTCTATATTAAAAACCTCAGGCAAAACTATAAATGACTATGGAATAGTTTCATTTTTTGTAAATATGAATGAAACTGAAAAATTGACTAGCATGATTGCAGAAGAAACAATCAATTTTAGCACTGGAGAGCAAGTTTCTTCTATAGAAATATTAAATAAAGAACAACGCTTTGCATATGATACAATTATGAAAAAAATAGAAGATCAATCAAGTGGTGCTTTTTTCATTGATGGTCCTGGAGGAACAGGTAAAACTTTTTTGTATAAAACACTTCTAACTAATGTAAGAAATCAAAACCTTATTGCTTTAGCAACTGCATCATCTGGAGTTGCTGCATCTCTGTTGCCTGGAGGACGTACAACTCACAAGATTTAAAATTTCTTTAGAAACTATTGGCAAAATAAATTGTTCCGTTAGCAAACAACCAGCTTTAGTGATGTTATTAAAAATGTCTAGATTAATAATTTGGGATGAAGCACCTATGGTAAATCGTTGTGCTATTGAAGCTGTTGACAAAATGTTTAAAGATATTACGATACTAATTTACCTTTTGGTGGGAAAGTCATAGTTTTTGGAGGAGATTTCCGTCAGGTTTTACCCGTTATACCGAAAGGGAAAAAAGAAGATATAATGAAAGTTAGCTTAGTTTTCTCACATTTGTGGCCTTCATATATACGCTTACCATTGATTCAAAATATGAGAGCAAAATTAGATCCTACATTTTGTGAATACTTAATCAGGATTGGAGATGGAATTGAGAAAGAACATACCTGTAAATGTATTAAACTTCCTAATAATATAATTTTACCATTTGAAGATGAAATTACATCTTTAAAAAATTTAATACATCATGTTTTCCCAAATATAAGGGCTTGTGTTGACAATTTACATCTTATGGAAAATCGAGTTATTCTTACACCAACAAACGAATGTGTTGACTATATTAACAAGATTTTACTTGAACAAATTGCAGGTGATATTTCCACATATTATAGTTTTGATGAAACAATTGAGACATCAGAACAAAATTTACAAGAAGATTTTTTAAACACATTAACACCAAATGGTATTCCAACACGTGAATTAAACCTTAAAGTAAATTGTCCTGTAATGTTATTATGAAACATCAATCATTCTGAAGGTTTATGTAATGGTACACGTCTTACTTGTCAAAAATTTCAAAAAAATGTAATTTTTGCTGAAATCACCACCGGAGAATATTGAGGAAAAATTGTTTTTTTGCCAAGGATTCCTTTTATACCACTTAAAAGTGATCGAAATTCAATTCCTTTTAAAAGAACTCAATTTTCAATTAGATCATGTTTTGCAATGACAATAAATAAAGCTCAAGGTCAAACACTTGATTTCGTTGGTTTATATCTTCCAGAACCTTTTTTTGTCATGGTCAGTTATATGTAGCACTATCAAGAGCAAAAACAAGTACATCTTTAAAAGTTTTACAAAAACCTTCAACCACAGACAATTCACACAACAAATGCACAAAAAATGTGGTTTATAAAGAAATCTTTTCGTTCATACACTCAAAAACTTGAATCTAGAAATTGATTATTATAATTTGTTATCATACAATACTATTCTTATTTATAATTTACCATTTTAAATTTTTTAATTTTGTCATTTGAACATTTGCAGGTTTCTATATGATTTAAATGGTATTTTACATGCCTACACTTTGAAGACCATGTAGAGAAGTCATTCCTTGAAGATTCCTTAGCTATTGCAAAAGGTGTTGGAAGAAAATCTGTTACAAAGGAGGAGCCTCTGTTACAGTTTTCTGTTGGAATCTTTAACCACCTGGAGCCTTGGTTTCTAATTGAAATGAAGCTCCTTTTATGTCTATAATTAAGAGCGTTGGGTGGTGTTATGGAGTAGCTCGAGACAGAATAAAAGGGAGCTTTGGATTAAGAGAATTCTGGTAAAAATAAAGAGAATTTTGAAAAGCTCAAGAATGAGAGAAGGAGAGCTCTAGAAAGCGTGAAGCTCTAAATATTGAGTTTGAGAATGAAAGAAACTCTTTAATTTTGTAGACACAAATGTAGATAAGGAGTAGGATTTTGAAGAAAACGTTTTTCTGGAAATTAAATTTGTGAAGCCTTTCTATTGTAGTTTTGACATTGAACTGTGTCTAAGAAGAATCACCAAAGATGGTGATTCATTGAATGTAATTTAATGTAGTCTTGGTTAATAAAGACTGAGGAAGAAGCTGTGGAGCAGCTTGAGAGAGAGAAAATGTTATTTTTCTGAATTAGAAAGTAAGATTTGGGGAACATAAATCTGGAAATTCTTTTTACTGATTCATGTAATTGAATGATAAGTGTTTTGGTGAATAAAGAGGCTTCATGAAGTAATTTTTGCTGTTTTCAAACCTCTTCTCTGTTCAGTCTTCTGCTGGTCTTTTTCTTGCTGGTTTCTTGATTGTTGTTTCTGTTCTTTTGCTGGTTTATACCTGTTTCTCCTGGCATTTTTAATCTGTCAATTGCTGGTGCCATTTTTTTTTTTTTTTTGTAATTTTGGATTGATCCTGAGCTGTAGGGAAAGCATAAATCCCCAACAGACCAGCAAGACATTCAGATGGAAGTAGTCTTGTTCAAGTCTTATTGTACAGATGAAAAAGTTTTTCCATTTTCAATTTAGATCTATATTGCACTTCAAACTACATTGACAAGTAGATACAATGTTAAATAGGTCATTTAAATTTTTACCCTTTATGAACATTCTAGGAAGTACTCTTATCACATTTACATCTATGTCTTATACTATATTTGTTATTATATGAAAGAAAATTTTTCTCCTTATACACTTTCACCATACATTTTACAGTTATTGTTTAGCATCTATCTTTACGACAATAGGAGGATTCTTCAAAGACACAAGAACATTCCACACAATACGGAGCATGTGCTCCGCACAATATATGAGGAGCATTACCAGCGTCAGAGCCAGGATTCAATGGTGCAGTGGGCTACTGGATTGGACAATGGGTTGCTAGGTTGGACAATAGAAAAAAATGGACTATAACCAATTTTTTTTATTTTTTTTAACAAAAATTGGCTTCGACTGGGGTGGGCAATGTAGCCCACCCCTATTTCCGCCAATGACTGCATTACTCCGCACAATACGAAGCAATCATCCGTATGGTGCAAAGCACATGCTCTACACAATATGCGGAGCATTACTCCTCATAATACGGAGCAGTACTCCGTATTGTGCGGAGCTATTTTATTTTTTAAACGTACTAATACTACGAAAATCATTTTTATCTTCTATTCCAATTATATGTAACCCTAAAAAATGATATGTCGACACACTTTATATGACTAATTTTATCCAGTATTATTTTAATACTTACTTCATCGATTACTACAATTTAAAAATAAAATACTATATATATTTGTAACCCTAAAAAATGATATGTCGACACACTTTATATGACTAATTTTATCCAGTATTATTTTAATACTAATTTCATCGATTACTACAATTTAAAAATAAAATACTATATATATTGAAAGATTCTAGAAGATAATTTCAACTTTATATATACTTCATATACATCTAGATATTTTTATTCAGATAGATATGGATATTATTTAGAAAAATCTCTACAACTTTTGATATGTACATCTAAAAAAATCATTACAATCTTTTTTTCTACTTCAGCCAAATGTACGCTTCAAATTACAAGCAACTATTTTTAATCTTCTATAAATAGGTACGCCATCAACTTCACAACTATTATCGTCTCCAACTCAGTTATACTATCAACCCTTTCAAAACTTTACTGCTAGATTCTGTTTACCTACATTACAATTTCATATTGACAAATATCAACCATGGCTACAAACTATAAACTCATCCCACATATTTCTACATCCGAGAAACAATGGTCTACCAAAGTCATAGTTGCAGGGAAGCAACCACCAAAAATTGCTAGAAATACTACTAGCCGATACCAAAATATTCTTCTAATGGATTTAGAGGTAAATCTATCTATATCCGTTCATTCTATTACAACACATATGCATATTTATGTAAATTCATTTTATCTCCATGTCTTCACAGGGTAATAAAGTGACAGCTATTCTCTATGATGCAAACATTACAGCTCTTGCAGATGAGCTCAAGCTTGGGAAGACATACCCGATATCCAATGCAACAGTGAAAGACAACAAAAACGAATTTAAAGGGTCACTTCAAGACAAAATCTGGAATATCATAGGGAAAACAAAGATAGAAGAACTCCATGAAGATAATTTGAGTTTCATGTTCTCAAAATATGAGCTAACACCGTTTGACAAATTGGAACAATACATGGATACTAATACAGACATTAGTAAAATTCTAAATCCACCAATTGAATTCTATTTTTTATATATCATATTTATTATTTTAATCTTTATTAGATACATAATAATATAACTTCCATGCCTTTATTACAGGTATTATGGGTATTGCTATAGAACTTCGTCAAAAGAGGATTATCCAAACACATTTCGGGACTGAAGCATGCCTTCAAGATGTTATACTTACAGACAAAGATTTTCAAACTGTCATGTTAACCATGTGGGATACATTTGTAGACAAAGAATGTGTAACCATAAGTGAAAACCTTCTAAACAAACCTATCATATGGGCAATCAATCTGAAAGTTTCTTCCTATAATGGTAAACACGGTACAAACAAAATATAAATATTTACGTATTATTTAATAAGAACACTAATTATACAATTCATTTTCATTAGGTATCACACTTTCTACTAAAGTCAATAGCACTTTCTTCATTAATCCAGGAATTCTACCAGTTGCAGATTATAGAGAATGGCTATAACTCAAAATTTTAATTCAATTTTTCTAGATTCATAAAATTTACTTGATGCTAGGTTTTATACTTAAATGTTTTAAATTTTCCATTGTAGGATTGTCACCAATGAAGAAACTCTTGACGAACTGATTGAAAGTAAAGCATCTATGGCTGTGACGCTTCCAAAATTTTCACCTCCTGGGGGTAATTTCTCACCTTATATATATATATATACACACACACACACACACACATACAAATTTGTATATATTACACAATTTGCATGTAACATAAAACTTCTATTCTTAGAACTATATATATTTCTAATCAGAAATGATCTAATGAGCATCGGTGCTCATCTTATACTAAGCACCGGTGCTCATCTTATCCTAAGCACCGATGAGTTGGCACATTAATTCATTGGAGGATTTTATCCACCAATGAATTAATGTGCCAACTCATCGGTGCTTAGGATAAGATGAGCACCGGTGCTCATTAGATCATTTCTGTATTTCTAATTATACAAATATATTTACATACAGAAAAAGTTCTACTGGATCAAAGCTCAATGGAAAATTACTTCCATTCAGCAAAGATTTTGGTACTTGGCTTGCAGTAATTGTAAAAAAGCATCCAACGGAGACTTCGGTGAAATTTATAAATGTCGTTTCTGCAAGTTTGAACATGCTAAAAAAATACCAAGGTATTAGCATTCTCATATATTTAACAATTATTAAGATCAATATTTCAGTAAAAAAAACACAAAATATAATTTTATTTATTTATTTCTGCAGAGCAAACGTTTTTGTACACCTTCAAGATGAATCAGGAGGATTGGATGCAAGTATGATAGGTGAAATAGCAGAAACATTGTTGGAAGCGAATGCTACAGACATAATGAATCATATCCAACAGGTAAAACTCAAATATTATGAATCTGTTAACAATTTTGTTCTTAATAGTTTTTCCCTTATACAAAAATACATAATCAAATACAGAATTCCAATGACGTAATCACTGACATGATAACCACTGGGAATGAAGAAGAAGAACTTTTCTATTTGAAAGTGACACCGAAGAGACATAACCCACCGGAATACAGATACGAAATCATATTCTCTTACCCAACTGGTTCTTCAAACACAAATACACTCATGAAATTGGATTCTCCTGTAACCAGTGATACCCTTACTTCAAAAATGATGCCAAATGATAATCTAACCAAATCAACTACAAGAAACAGACGGAAGAAAGCTTTGTTTCAAATTCTTGATGAAACATCTGAAACTGGTTTGAAGAAGAAAATGAAAATTAGTGATGACCCTAAAGAAAATTCAAAATAAAAAGATACAAGTTTCTTTTTGATAGAAGACAACAGAACGATGTGATTTTTTGAGAAAGCATTTTTTGCTTCATATGTCACTTTTATAGTTCGAACCATGTTAATCCACTTCTAAGTTTTTTGATGTTCTTGTTGTTTATATATGTTGTACTCACTTAATGGACGACATGTAAGGTTCATCGTATTATTATCAATAATACAAACAGTCTTCTGTTTTACATGTTATTTATACAGTACATATATTTGATTATTCATTCTACTTTAATTAAAAATTACATACTAATTTATTTTTAATACTTAAAAAATTTTAAATTCAAACAAACTTAAATATAGTTTTTTTTTTGGTAACCTCAATTCAAAAAGAAAAGAAGAGTTTCCTATATATAAAATTAAATTTTAAAAAATAGATATTCTCAGTTGAAACTCCGCACAAATACGGAGTGTCACTGCGGACTCGGCATTGTGGGCACTCCGTACAATGAGGAGTCTGCACTAAGCGGAATCCGCACGCAATTGTACGGAGAGTGCATTAATACGGACTCCGTACAATATGCGGAACATGTGCTCCGCACAATACAGATACTTCGCACACAGAGAAATGAGCCCATGTCTCCGCACAATGCGGAGACATAAGAGTCATGTCTCCGTACAATGCGGAATCTTGAATTTTTTTTAATTTATAAGTCTCGTACGTACGTGACTTCAGTTTATATTACAGAATTAGGTTTGCCTATACATGTCTTATGATTTTGTTGTAGATTATTCTTAGAACGTAAAAAAAAAAAAAAAAAGAGAGAGAGAAAAAACCGAAGACTATAAAATATTTTCTCTCAAAACATTAAAAAAAAAAAAACAAAAAAAACTTTCAAAAAAATAATAATAGGTGAGCTCCGCACACACGGCATAATAATTGGTGCGGAGATGCGGAGTTGGCTCCGCATTTTTTAAAAAGTTTAAATTTTTTTTAACTGATTATTAAACAAAATGAACAAGAAAGAACCAACTTGATTTCTCTAGACTCCAGTAAAGCCCTCCACCCCTCCATTTGCTCTTTTTCTTTCTCTCTCTCATTGTCTCCTAAATCACTCTAATTCCGCCACTCCAAGCTCTCTCCTGACTTCTGTGCTCTTTCTGCCCATCCTCAGTCCTTTCTAGCCTTTCCCACAGGGTTCACAAGACACGACAGTGACGATTTGTCCATTGGCACCACTCCGCGACTGACGGTTACGACTCCAAGATCCACACCTCCAACTTCTAAACTCCGCCCGTTCTCACTCTTCTCTAACTTCTCTCGATCTCCAACGCTCTGGTAAGGTAAGTTTTTCAGCCATTCGACCACTGACAACCCTCACTTTCGATAATTTACCAAATTGTTGTGTTAACTACTATGTGTATAATGTATTTGTGAAACTGTATTTCTTAACTTTTACTGAGGTAAATGAATACGGTTAATTTATTCAGTTTAATTGTGTTTTTTGGGGATTTAGGAATTTAGGGTTTTTTTGATTCAGCGATTTAGGATTTTATTGTAAATTGATAGTTATGAATTTTTAATTAGCACAGAGCAGATGCTACAATTCCCTATAAAGAAAAAAAAAAAGAGTGGCGGATCCTTAAGTAATTCGCTTGATTGAAGCAAGGGAAGTAAATATCAAGTCATTTATCAAATTAATTACACAATTTTGGTCTTCAATGGTTTAGCGTCCAGCATCCCCACTCCTTTAGAAAATCAAGTAGTTTTTGTTTCAGAAAACTAGCAAAAGGTTTTTATAATAAACTCTCTTGCCTCCTGGTTTTCTTGCGATGTGAGAACAAAACAGAAAATGTAACTTACAGCATACCACACTGTCAAAGTCTCAGATCGCGTCAAATTCCAATCAGTGGACTCGTTAGTCATAAAGAATGCGGTAAAAACCATGAATACAATACCAAAGAAGTATGAATATGCCGTCACTGACATGGTTGCAAGATACTGGGATAACAGTGGAGCCTGAAATATTATTAATAAGGGAAGGTAAAGCTCTAGCAAAAAACACAATCCAGCTATTATATCATGAAAATATTCAAATAAACAAAAAGGAAGTGGCAAACGTATATAGTTTGGGGGGAAATGAGAATTGGGCATCTTTTCAGTGAACTCAAATACACTGCTAAAATCACATCCATTAAAAACAATGGAGCATTCCTGAAAATGAAATTTGGTAAACCAAATAGGCTAACCAATAAATCCAAGATTATGCTCAGACCAACGGAATTGACTCAACACTTGCCCTTAAAAGTCACTGTCCATTAAAAATAAGAAGTCACGCCCGAATGTTGACCTTCAAGCTCATAAAATCTCTCCCCTAAACTAAAGTGAAGAAGCCTATTGAATTTCAACTCAAAATAATAATCCAACTAAACATGCTTGATGAGTTTAAATCTGTAAATAAATAATAATAATAAAAAAAAAACCAGATCATCATCAAAAAAAATCTAGAAGGGTGACATTTTGATTAGAACTTGGGGTCAAATTTCAATCAACTACAGTAGATATACTGTTCTGTCCAATGGTCTTATTGTCTATTCAGCACTGGATATTATCTTGATGAGTTGGAAAAGATACTCTGTTTCTCATAGGAATAGATTCTCAAAACATTACAAACTTCAAGATTGATATCATTCACCTGAATGGCTAGATAAGCTGCCACGCACATGCAGTTCCCAATTAAGCATAAAACACCAAGGTGCCAATTATCAATCCCTAATTCCAGAAAACTACACAATAACCATCCAACAGGCTCAGGCTGACCCTTGGCACTTATTTCACTTTGCGCTGCAAATTCTGATTCCTTATATCTAAAAACGGTAGGACCACAAAACATAGCCATTAGAATGGCACCACAAATACATAAAAGAATAGCTCCTAACTTAGCTTAACCTTCGATTTTTCTCAAATTCATTATTTCAGTCCTGCATAAAGAATTAGAGTTATCTCTTATGGATTTCCATTTACATCATATGTTTATTGGCTGCTATATCTTTTTGACTCTATGCTTTGAGCTTTGTCAAATCATCAATTAAATAATGAAGCCAATCATAAGTAGTTTCTGCAACATATGTGTAGGAACCATCACTTAGAGTATTGTAATTGAGATTTACCTTTTAGACATTGTTCACTATTTACCCACCTATCTTTTCCCTTTATTTGGCTTAGTTTTCTTTGAATACACCCATATTGTATGTTATGCCATGGAAAGAAAAAAAAACTCAAAATAAATAAGGTATGTGTAACATTTCCATCATATCACTCTTTGAATATTTACATTGATCAGGTGTTCTTGCAACAAATAACTTATTAATTGTACTTTATTTATGTGGATCACTATACCAAGAATGTCCATAAGAGTTTGACTGTAAATGTGAAGGTTCAGTGATTAGAACGGATTGCCTACTTTGTTCTTATTTTTAACATCATTTGGAAAATGTTTAATATAATTATTCATGCCATATTTACTGCTCTTTCTTTCATTGTTTTGTTAACAGCGACACTCGCATAACTTTCATCAATTCTTGCTCTATTATATTCACCCCTTGAATATACTACCTTGTTGTTTTCTTCATTTGTAATTCATGTATAAGGAATTTTTAACATAATAGAATAGATGAGTAGTTATTCTATTCGTTTATTCACTAACTTTTATTTCATTGGTTACTTCTACAGATGTCTTTAGCATATATAATATCTCCAGATCATTGGTTTTCTGCTACGATTTACCATTATGCAAATAATCAATATGTCAAAGATTTCATAGAACTTCTGTCACGCGTTTTCTATAACGTGAATTTATGCCGCAAGTGTACGGTGTCAAGTTTTGTAATATAGTATGAAAGTTAGAATGTCGAACCCACAGAGATTGTAATTTAATTCCACTAAGTACTATAATTATGCAACTTCTATTTTATCTAGACAATTGATGAATGATTGGTTGATTGTTTTAAACTAAAATAATGAAATTGGTTGAGACAAAATTGAGGAATATAAATTATCAAAATGAAGAAGCCTAGAGAATGATTTCACCAACTTTCAATTATGATTCAATGATATCAAATTATCCAATTAATTTTCCAATATTTAAAAGCAAGAATCCAATTGTATTTCTCTCCCCTCTCTCGAGTGCCGGCTAGAAATTAATCCTACAATTCAATCCCAATATCTCTATTCCGAATTAAAGTCTAGAATTTATGAAAGTCCCGATTCTTTTGTGAAGTAAGCTTCATAGATTTTACACTTTCTCTCGAAAGCCATAAAACCTACGTTGCGTCAATCCTATGATCACGCCTAAATTTCCCTCTCTCGAGTGCCGGAATTAACTAGCATCTATTCATTCAATTATTGATCAGGTAATTGAAAGCATTAAATTCATGACACAATTAAATACACGTGGAAAATCCAAAAGAAGTAATTATAAATTCATCAAATCATAATCTCAAGTGGCTACATCAAACCCTAGCTAAATTATTTAGTTCATGAAGAAATTCATAAAATCTAAACAATCTACAATGAAAAACATAAAGGAGGAGGTAAGAGAAACTCTTTTTGGAGTGTTGATCGAAGTCCCCTTTGATGTTTCCACCCTTTCTTCACTTGATTTCTTCAAATCCTTCTTCTTATTGTCCTTGGAGATTTAGCCGTTTTGTATCTTTTTCCTCCTTCTCCAACCTCTAAAATTAGGTCTTTATGATGGTATTTATAGTGTCCACAAGTTGCAAGACGAAATAGGGTTGGACCGGGCCGAAAATCTTTTAAAATTTCCATTTTTTCTCTTTCTCGGTATCGGGAGCCCGGGCGCCCAGATTGGGCGCCGAGTCGTCTGCTGATTTTCAGCATTGTGGGCGCCAAGGTGCCCATCTTGAGCGCCAAGGCGCCCGGTTCGCTGAAATTCAGTTTACGCTTCTTTCAATATTTTTAACATAACTCTTTCTCCTGATATCCGATTGAGATGATTCAAGTTGCGTTGGAAAGCTAACTCAAAGGCCTACAACTTTGCTTCAGACATCATTCTCCAATTCAATCGTTCACTATGTCAAAAATGAGTCTCAATATGAGACTAAAAATCTGGAGCAAAACTTTTCGGCTGTAAATTGATTTGTGATCATATTTTGACTAAATTTGATCCCTTTGACATCTTTCTTCATCCAATTGGCTCCGATCACTCTCAAATCTTCATCGTGAGGTTCGGTATAACTTTTCAATATTTGCACTTTAGTCCCCGAACTTTAGATCTCTTACAATTTAGCCATCTCCTTTCCAACTTTTGTTTATTTTCTTCAATCTCATCAACCTACATCACAACATCGAAACACGCATAAAAACACTCTAAAACTCTCTCAAGAATGACAAAATAACGAATTAAGTGACATAAATATCATGAGTGTAGAACACTCATCAACTTCTTAGTGCTGATGACCAATCATCATTAATGAGCAGTAATTTCCATGGATTTTTGTGTGGATTTATTCATAGAGGGGAAGAAGAACGGCAGTTTAGCAGCAAATTAATTCATGAATTTATAATGAGATTTGTGAATTCAGGGAAAAATAATGAAGTATGGGTAAAATTAGATGATCATTTAGCCCGCTTTGGTATACAAGAATTTTGTCTTATTACGGGCTTACTTTGTCATGAAGTTGTTGTAAATCTAGACTCAAACAATGATAGGCTCTGAAACCAATACTTCAATGGTAGAAAAAAAATCAGTATGCGGACACTTTTTGAAACATTTCGCCTATGCGAACATCAATAAGATAAATTCAAACTTGGACTCGTGATGTTAGTGGAATGTGTTTTAAAACCTACTCGGAGGGATATTAACTACAAAACTCTAGCCATGGTAGAACATCTTGAAAATTTCCTTCAATATCCATGGGGTCGCAAAGCATATTATACTTTATTGAACTCATTTCAACATTCACAGTTAGAACGAATACAGAGAATGTAAGAAAATAACGAAGTTGAATGTAAATACTCATTAAATGGCTATCTACTTGCATTCCATGTATTTTCTTCCTATATTTTTAATTTTTTCCTTCTTTTATTTATAAATACATATCTCCTATGTCTAATATTTATTTACTCATTTTCCAGTATTGGATATATGAAGCTTTTCCAGAAATTGGACACAAGTTTGGACAACGCAGATATAAAACAGCACGAGTCCTAAGAATGCATAAATGGAAGTCAAATAAAATATTGTCAGGACAAATAGTTCGACAATTCTTAACTACCCAACAGGTAATTTACTTATTCAATATTTCTTTCTTATCCTATATTATACACTCAATTATAACTTCTAAATAATCATTCAACAGAAATCATTTAACTATTTATTACAATTACAATTACAGATCCAAGTTCGTCCATTGTTGCAACCTACAGAACGAGAATCACAGATACCATGGTACACAGGTCTTTCATTACCCCAAGATAACCCCCACAGAATACTAGATCGTATTGTAAACGGAGAGGTAAACAACATAATACAACAAATTTCAGAGAATGAAGATGACACTGATAATATACATATTAGTCCTGATCTTGTAACAGCGCATACTTTTGTTGGTGCTAACCCAAGTTCCACTTCCATTCCTACTAATTATGTAACTAGAGACGAAATGGAACAGATGATGAATACATACAGACAAAATTTAGTCTCAGATATATGTGCCAATTTAAGAGCGAATATTGTTGAAGAATCAAGAAAACAAGAAAGTCAATATAAGGCAATTCTCCAAAATCAAAACCAGTTATTTGAACAACATCAAAAATGCCAACAAGACCACTACCAACACATACAATCTACCATGGAAAATATTCCACGTTTTTGTGATACTTTGTTCAATACCCACATTTCTCAACAAGGGCGCACACAAGACACTCAGTACCAAGTACTTCTTGACCACCAAAAACAATTCTTCGAACAACAACAACAATGTCAAGATGAACATTATCAAAACATGCAACAGCATATTGAAGCGAGCTTCACTTCAGTAAAATCTTATGTTACGGAAGAGCATAACAATATATTGAACAAACTATCTCAATGGGATTCAAACATAGCTTCCTTCCATCAAGATAATCCTCTCCAAAACAGTCCAGCACAAACTACAGAACCACAACATGCCTCAACATCTCAGCAACTTTTTCCAGTTGAGAATTTGACAGACGAAAATACAAAAAAAAGGCAAGGAAAAAAAAATACAATCTTTTCGTCGTCCTTTAGAAGACTATCTCATAAAAGACTACAGAACAGTCACAAATTGGATACTACGCCATCCAGCCAAGTAAGAAATTGACTTTTATTATATAAACTTCAATATTATAATTTATACTTACATTATTTCACACTAATTTAAATTACATTATGCAGGGCATGTTAGCAAACTGGAAACGATAATTTTTACACAAGAGACACATTGAAGAATTTACTGGATCCAACAACAGATATCAATGTTGCGGTTAGCTACAAAATTTAATACAATTTTCTTCTATATTCAATACATCTAACTTACATTTGTTTATTTTATCAGATTGTTGATGTGGAATTAAAATTACTCAGACAATTGATCAACGATGGTTGCACCTTTGTTTTTAAAGAATATGCAATCATGGACTTTACATTTGCTACAGAATGTGTTCGTCATCACATATGGACAATAAATCCATAACAAAATGAACCTTCAATCATGGCTCGTTTCAACGAGTATGTAAATGGCAGCCTACCAATCAATGGTCGTCAATGGATAGAGTGCAACTATTTATTAATTCCATTTTCACATTCAGTCAACACTTGGTATCTTTATTACATTAATTTGCATGAATGGAAATTCCAAATCTATGATTGTAGCAACGATGAACATACTGAACAACAAATCAGAGCAGATGCGCACATAGTATACACTTATGTTGATAAACTATTATCATGTCCAACATTTTTGTTCGATAGACAAGATTTGAGCAGACATACAAACAGGAAACTGCAACTGGACATCATACATTATTTATCTTGTGCAAACAATGGGTAAACATTTAAATACTATCTACGTATCTCTATTTCATTTCATTTCATTTCACATATATAATACTATCTTTATCTAACAAAAATCATTTTTTTACAGGCCAAACTGCATATTATTCATACTCAAATTTATAGAATGTTTCATTTCGGACTTCCCATTAGAAACAGTTGACTCAAAGAGGATGAATATATACAGACGGAAACTTGCAACTGATATTTGTATGAATAAATATTTTTTGCACCCCCGATGATCATAATATATTCAGAATGAAGAAAAGATTGAGCGTTCGGAGATTACTGGAAGCTTTCGAAGTCAGATTTTTACGCATTTTGTCTGTTATGTCAGGTACAAATTTTGAGTTTTATTTTTTTCCTGGTTATGGAAAACCTTAGATTTGCTCCTCTGGTTGGGCTAAGTGTAATTCAATCTTGCAGCAATTTTTATACTGTTAGATTATGTGAATTAGGTAATTATTTACATTTTCTTCTCAATATCATTGCGGTTTCAGAGTTCATATTGAATCTCATTTGATTATTTTTCTGGGAACCACATTTTGATATTCTTGCTTGGACATTGATCAATGCCGGTGAATGTTATTTATGGCTATATTGTACTTATGTACATCATTATATAGTCTTAAACTGTTAAATTTTAATCATAATAGCTAATTGAATTGAAAGGCTGTTGCTAAATTTCAGCAATCAACTCCGCATTATGCGGAGTTGAAGTCGTCCAATTGAGCCCATTTTTTCCTCTCTTTGAAATGGTGACTGCCTACAAACAAACCCGAAGTGCTGTATCTCCAAATTCTATGGAGACAACTCCATAGAATTTGGAGACATGAACCATGAACTCCGCATAATGCGGAGTTCATGGTTCATGTCTCAAACTTTGTAAAATGGACGGGAGGAGGACAAGGAATAAATTGTAATTCTATTTATGTATGAAGTGAAAAAAAAAATTCAAGCACAAGCTCTGTATTATACGGAGTAGTGTGTGAAGCAAACTCCGCATTATGCGGAGTACCGCACAGGATCTCCACATAATGCGGAGTTCACTCCTCACACGAACTCTGCATAATGCGAAGTTTGCTCCGCATATCAACTCTGCATAGGATTTTACGAAGTGACCTCATTTTTTTATGAGCTGTAAGTACACTTTCTTGCTCTTCTAATATTTTTAATACTCAATTACTGCAGCTTCAACCAGGAAATATTCAGATAAAACCTTCAATGATAAAGATTGAGACAGACCAAACATTGTCGGTTGGACAAACGTTTAATTCACTGAAGATTGTTGCTGTTAGGTATTTCACTCATTTAGCTTTTCTTAGCTCTTGTAATCACTCCATCATATTGTGACAATGGTTTTTTTTGGCACACTGATTTAGCTTTGTAATTTTCAATGAGCAACTTGAGTCCTTTTTGGCTAAGTTATTTGTATAAAAAGATGTACATGTGTGAATATATTCATGAATTTTCTTATGTTAAAATGTCAATATTTACCTAGAAATACCAGGTTTTGTGTTCTCAAGAAAGTATTGTGTAATGTAATGCATCTTAATCAGAGAGATTCCAGTGTCCAGAGAAGATATCAAAAAATAATTGAAGAAGCTCCTGCTGTAATTCTCTTTTTATTTTCGTTTTTCTTTGCTTCCTTTTACCTAAACTGTGATTCTCCATTACTGATTGCTATAAAATTCTGACAGAAATTCTACACATGTAGCCGAACATCAACATGACTTCTGATCCCACTTAGGTCAAGCAGTTGTATCTGCAGCGAAGGTGATGTGCATAGAAACTTGATTGCTTTGTTTGTCGGGTGATTGTATTTCATATGCCAAAATTTTTTGAATTAATTTGAGCAGTTAGATTATACTCAGTTAGAATATTGATAAAGAAACAGAGTTTATATCTATTGACTGCCAGTTTTTACATAAAGATTATTCTTGGATTGTATGCATTCATCAGATTACTTATACTCGATTTACGGCGTGCTTTTATTTTCCATGGTGGTGTACAAGTCATGTAAAATGTGATGAAATCATAACAGTGGAATGGGCATGATGAAATTTTATGTGCAGATAATTTATTTTTCATTTTGAGTACTTCTCAAGGTTCTAAGTAATTTTCCCATACAAGAAGCTATGGGACAATTAAGGTGAACAGAAATGGTTATAATCTAGATGTATAAGCTAGCAATGCTGCCTAATTGTATTCTGCATCTCTTGTATCCTTTTTTTCTTGCATCTAGCATTTGATGCTCAATTGAAAAGGTGGGTTAGATTCAATTTTGAACAAGTGAAGGTTGAGGACTTAGGACATACAAGCTGCTGAAACATATCCCGCATATAGTCATTTATTTTAACTAACTGGAAAGGACTACTATATAGCTAAATAATAAATGACAAAACTGGTCCCTTCGAACTTGAACAAATAATTGAAATCATTATCTGTACTTAGAAGGTTTAAATGTTTAGCCCTTTATCATAATTCAACCCATGCATTTTGCTAATGTAAACCGCAGCACATATCTGCTTTCAATTCTGAACGATCGACACACTAATATTGCCTCAAAAAGAACACAGGTGCACGGGCATTTGACTAGTATATATAGAAAGATTGATTCATTTAGCCTAACAAGATGAAGGGACATGTTTTTTCTAATTATTTACTTGTGTCCAGATGCCAAAATAAGTAGTCTACTTTGAAATTAATGTTAGATATTTACTCATTTATACGAGTAGGTACTCATAATTATTATTTTATTATAAACACGAAAACTTATGTCTTATGAACAAGAAATATAATATGGACAATTGCCAGTTGACTACCATAGTTCATAAGTAGTGCTTTCATAAACATGATCGAACTACGTTAAAGGCAAGTTGTTGACATCATTTTTGTGTTGATTTTTTAACTATAAATCACCTAAGTACAATAGTAGTAAATGAATTATATAGATCAAAACTTATATACAAATACGTCGACGGAAAACCAAACATCTATGGATCAAAATAACAAATACATCAAACACCGAGCATATCTGAGCAATCAAAAGAGATACATAACACAAATTACACAATTAGCGCCAAAAACTCATAAAGAACTAAAACTTGCGGATACAAAGAAAACATAACTTTATATATGTGTGTTTTAATCTGCCCAACAACGCTCTCGACTTCTGTGTTAAAACCTTCAAAAAATTTCATGTTTCTTGCCATCCATATATGGTAAACGATGCTTGCAAATGCAATTTTCTTAGCCTTACTATGCCAAGATGTCCTCTATGCTTCTCTTTTCATCCACTTCAAGGCACTTAGAAGTGTAGACATAGAACTAATATATTCATATATTAGTTGGACTGATAGTGACATGAAATGCTCTTAACTATAGCTAGAGAACGTATGAAGTGTACCACTTTGGTCCCCAAAAGTTAAAAACAACTACAATCCCTTGTTACGACATAAAAAAACCTATGAGCGGGACTTAGCAAAATGCTCCACGTGGAGGAAGGGATTAAGGTTTACGGACCACTTAACAATATTGTTCAATTTGATAGTCGCGTCATCAGCTTTGGCAGTGTTTAAAATTAAACCTTAAACCTACTTTTATGTGAGTTCATGTATGAAATCAACGTGCAAATGACGTTGGATTGCACCTTTGCCTAGCATGCCTTGCGCATTATTACTATGTTTTCTTCATAATTAATTATGATTTAGACTTTTTCTTGCTTCAACAGATTTTTTTAAAAACAAGTTCAATGGTATAAGTGTCTTTTCTTGTTCTAGACCACTTGCGGAAACTGTTAAGCTAAAGGTACAATTGGACTAATTCTTTAAATATTGTATGTTAATTTTTAAGAGAACGAGACAGCCGCTTGATTTCCCATTTTGCCGCTAAGTTGGGAGCATGTTTAACTACTAATCACATGATTAACCTAATTTTCTTTGTAGTTTGCATGTGGCTTATTTAAAAATAAAATTTCTTCACCTTCAGGAGAAAAAATTAAGTGGATAAACTAATGTGTCATTATTATTCATTCACCTGTAAATTTTCTCCAGCTACAAGTTTTGAGTTTATAGGTTTGAATATCGCACTATACATTTTTAACATGTCCTTTGGCATGTTGAACAAGTTTTAAAGAAGGTTGTCAATGATATCGAGTTTATTAATCGATAACTATATTAAACGGCCATATAAATTATATTTTCAGTGACAGAAGTTGGCATGCCACTCTTAACTTAAATACAAATAGAAGTTGAGTGGCAAAACTTAAACAAAAAAATAGTGACTAGAACCCTTTACTTTAAACTTTCGAATTTGGGTCGCATTTTTACATGGTAAGGGTTTATGTAAACTTGGTGTTTAACAATTTGGCCCAATATTGTGGCAGCCCAATTCTATAATTATGTGAAGGCCCTATGATGCACCCATTGCTGTTATGAGAAGACTAGCCCAATTTGAAATGCAACCCGACAGCCCAATTACACTTATCTCAAAGGTTGAGATTATGACACGTGGATGAGTTGTGACCGTAGGATGCTTCTGACCGTCGATGTTATTGGCCAGACTCTTTATTCTCTTGCAATTGGTTCGAGATCATTCTAGGGTTTTATCTTTTGGCTCTCTCGTTTTTCTCTCTCTAAAAACCTTTGGTTTTCATATGTAATTTTTGATCTAGGTGTTCTTGGTGAGATATAGTATTTGATTGAGGCTTGGGTTTGGTTTCTGTTCTTCTGTGGATAGTAACCTTTGGTTACTTGGTGTAATCGTATTTCTGAGTGATTTATGAGAGATTCTTGGGTCTGAGGGCTGATCATTTGTGGATCTGTTGTATTGTAACATTGATCTTAATATATTGTTGGTTTCTAGTAGATTGAAGTGTTAATCACTTCGATGAATATTCAACAGGTGGCTAGTCCTAATTTTTGGGTGAACATTCGGGTCTTAGGACGAAAAATCATTTGTGTTCATTTCCATATTTTGTATTACTTTGTGTTTTGGAGGCCTGTATAATCCCTACAGCTTAAAATTGAAATGTGTTGAAAAATACGTATATATTATGAACATTCCCATAACTACTTATTTTTGTTGCCAACTATGTCAAATGTTTTTCCATTGACAAGTGCAAAATATAAATTCTTTTGTGAACATTGAATACTATGCCTCAAATAAGTTAAAATTTTAATATTTTGTTAACAATGCTTACAGCAAAGATGAATTTGGTGGAGAAAATCTATTGCATTTTAGACACAGGAAATTTTAACAAACAAACACAGTTTATTTCGATATTTAATATGCCTTAATTACAAATGTCAAATACCATTTGGTCATTGAACCTAAATCAAATACCGACATCCTCCATAGTAACTCCACTACCATCCAAGTTCCTATGTTAGTTGTATGTGAGGCTGTGGAACTCTTTTTGTGGAAATGTACACCGATTCTCTTGACATATAACAACGCGCACTTCTGTTCCTGTAGTATTAGTACTATTTTTTCGAAAGGTCAAAGGTTGTGGCCATCTCTCTCTCTCTCTATTTAACCGCGCAAACTCGATCGTGATCACCCCTTCTCCCAAGTTCCAACAAGCTCAAACTCATTCAATTTATCCACCACCTACTCCTCCTCCTCCTCCTCCTCTTCTTCTTCTTCTTCTTCTTCTTCTTCTTATTGTATTACAAACAAAATGGTTGTGCCTTCACCAACTCCACTCCGAAGCAAAATAACTCGAGCATTTGGAATTCCAGTTATAGATCTCAATCTCGAGAGATCTAAACTTTCTGAATTACTAGTAAAAGCTTGCGAAGAATTCGGTTTCTTCCAGGTAATAAATCATGGAGTTCCCAAAGAAATAATTTGTAGAGTTGAAAATGAAGGTCGACAGTTCTTCTCAAAAACTGCATCAGAAAAGCAACAGACTGGACCGCCTGCTAGTTCTTTTGGTTATGGCTGCAAGAATATTGGATTCAACGGCGACAAGGGCGAACTTGAATATATTCTTCTTGAAGCTAATCCTCAATCCATTTTCCAGAGATCTATCTCCATCTCCACCAATCCTCAAAACTTCAGGTACCCATGATTTCTATCGAATGAAATCATGACAACTGTTTTAGGTCAACATAGATAATTAGGTGTTGAATATGTAACAGAGAATGTAAGTTACAAAAAATATATATTTAATTATAAGTAGAACTTTAAACAATTATTTAATGATATATTAATTACTTTTCATCAATGTGATTAGTTTTATGCATTGTGATTTTCTCCCTCAAAATGCATTCCAGTTTCTCCTTTTGGAATCAATAAATTTACTGTATATTAAAAAATATTTGATTTTATAAAAGGTTAGACTTGAATTAATAGAATGATAACTTTATAATTTTCATGTTGGGTACTTAGATTTTTGAGTTCTGATGGTGCCATACGATTTTTGAAAAGGCATGCACCATATAATTTGGGTGAGATTTACACGTCTGTTAAGGTTGAAGATTCTTTGTCAATGTTGTCAACTTGTCATGAGATATGAAAATTATGGTCAAATAGTTACACGTGCAAGCCTTAAAAACGTGGAAGTTTCAACCTTAAAAATGACCGATACCCCTTTTGAATAACTGTCTCTTATCCATACAATATCTATGCTCATTATTTTTTAATTTTTCAACAACTTTGGGAGAAGTGATCTTCTCGTGGACCATTGGGACACGGTGAGGTCCCTCTCACTGTTAATTTTTTCTTTTTTATTAAATAGAATTGTTGGGTGTCCACGTCAACATTCTGCTTTAGGCAAAGTATGTTTTTCTGAAATTCAACTATAGTGACACAAGAAAGTGACTCTCTGTTTCTTTACAATTTGGTTCTTATCTTAACCTTTTTCTTGCTGGATAACATACATCATCACAACCCAAAGTAAAAGATAAGTCACTTTCAATGATGTTGCAATATATGGATGCACTTCCATTGAGTCCTCCCCATTTTTTCTTTGAATTCACCATTTGCATTTTAGTTTGGAACTACGTTTTCAAAGATGTAAAATTTACATCATTCTTATCATGATATGTTCTTGTTCTTCGAGTCTAGTACTCTTCAAAAACCATTGGAGTGTGTCAAAAATTCTATTATTATTTATTATGACAAGGAAGCCAAGTTTCAAAGTGTGCTAAAAATGAAATAAGTCAAAGGACAAATACAGAACTTCCACAATTGAAAAAAAAAAAAAGAAGAAAAGAAAAAAGAAAAGTTTTTGGAGAGCTTGTTCAAGAATGTGTTGATATTAAGCCCCTATTTGGGAGATATTAAAATCAACTTTTTTAGTAGATTTTGATAAAAGTTAATGAAATGTGTGAATGAAAAGTTGTGGGTATATGTGATTAAAATTAATTGTTGATTTTGATTTAAGATTTTAATCCAAACCAAACATGTGCTAAATTTAGGGTAAACAATATTCCTGGCTATATTAAACATAGGAAAAAGATGTCAAAAATGTTATGATTTCGTTCTCATGTTTTGTGTTTGTATAACATTTGTAGTAGTGCTATGAATGATTACATACAAGCAACTAGGAACCTGGCATGTGAGATTCTTGATTTAGTGGCTGAAGGGCTGTGGGTAGAAGACAAATCAATTTTCAGTCAACTCATTAGGGATGTAAAGAATGATTCATGCTTCAGAATTAATCACTATCCTTCCGTCAGCATTGATTCCATGGAGGATTGGAACCCAGCCCCCAAACTGTTTGAGCATTCAAAGACCCGTATTGGATTTGGAGAGCATTCCGATCCTCAAATGTTGACAATTTTGAGATCAAATGACGTTGGTGGCCTTCAGATTTGTTTGCGAGATGGTTTATGGATCCCCATTCCTCCTGACTCCAATCAATTTTGCATCTTTGTAGGCGATGTCTTTCAGGTTAATACAGTGTTCTATGCTTCAAACAAATGCAATTTGTTGTTAACTTCTTGTTGTTGACACGAATTTTACTTCGATTGTGAAATGTAGGCTTTGACAAATGGAAGATTTGAAAGCGTAAGACATAGGGTAGTTGCAAATGCAATTAAACCAAGAATGTCAATGATGTATTTTGCGGCTCCATCCCTAGATGCAAACATATCCCCCGTACCACAAATGGTCTCATCTCAAAATCCAGCTCTCTATAGGCCTTTTACTTGGAGAGAATACAAGACAAGTATGTATTCCTTACGGTTGGCCGATCATCGTCTTGATCTATTTACAAACCAAGATAGTTGATTTAACAGGATTTTGTTATCTGTTTACTGAGTGCTAGTGTACCTAGGGCATTTAGGGTTGCACATGCATGTAACATGTTGCCCAATGTTTATAAGGTGATGATATATATTGTGTAAACTAGGTGTAAGCAACGTGCAATACTCGTTTGCTTAGTTTATATTTAATAATTTTGTTTAAAAATTAATTTTGTTATTAATGACGATGTAATTTTGGTTAATTAAATAAACGAAATTAAAATCACCTAAAATCTAATTGACTTCATTGAGAACTTTGTCTAACTCAACTAATCAATTCTAAACTTAGACCAAGCTTGTCATCACACTGGAATTAAACAAAGAATGAGATAACTAAACCAATCAATTCTCAAGGACCATCCAAATCAATGGAGATATTGACAAACCGCAACGGTTTCATTAGGCATTCAATAGAATGTTCTTCTGCAATGGAAAAGTGAGTTCTAAAGGTGAAGATTCAGCGTTACAATTTTAACATTGCAGCATTGACCTTTTGTTGCAACACAAATTTGAATACATGGACAAAATATTAACTACTTTTATGTTCAAAATTCTCGTTAGAAACCCGTGTCTTAGCAGTGTTTGATTAAACATGAAAGACAAATAGAAAGTTACCTAAGGGAATAACTAACTCAACTGTAATGTTCAACTCATAAACCATTCACGTAGGAACAAATCCAAATTAAATTTCCACACCTGAAAGGCAACAAGTATAATTGTGAAAAGTCAGTAAGGCATTTAACAAGGTACCAACCATAATAAAACCAGAGCAGCACATTCAACTTTTATGATTATGTTCACACAGTAATATTTAGGACAAGTCATTAACTTACCAACTATCATGACAACATTAAACCTAAATTACACCATGAAACTAATTTGTCAACTAAAAGAAAAACATAACTTTAGTTTTCAAATTACAAATTGAAAACCAATTCATCTAATAATGGAGTCATGTCGGGTGAGAAGTGCAGCTGCATCTTCCTCCTTCTCCACCGTCCTCCGCCGCTATCTCCTTCACCCCGATCTCCCTCCTCCTATGGCTGTTGTGCGATACCATAAATGTATAATTCCTTGAAATAAAAGAAAAGACTGCGCATTCAAATTTGCTCACACTGAACTCCAGTATATTTCAAAACACGAAAAAGAGCAATTGGAGAAAACTTCGCATTAAAAACTAATGCTAAAAACTTACTCGGTCTTGCATGAGCTGGTCATATACAAAGGGAATATTAATCAACTCATAGTAACATTTTATCTGAATTAAGTTCGCTACTATTATTACAGCGAGAATTTCATGGACAACATCCAAATATAAGCAGATCCAGAGCTTATGCAAACCCATTTATCTTGCAACACAATTAAAGAAAGCCAAAGGATTTCTTTTTCACCTTGGTGGATTTGAACATGAGCTGTGCCGGATAGTTGAGAAAAGCCAGAGAGCCTTTGGTAAGTCCATTTGAACCCATGAGCACAGCAGAGAGCTTCACATAAGTCTTCCATGGGTTCACCATTTGCTTTGGAGTGAAGCCTTGCAAGTAAATCAAGAATATATACACCCATCCTTGAACGAACGCGAAGTACCATCCATAGCTACAAGAAGTAAATCAACGAAAGATCCGATCAAATAAAAATTATAAAACTCATGATGTCCTGTTCCATTTCCGAAAAGACAAGATGTAACCTCACCTGAATTGGAGCATGTTGTACACGTATTCCTGAAATTTGAACGAAATAAGTCAAAATACAGATCCACATAAGATAGAAAATGCTGCAGAATTTCGATAGAATTGCTTTGCAAAGGAAATAATTTCCCAAAGCCCAAAATGCTAATTCTATCAGCAAAAGAAAATTAACAATTATTAGCATAAGTTTTTTGGAAAATAGAGCAAAATGATAGCCAATAACTTATTAATTGAAAAGGAAAAAATGGGGTCTATGCAGAATCATATCAATTTGACAGAAATTTCACAAAAAATAAAAAATAAAAAAAACGAAGATGATGATTATGAGGTAAGCATCAAAATGACCAATTTTATCGCAATCATCAATTCTTTCCTGTTATAATTCATACAAGAATTAAGAACTAAAACACAAACTGGAAATCTTTAAATTCAAGTATGGACTCAAAAAGTAAAAAAAGCTAACCTTGCTGATTCTTAGCACACTCATAAGTTGATTTTGGTATTCCATTGCATTACATGTATCTATTTCTCGAATCACGTATACCATTGTTGCACCAGCTATAACAGATGGAAGATAATGCACAAGCCTAGGATCTATCAATTAACTCATAAACTCTATCATTTGTCAATTAACTTATAAACATAAATCATAACAAATTAACAATTAACAAATAATAAAAACCAAGGAAAAAAAATACCCAAGCAAGCAAATTAGGAAGGCACCAGCTAGCGGCAAGACACACAAATTTGAGTCTACAGTCTACACTACACACTCTCACACTCACAGCCACAGATTAAATCAACAAAATACGCCCAGCAGCAAGTAATAATCAGGAAATTTCAAATGTGCAACACAAAAATTACCCAAGCAAGTTAGCCAAGTGCTCACCGTCACCGAGTCGAGATCGAGCGTCCCATGCTTCTGCTCCATTTGACCCTTACCCTTCGCCTTCGGCCTTCGACTTCATAGTTTGCCCGTCGCCGAATTGTCTTGCAGCTCTTGCGGTCTTCAGTCTTCAACTCTTGCCCTTTTCGTTTCCATTGTGAATTGTGTGAGGAAATGGATTTGTTTGTCATTTGTAAAGCAGGCTGATATTAGATGGATTGGTTTCGGTTTGGGCCAATTTTTTTTTTAAAATGCCCAAACTGGCGCACAACAAACAAACACAAAAGGCCGAAAATCTTACCTCATTTCCCAGATTGAAGCTTCGTCCGCCGCGCTTCCACACACGACCGGACTGCACTTTCCGACGAAGGAGCGCTCGTACTGGATCCGCAGTGCAAGTTTTCAGTTAAAGAAGAACCACACCAGCGGCTTCCAACCCGAATTGGACCAAGAAGATCCGGTATCATACCAGCAAGCGATTAGCTTTCTTTTGGATCCAAAACACCATTTTCAAGAACAATACGATTATATAATGGAACTCCAACAGGCAGAAGATAAATGGGCACAAAGGGTGGCTTAATTGCTACTTCACAGAATCAGTTAAAGTTAACGGTGGAACAAGAAATTCTGTTAATCCTCTGTTTCATAGCCACTTTTAATATATAGAAGATGTGTGATTTAGGTTAGCAGACTCTAGTGTTACCCCGATTTTGTCGATTTTTCTGAAATAGTATTCTTTTCTTTGCAAAAATAGTACGTGTTAACATGATATAATAGTATTGAAGAAGATCAGACCTTGTTGACAATGTTATTTGATAGCCAGTCTAATCTTTTGTACAACCCTTCACCAGAAGTAGCACATGTACTTTGTATGTACCTGCATTTCAATAGTAGATTTTGGAGGGGTTAGGTTGGGTGCAATAGAGAGAAAAGAGAGGGGAGAAGCATGTGACAATAATTACCAGTGGCGCTAGCGAAGAGAATGAAGACCAAGCTTGTCAGTTATCTCAGCTGCATTTGGTAGATCTTGCTTGTTAGCAAATACTCTTGTGATGCAGATTCAGCTGCTTCCACATCAGCCAAGTCAGCTACTTGCTAACTATAATACTGTTATACTGGCATGGTAGTTAGGAAGATTCAATTAGACAGCTGGATAGATTTAGTTAGGAAGTTAATGATGTAATGATGTATTTTCCCTTTATATACTTGACAAATGTATTGATTGCAATTCAAGAACAATAGTTCAGAATTTCGATTTCTTCTCTCTGTTTTCTTTTATGAAGTTTAATTCAATCTTCTTGATGAAGCCATGGTTTTCAATTCGGGAATTTCACAAATACCAAGGCATAGCATCCTTAAATTTGTCCGGAAAGCAATAGAATAAGAAGAGGAATGAATAAGATCCAAATGTTGTGGAGAAATCAATCCACACATCACTTGGTCAAGGTGAATCGTGTGATGTGAAATTTCAGCTGTTTAATCATCTTCTTAATCTAGACGAGGTTTCTGTTACCTCATTCAACATCCTGTGTAGCTCATCCTTGGCTTCAACAACATGGTCTCGGTCATTGCTGTCGACCACAAAGATGAGTTCCCGAGTTGACGCCTGGCAGAATAGTGATTATTCTGCAGGTTGGAACCAATTGACAAATACAGAGAAGAACGCAAGAGAAACACCAAGAGAAACGAGAAAATTCTTTATTATTCAACAACTGAACGAAAATAACCCACAAGTCGGGTTAAATAGCTAGAAAATATTAATTATCGGAATTTTGCCAAAAATATCAAAATTCTATTATTAATACCAAAACGAAATATGTAATAAAATGAAGCAGAGCCCAAAAATCTGGCTAAATTTGAGATCGTAATTTATGTCAAAAAGGAAATCGAGATATTACTAAAAATGGCAAAAAATAACTTAAATTGATAATTTGGACGGGAAAACAGCTGAATTTGGCCTCGAATCCGATGCACACCGAGCATAGTTGGATACCCACGATGTGCGCGCCAGAAAGAACTTTTCGAATTGGGGTCATGGGCGTGATTCTGACAACCGTAGCCAAAGTTATGGCCAAAATACCGAAACGTGTTCAAAAGCGACCCCAATTAGGAAAGATCGATGATTACTTGCCATTTTTGCGCTGATCTGCCAACTCATGGTATCTGAGCAACATTAACGAACTTTCAGACAGCTCGACCTCGTCTGGCTCGGATCCCCCTGCATCACGAGTGTTTTGGAAATAATGTCTCCACAATGGACGAATCTGGAGAACACACATGAAAACTTAGCAAAATCTGAGACTCAAACACCCTAGAAACCATTATAACATGACCATGAATGGAATTGTTACGTTAAAATCTCGCAAGCGTATGGGTTCGTTGTACAAGTAATAATTGTGATGATAGAGTTATCGTCCCACAGGGAATAAAGCTTAATTTAAGTGTATTTGATATATTTAAATTCGTGATTATAACAAAATATGTTCGGTTTATATCTAACTATGTTTTATAATTACGAAAGCAATAAATATTGGTTTAGATTAAAGGTGATGAACGTATTGGATTTCTGACACCACTAATCAATTCTTAATTTCATTCCTCAACTTGTGATAGTTAATTCAATTTATACAGTTGTGACGATCGATAATTTCACTTTTATTTACTATTCTTTTTCAAGATATAATAACCCTATGTTTATCACGAGACAATCATATTCCTAATTCTCATTCATATGACAAACATTGAAATTTAGGATTATCACACATGATTGCACACTTCATAAATATTATTCATAATATTAATTATTCATTTGTTCTATAAACAGTGTTCTCTCTAACCATGCGTTTTCTAACACTACGAATAAGTAACTTATTGCCATAATGGTCAGCAAGCATTAAAACAATATGATTATACATGTTTATGAAATCACAACGCAAGAATTAAACTAAAAACAACAAGTCTTGAATTAGAAACTAAACATCAAAGAGTTTTGTCATTCATCCAATACAATCGAATTTAGTCTAACATGTTAATGTAAGAATTACATAAAAAATAAAAGGAAGTCATCACCCAAATCATACAAATATGAAGAAAATCTGGAAATCTTCACTTCAAGCTTTCATATTCGGACCCAAAATGATGAATTCTTCTTTCTTCAATGTAAATTTTCTCTCTTTTTTCTTCTCAAAAATACTGCTCTCCCTCCAAATTCCGGAATTTTCCCTCTAATATGTCAAAAAGATTGCCCTAAATTATTACCAAAACAAAAGAAGGAAAGTGAGATTTTTTTTCGTTTCGCCTTGAGGCTCGTGCTTAGTGCAAGCTAGGGCATGAGCCTTGGGGGTTTGGGCAGCCTCGTGGTTTGGGGGCGTGCCTCTCCTGCAGGTGAGGGCACAGGCCTCGTCTAATTTTCGATAGTTAAACAGTTCTTAATATTTTTATCATAACTTTCTCTCCCGATATCCGATTGAGGTGGTTCAAAGTGCATTGTAAATCTAACTCAGAGAGTTACAAATCTTCCAAAAATATAAGTTTTCCAATTCGAACATTTCCTACGCCAAAAATGGGTCTCAAACTGAGATTGAAAATTCGAAGCATAACTTTTTCGGCTGAAAGTTGATATGTGATAGTAGTTGGATTATATTTCATCCATTTAGCTTCTTTCCTCATCCAATCGATGTCGAAAACTCTCAAATCTTCATAGTGAGGTTCGACGTAACTTTTAAGTATTTGTATTTCAGTCCCCGAACTTGTATTTGATACAATTGAGTTCTTTTCTACTATCTTTGCATTATTTTCTCAATTTTTTCATCAAACATTGAGTTTTACCTACAAAATGACATAAGTTAGGTAGTATTTTATCCAAAACACAGTAAAATATCATCGTTTCGGATCTCGAATAAGTGAAGAAACTACAGTTATGAGTAATGAAATTATAATATGCAGTGATATATTGAAATCTAAATAAACGTACCGCCAATTCGAATCTTTAAAATATAGCACTTTTTGTTCATAAAGGCAATAAGAAGTGGTATCTTCTTCCTTATGCCCCTTTCATATTTAACACTGGGTAAACGATCGAAATTTACCTGTTATTTCTATTTGTAAACTGAATGGTTCCAGCCTTCCAGGGTATAGATAATTATTAAAAATAATTACTATCTTTAAATTTCATTGTGACATTTGTCATAGACAGCAGCAGCCATCACAGATATTAGGCAATAGGTAGATTAGTGCCTCTATTTTCCAGTCACGATCGAGAATTCAAGGACAAGCATTATATTTTGAGAAACCTCTCACAAGCAAACCCAAAAGCCCTCCACCCCAAGATTTTCCTTTATATATGCTCCTAATGTGCTTACCATCCCCCAATCACAAATCCAAACTCCACTGAATGTGGTTTTTACTAGCAGTAAACATGAGTACTTCAAATAACTTAACACAACTACCTGGCATTTAGAAGGGTAAGAATTTGTCATCTTCTCTCTCTCTCTCTGTGATCTCACATTTTAAGATTACGAACACACATGAAACCGTCAATTGCTATGGACACTTCACAGCTACATCGACTTACAAAAAACTAAGACCTCATTATACTTGTTTATACAAGTCACAATCTTCATGACGGAAGATGATAATGAATATAGCAACAAAACATCATCACTCATTGATACTTCATACGTTACAGAAAGTATTCATAAATGCACACCTTCTCCTGGCCACAAACTGTAAAGCTAATGTTCTTAAACTCCACAGTCATCAAGTTAAGTCCTGATCAAACAATATTTCAGTTCTGGAAGGGTTTGAAATAAAACAACTATATATGCAGAAAATAATAATACAAAGGGAAATACCATGACAGCCATGTGCTCTCTAGTGGGATATTAAGATAGTCCTATCAATATATTTATAGCTACATGTACATGATGGTTATCGGTGCACACTACGCCAAAAAAGGCCTTTTGCAGCGGCCAAAAAACGCTGCAAAAGGCCTTTAGCAACGTTTCAGCATGTGTTGCAAAGTGCAGTGTTGCCAAAAAGGGAAGAGATACGGCAACGTTTAAAAAACGTTGCGAAAAAGTTTTCGCAACGTTTAAAAAACGCTGCCTTTTTTTTTTTTTATGTAAATTGAATAGCAAAATTGAAAATGAATATTTGTAAACAAATCTTGAAATTGCATAAAAATTGATAATTTCATTATAAATTTTTGAATCCACACACTTCAAAATGAAATAAAATGTTTAAATTACAAAACTCTTCATCAAAACTCTCAGTCCTCTCCTTCGACTCTTCATCTTCTTCAGGCAATTGCTTTGCAGTTGCTTGTTTGGAGAGCCAATCATTTGTTGAGAAACACAGTTCACATTTCCAAAGAAACATATCTGAAGAAAAAAAAGGCAATAAGAATATCAAAATAACATATCTGAATTCATGGAACTCCAATTTCTGTTGAAATTTGTAGTATTTTTATAACGATATCTTCAAACCTTGAACAATAAAAATGAAATAAAAAATCGAACATTCAACAATACAACTGAAGAAACTGTAAAAAATACGCAACAAGAATATGAGAACAACATACCTGAAGTAACCAAACTCCATTTTTTGTCAAAATTGAACAACAAAAACGGAAGAACATGTAAAACACATAACAAGTAGCAAGCAAATTTAATCTATAAATCAAAATAGCGAAATTTTCTTACCAAATGTATAGGCAGTGGGATACATTGACCGCTCGGAGGCCGAAAGATTAGTATTCTTGTAGGTAATTGTATTGTCATTGATACATTCTCAATCTGAAATATCATTCCTCAATATTTCCTTAGTATTCAACGGAAGAATGTGATGCAAGGATAATAGCACAATTAATTTGATGCAAGGATGGTAGTAGAAGCTATTAATTAGGGCTCAAGAACAGAGAGCATGCAGTAGCTAGAAAATGAGAACATTTTTTGCAAGAGAAGATACGAGATTGCAAGATGGCGTCGTTTAATGTAAGGAATGAATGGTGGGAACCAGATGAAGGGTGAAACCTGAACCCGTCAATTCCACCTCCATCCAACTCCAAACCACCACCATCTCCTCTGCACCACCAAAGAACTATATTATTCAAATAGAATGGAAGGGAATCTCATCTTACAATTTAATTGTCATCGTGATCATTTCGCAATATTTTAACTTCTTATAAATAACTGTAGGGAACATATTGATTGAGCAATTGTCTACTTACCTTTCTAAAATTCTCGAGCACCTCTTTATTGACTTTACATAGAATCTAACTATTTTTTTCCCTCCATAGGAACATTGTGAAGAGAAAGAGTTGTAACTACATAAAGGAAAATCGACTGCTAAAATTGGAAGGAACGCGTTTGCAGAGTAAAATAGGAGAGATTGTGAAGAGGTGGAGAGAAGAAGACGAAGGCGGTGGAGAGAAGGGGAAGACGGCGGTGAGAGATGAAACGGGTGTAAGAAGCCTGATGAAGATATATTGTGCCCTAAGGGAGAAAAAGTAATGTAGCAAATCGAGTTGGAGGATAACCAGTATGGAAACGAGGGTGCACAAATGAACAGTGCACCCCACATCCCCTCTTTTATAATAGTAGTGATTATTATATTATTAGGGAAGGGCTGAAACTTTTCGCAACATTTATTAAACGTTGCGAAAGGTCTCACCTTCCGCAACACTCCAAAAACGTTGCAAAATGGGGTATATCGCAACATTTTTCAAAAAACGTTACCAAAACTCATTTATATTAATCAATGGCAACATTCACTTACTAAAATGTTGTCAAAAGACCTTTTTAGCAACATTTATCAACAAATGTTGCCTTTTTAATGTTGCAAATGATGTTTTTTGGCGTAGTGGCAAAAACGTAACTAGAATAGTGAAATTAAGATATCCAACTCCACTGCCTGGTACTAGTAAGTAACTGTATGTTCTAAATTACAACTCAGGAAATAAAGGCAAAAGGTGATTCCTTCCTGGAAACGTTGATAGATGAAGAGTGTGATGAGTTTGTAAGAGTGACTCATGACAGGAAAAGAGGCCTTCGAGCGTTTATTTTACGAGTTTCATGCCAATATGAACTAAAGTAAAGGGGATTCATAACATTTCAAAGAAAGTGATATATATTGAAAGCAGTTGGGTAGAAGGGTTTACTTGAATTGGATATTGCAATTTGCATCATTTTTTCCCCCTTTAATTTGAATACTGATGCAGATTGGCAACATTATTTTTTGTTGATTTTGTGGTACTAGGCAGAATAGAATTTGTTGGGATTTAGATAAAGCTTTTACTCCACTAATTATCTGTTTCCTATATTAAACTTCGATCCAATTAATTATTTGTTTCCTTTTATTTAAAAGAACGAGTTCTTCAGATGACAGAATTTAGAATGAAATTCATATATTTTTCTACACGGAACAACTAACCTTCTACCTTTGCATTGCCCGTCGTGTTGAACTGGACAAAAGTATGGATGCTATAGTATACGGATTTCTTAGCGAATCTGTAAAATAGCTATTAGCATTGTTGCTAGAATTCTCTAAACTAACTTGGGAAACAAGAAGAGTTTAGGGGTTAAAGAATGATCTAGAATTCACTAGAAATTCTTGGGAAGCAAGCAAAATCAAAATATAAAATGATGAAAATATCATGAAATTCTATAATTCATTAAGAATCAAGTAAGATAAAATAATGAAAAAAATAAGAATTATCATCATGACTGCATTTAGTAAAACAGGAAATCTTCCTATTGCCATCATTGGCTCCATTTGTCATGGCAAGGAGAATCTATTCGGTCCTGATTGCACACAGAATAGGGTTGCTTATGTATCTTTTGCTCAAGGGGTTGGTGATTCTTGTTTATTCCCTTATTTATCACATGATGGAGCCTCCGGTGGAGAATTATGAGATTGCTGGGGAGGAGGACGAGAAACATGAGCAACTAGCGTCTGACGAAGCAAGTAAATCTTTACTCGTAGAAGTTGAATGGCCAGGAATTGAAGACGAAGAAATCGAAAATTCAAAGACACCCTTAATCTATAGGATATTTAAAACCTTATCTAGTGTTTTTGCAATCTGCTTTGCCTTATACCGAGCACACAGTAGAAGGAAGCGGGAACAGTCGCAATCCTATTCGGTGTTTGGCAACGCCTAGAGTTTTCAAGAAGATACGAATTGTTGCTGAACAGACTCCAATCTGGAGCATACTTCAGCACCCAACGATTGCTTCCCTGTTAGCTATAATCGTGGGCATGGTTCCTTGGATCAAGAATTTTATCTTTGGATATGACCTCCACTTTCTTTAGTCCCTACTATTTTTATCCTACAAAATATACTTCACATAAACCTCCAATCTAATTTACTTATTTCTCCTACCACCTATAAAATATCATCAATAGCAAACATTAAAGAATTAAGATTCTTGTCAAGGACATTTTTGTTGATAGGTTTACATTAATGGTCTAGAAAGGTTATTTTCCATGTGCTCCATATGTGTATTTGTCATCTAGGAACTTGAGAATTCTGTTAACAAGCTCTTAGCTTGCTGATACACGGACTTGACTGGACCCAGAAAAGTTAATATGTTTGAAAATCACCAAAAAACTTAGAGGTTGTTTTCTTCGTGTTTCAGTTTTGAGTTTTGAATTTTGAATTTATTCTTTGTTTTGTGTTTTGAATATCCGTTTTCAAATTGCTGAAAATACGTTATTTTTTTCATTCTGAAAAACTGTTTCTCAAAACAAAAAAATGAAAAACGCATTTATTTTGAAATTTTGAGAATATTTTTTTATAATATTTTATTCAAAAAATCTGATTATTTAATCAATTTTAATAATTTAATGTTAATATAGCATTAAATAACATATAAATTTTGAAGTTGGTGAATCTTAAAATATTTTTTTAAAGATATGAAAAACACAACATAAATTAAATTTGGCAAACAATTCAATCGATACGATTAGAAGTTTACATGTCTTGACGAAACAAGCAAATACTGAACAAAATCAGGCAAAAACGTTTGAAGGAACGGAAGGTGTCACATGAAAAAGGTCAGCGCATCAGGAGCGTGTTTATACATATGGATAGGATTGTGAGAGAGGGGGAGGGCGAAAGACAAAGAGGCACTAAACATGTGGTGTTTACAGGCACACAACTATGTAATAAACATCTATAAGCATATTTGATAAAAACCTTCAAACATAACCAAAACATATGAATTTCACTCCATTCTCACGATTTCTATTGCTTGATGATGATGTCAATTCTCCTACACAGATAACATATATTATATTTTCCAGCGTATAAATAGTAGATTAAATCATTCTTCACTTCTGCTGGATCATGATTATGGATAAAATTCTCAAAGATCGTGCCCTACAAAGCATGTGTTGAAAAGAACTATAGTTTTGATTCTTTTGACATACTCATTTGTCAAAGACACTAAAGCAATGCAGATCTTATTCAAAGATGAAGGGAAAACCATGGGTGGGGGGTTAGATTATCTGGCAATCTCCCATAATCCCCATCACACTCTTATCAGTTACAACCATAATCATAAAAAAATGCAAAAGTTGAACCACATGCGTAAAAGAAAAAGTTTTTTCAAGAGCATAAGCAATATGAGGACCTGAACTCAACCATGCTCACAACCTTGAGCTCCCAACCTGTACAGCACATTAGAAGCACTATAAACATTGAGACGATTTACATTCAGACGACTAGCATACTTAATCAAAATCTAAGCCTTCAACTACTAGCATATACAAAATAACATCTCCAAAGAAAAAAAACGTTGTGAAATGCACCATAAAGACAACAACAAAGAAGACGAAGACGGTGATATTGATGAAGGATGTCAAAGATCTTGCACGGTTTACTCAGATATGTGGCCAACATATAAAGCAGTAAACCAAAGCATGTACTTTGAAATCAACTAAACAAGATATGTCACTCAGTAATTTCTTACACTAAATCAATCTCCCTTTTCCTTAGATTTTTCAACTTGAACTTAAAGTCAGCCACTTTGCATTATTTCAGTACATTATAAAGTATATGACAGTTGGTCTGCAGAGAACAAACTGCTTGCATTATCATAGAGAATAAAGGTTGATAATGCAGATGTTATGAAAACCTTTAATGCACTCAACCACCACATAAGCCTGTTATTCAAGGTAACGAAGTACTTCACATGTTGTGTTTGGAGACATAAATTAGGGCCCCAATTACAATTAAAAAAAAAAATGAAACTTGAATAGCATTCAGTCTATCTATTTGTAGTTTCAAGGTCAGAACTCTTTGGCCCCAGATTTGGCATCACTAAGCCCCCGTTTGAGCCCCATTTTTTCTCATTCCATTACATTAATTTTTTCTCTCTCTTCATCTCAATCACACATTCTCAAATAAAATAATATTACACACAAATCTAAAACTTTTCCACCACACATTTTCCCATCAATCACTATTCTACAAATTTTCAACCCCAAAAAATGGGGGCCAAACAGGGGCTAAGTATTCATATATTATCAAATTGCTTCAACCATTTCCTTGTTTTGTTTCATTTCAATCTTTCCGTCCCCCAATCACTTTTCCAAACTCTTAATTCCAAGAATTTTTAGAAAAGAATTCACTGATCAATAACTAAAACTAGAATTCATATGCTATTTCTTGACAACCCTTTTAACACATTTAGACCATAAAAGGAAAAAGAAAGAAAAAAAACTGGATATTGTAAAAGGGTGAAAAATAAAGGCAAGAAACCAAAACATACAGGCACATGTAAACAAACCCAAACAATTACTACTATCAACACACACAAGCTTGTATCCATAGAGACGGAAGAAAAAAAAAACAGAGAATCAAGGAAAGTACCTTAGAAAGAATTGAGGGATCTTTCTGAAAATAACCGTGTTTTGGCTTCAAAATGACCAAAACGTGATTTTGGTCGTTTTTTGTTTCTTGTGCAAATTTTTTTTCCATTTTCAAAAACAAGTTTTCAAAAATAGGAAAGAGAACGCGTTTTTACTGTTTTGGAAAATCGAAAACAGAAAATAGCTTGAAAATGGTAAAGAGAACAGACCCTTAATTACTCGATCAAGTTATTGATGAAATTCTTACTGAATAAAGTTATTCTTATATAAACAGGTAATCCCATTAATTTCTTAAAGTGGATGAGCCATATCTTGTCATCTCAATTTTGATTAGGGAATTAATGGGATGAAATGCATAATGTTGGCCTTATTCATTCAAAACACAATGACCTCCATTTTTGGTGGCCAGATTGTCAAAATTTATATACCAAATCAACATCACATGACACGTACAGACAAAATCAATGTAAAAACAACGATAAGGATTACAAATGTATTCTCTCACAAGTTTCTACAGATTTTAAGTATGTATATATCAGTATCTGCATTAAGTACATGTCTCTTTTCGACTAAACAATACATAATTATTCTACCTGAGAACTATATAAGTCGTAGAAGTGCTGATTATTGTGTCAATTTTAGTTTTTCTTACGAGTAATATGGACGAGAAGCAAAAAGGATTTTCCTCTCCTTTACTTACAGTTCTTGCTTTTATAATTTATCTCTTCTTTCTCCCTTTTGTTCTTTCTCAGTGTAATAGAAATTCAGTTATTTTCAACTTTGGCGACTCAAACTCTGATACTGGTGGGTATGCCGTTGCACATGGATTAAACCTAGGAGATCCCGATGCACGCAACTTCTTCCATCAACCAACTGGCCGCTTATGTGACTAATCATCGATTTCCTTTGTAAGTTATTTATTTTCATTTTCTTACATATATGTTTCGGACATTAGGTATTTTAGTGACATGTAACATACCTAATTTGAGATCATCTCCACCTGCGACTCTAGAGGGGATTCCTCTCTCTGTTTTGTTTTTCCATGATCAATATTTGGTAGGTCACAGATTCTATAATAAAGTTGCAAGCTAAGCTAATATCATCAAGCACTCTGTGTAACATGTGATGTTATTCACTATTGACGTGCATTTTTACTTACCCCAGGTGCATGCCAATTATTTCACTCCTTATCTGGAGTCATTGGCACCCAATTTCACAACTGGAGCTAATTTTGCAATATGTGGCTCATCAACGCTCCCTAGAAGTGTTCCGTTCAGTTTGAATTTCTTGAGTTCAAACGTTTCCACAACCGCTCCTTAGAGCTCGGATCTAAAGGCATGATTATAAGAGTGTGTGGAAATGGAAAAAATTAAAACTCAATATACATTGTTTTGACATTGAACAATTCATTAGGTTTCAAAAACTTAGTTGGGGAGAAGGACTTCAAAAAATGCAATTTACACTATCGACATTGGGCAAAATGATCTGGCAAATGCCTTTACCTACCTTCCATATGCTGAAGTTGTTAAAAAGATTCCTTCCTTCATTTCTGAAATTAGAGATGTTATGTTGGTGAGTCTATTCTTTCTATTAAATTCTTAGTTTTTTTTTTCTCAATGCAGGGGATATACGAAGTGGGTGGGAGGAATTTCTGGGTGCATAATACAGGGCCACTGGGCTGCTTGCCTGCAAAACTTGCCGCTAGGCCAAGGATATGGATGCATTAAGTCTCTTAATGAAGCAGCAAAAGCATATAACTTGATGCTAAATGCTCTATGTGAACAGCTACGATCACAAACAAAAGATATTTACTCTATCAAGTATAATCTCATTTCCAATTCTGCCTCGTACGGTGAGTATGATATTTTCATTTTCATTCTCGTTTTTCTTTGTCTTCTTCTACGTTCAAGTCCATTGACAGTACGTCTATTAATAGGTTTTGGGAATCCTTTGATGGCATGTTGTGGCTATGGTGGAGCGCCGTACAATTACAATGCCAACATTACAATCCGAACATTTCTGCAGCCCATTCTCTCCTCGGTCTACATAGACAAAATGAAAGCCTGATGCTTACAACCATTTTCAAGAATTGAATTTGCATCCCACTAACAAATAAGAATTCAATTAGCCCTGGTGTTTTGACTAGGGTTAAGTGCATGACCTGAAGTTGACTTCAGTGCAAATGGAACTCATGGGTGTTCAATTTAATTTATGAGTTTTAAGTTATGAATATTATATAGCTTGTTATATATTTTATAGTAGTCAAACTCAGACTTGCATCTTGAAGTAAGCCCCCATGTTTTGGGAAAACGTGTTTTGAAATAGTGATTTTTTTTAAAAAAGAAATGTGAATAAAAATAGGAAAAATATTTGAATTTATGTGTAAAATTATTTTATGGGAGAATGTGATTAAAAATGAGTTTGGGAAAAAATAGGGTGAATTAAATTCTTCAAAAAGCATGATACAAATTAAATGCTTCCACGCTGAATTATCTTTGCCAATGGATTTCTCGTTCATGCGAATCGAGCCAACACTAAGACCTTCAATTCTTCCCATGTTTGTATTGAACCATTGAAACCATGTCCACGCCTCTCCATCAAAGCACACGACTACAGCTTCTATTTTTTGTACATCCGACAACCAATTCATCGATAAAATTCTCTCCGCCTTAGCTACCCACATATTTGGATTTTCCCAATAGAATATAAATGTCCTTGTGAATCCAACCCTAAATCATTTGCTCGGTCTCCTCCTTCCCGTTGCAACCAATTGAATAGCGAGCCCCATCTCTCCTCCAATTATTTGTTCCAACTTGTTGTCATTGCCCTAGGATCAATGCTCTAATACCAATTTGATAAGAACCTGTTGCTACTGCTGGTTCTAAAACTCTACTGTACTAAATTTAGCTAATTCTCTTCCTAGCCTGGATGCTTGCTGCTGGGATTGGAATCCTGTACACCCACCAAGATGAATTAGACAAAGCTTCCCAGAAATGATAGTAGATCACTGTATAGGGATTGATATTTGTATTGGAATATAGCTGTGAAATATGAATGTAAGAAGAACAAGGATTGTTACTGATTATTGTATTGAAATGAAAAGGAACTGAAACGACAAATTCCAAGGCATTCGAGAGGCCTGGAGCTCTCCTACTTGACTCACAAACTACTTAATGAATGAATCCCCAACCCCCTATCCCTATTTATTTGCATTTCCCCCACTGACTCAACTACCCACCCTACCAAAGATAACAAACTAACCAACTGGAAGTAGATAACAGAATTAATGTGTTGCATTGGCTGCTTCCCTTCTTTCTTCCATGAGTGAATATTATTGGGGGTCTATCAACTTCATACGAAACAGTAAGCAGAAATACAAGAAAATCAAATTTTTAAGAAGTAGAGAATTTAAAGAGGCTAAATGTAAAGAGAAAGAGAAGAAAACTTCATCTCCAATTTCAGCGCCACCCATTGAATAGCCTAAGACTAAATTTTAATACTATTACACATTCCAAATATGTATTCCATTCAAAAGGTCTTACTGTAAATAATTGATATTGTGGGTTCAACAAGTGAAAATGCACAATGGAGGAAGCAAAGGAAGGTGATCAAGCATAACGTGGATATTGTTTGAAGAAGAATTACTTCAAAAACGCATGAGAAAGCACCTTTAGGAAAAAACCGCACAGTTCCCCTGCAACATGAGATGTAGAAGTTAGTTTCAAGCACAACAATAAAAAGCATGAGAAAACAGGATATGTATGAATATTCCTAAACGCTATCTTGCTCATCTTATTGTCTTATGAAAGATAAATATTCATAGATATCCTGATGTAAATAGCATGGCCTTTGACCAAACGTATTCAGAAAACAACAATAAAAATCATGCAAATGATACTGGCATGACATGATAAAAAAAATTATCACAACCATTTTTTAACATAGAAGTAAATTAACATTAGAAAGACTGAAGAGGAAAGCTATACGCGCAAGGGTGTAACATTCTTTATTTATACTTTTTTAAGGCTTTCTAAATACTAATTATTGTATGACACGTGTAATCAAAAGATTCATAAAATATTTATGCAGCATAACAACTAATCATTATTAAGTAAATGGAACATTCAAGAACACCACTGTATTCAGTTTGGGATGACTTGAGGAAAGCAGCAGTAAAGAGAACGTTCTTGGCAAATAGAGTATAGGAGAAGGGATTCAACTGGATTGTTGTCAAAAAATTCTGTAATTCTTTTCTTTTTATACTTTGTTCAAATAACATGAGAACGGGAAATTTAATTCATCAATCTCTATATACTCTAATTACAACACATTTTATAGGGAGAACATCTAGATCAAAAACCAAATTCCCACACTTAATTTGGAATTTCTATCTGCAGAAGAAGGGAGAAAAATGATTGTAAACCTTTGACAAGATATTCAAATAAAGAGTGACACCTAGTTTTCTGGCATCGATCATCATCCTCATGCAAAGACTTTATTACTCCATAAAATGTAATTCTGTGACAATTTTGCATAAAACCACTCGCAAACTGAGATGTAAAGAATCTAATAAAATATTCATCGAAAAAATAAGAAAAAAAATAAAGAGAAAAAGGTCAAGCATAAATAAGTTAGCTGCTCTTCCTTGGCTCAATGTCCATTAAATGTTAGGAAAACCTTCCAGAGATCTCCAGTGAATTTTCTGGTTGGGTATAGGCTGAAAGGAAACAATCATGATAAATTTGATGAGTACCTTAAAAACTTGAGAGTAGAAGTCTTAAAGATAATCAAGAATATAAAACTTCTTGGAAGTTACCTGCATGTTTATAGCAAGCCAAGAGAATTCAATATCGCGCCCAAATGCTTTATACTTTAGTGATAGGTCAGGCTTATCCTCCAGAATCTGGAAAACAAAATCCAAAATCATGTTTCTTAACTTTAGAAACCTGAAGGCACGATTAACTAAGCAATTATTAACATTCTGATTGTCATACGTAATAGTAGAATTGAGAATGTAAAGGCAAAATTCAGATCTTGACACGTTTATGTCATTTACATTCTCATAACAGCTAAAAGCATGTTTGGGAAGTGTTTGTAAACATTTTAAATTACAAATATAGCGGTGTATAAGTGGGTAGTGTTTGTGGGACCCATGAATGCGTGGATAAAAAGTGGGTTGAGTTTTTATAATAATGTGTAGATAAAAAGTGACTTGAGTGTTTATAAGCAATTTATAAACATATGCTAAATTGTGATCTCTTATGCATATGCTTTCATTGAAAAATAAACATGTAACCGAAACACCTTCGTTCTCTCTATCGATAGTTTCCTAATAGAAAGTAAATAGGTGAATATATCATTAAGGATAACATATACAGATGCTATTTCCATGTAATGACATAAATAGCTCAAATAGTGATAAAAGGGTTTGGGAGAGCATTCTCTGTGTCTGTGTGTGTGTGTGTGTTCATAAGTTGCTGTCCCTTGAACACCTATCCGAAACTGTTGGCAAGAACAAAAAAAAATGTTGAAGTCACATCAGCGAATTCTCTTTAGTACTCAAACATATTTCGTATAGCATTATTCTTGAACTGAATATCATGTTGAAGTCCCTGAAATGCACATATACCATCCAAAAAATAATAAGAAAAGCCTGGGGACCAACAATAAACAGGCAGCAAGACATGAACATCAAAGATTATTTTCTTGTTTTCTTTTTGGTGATAAGTCGAGATCAATGTAAGGGCTATACCTTGCAGCAATAACCAGGGACGGATTTAGGGGGGGCATTTAATTTTTTTATGTAAAAAAAAAAAAAAATCTTGAGTAATTTTTCCCTGGCAACAACCAAGTTCATTCTGACAAAACGTGTTCCGTCAACCAACTTACAAGCTAAAATCATATGCTGAAATACGGCACCAGATTTTTATCGATCTATAATGCAACAGCAACATCAGAATGTGCACGACTCTAGAGGAAGTTTAACCAAGTGGCTTGATGAAGAGGTAAATCGTAGTGGTGTCAAACTCACAGTTAAAATTTTCTAATTTTGCAGTTTCATAAAACGGAAACTCAATAGACTACTCAAAAATTAGCGAAGTCGTATGCCACAGAGAACATAAACGATAAAAAAAAAAAGTAATCGCCCAGCACAAAGAATGTGTGTCCTTGCTCACCTTTACAGATGAAATGAAGGGCATCCATTGAGGAATGGCTTCACGATCAGATTAACATTTATAAGCGACATAAGTGGGCAGATCCATTTCCATCTTTACCCTGCAAAAGGTAATGAGGATCTAATTCTAGAACAAAAAAATGTAAAATTCATTGATTCTAAATCCTAATGTATAATATTCAAGCTGGCAACTCAAACTCCAAGAATTGCACCAAAAGTAAATCGCTTAAATGTTAAAAAAGAACTTTTAAAATAATCAAGAGATGGTAAGTTAATAGAAAACTTTACTAATTCAAGAAAAAGATGAAAAGAAACTCTTATTACGTGCAATCTTTCCATTCCATTACAGGAGAGAACGGGCGTCTGAATTTGAAGCCAGCGAGGTAACAATGAGAATACCTCTTGTGAGGGCCCGTCGTGTCTGTACGGAGACATTTGATGCTGATGAATGAGAATGACGATGCGGGTAGTACAGTTGACTTCCTCTGATTGAGATTTAAAATTGAAATGCACTTACGGCCCTCTCTAATTGGTGTTTTTCTTTAAAATTCCGTTGTTTACAACTACTGCTGACGCGGCTGCCGTCGACATTTGCAGATTCCGGCGAGTGTGCTGCCATGATTTAATACGAACCAAGGGGAGGACCGCCGATTTTTCGAAGATAGTAAGAGCGCATGAGTGTTTGGATGTAGAGGGTGGACATTAAAATTAGATTTATAAATTTTTGAAATGTGTGATTGAAAAGTTGTGACTCATAAAAAATGTGATTAATATTGATTGTTTGACTTTGACTTTGACTTGATTTAAAATGAGATTTTAATCCGGACCAAACGGAGGCTTAAGCTGTGTAATTACAGAATACTAAAGGAGACTTTTATTTGTAAAATTTATAAATTATTTTGAACTATTTTTGTTACTAAATTAAACATACAAAATATCATATATTGGAAATTTTCATTATTTCTAAAACTTATTTTGTATTTATAATCCAAATAAATTTAAACATGTTTTCTCAGAAAATAAGAAATTAATTATATGAATTTAAATGTTAATTTGATTGTTTTGGGTGGTTGCTTGCAGATTCTGTGCATGTGCAAAGCTTTGCAAAATGATTTCTAATGCTCAATGAATCATGTTACATGTACATTATTATTTACATTAAATTTGGCATCCCAACACATGTCATCCATCATATAGCCATTGATTTCTGCAACACCTGGCCAGATTTTGACACAGAGTGGAATGTCAACAATAATGTACATATAACTCAATTCAATTTTAATATCATCTTTCTTATGTAATGTAACATCATTACATCATGGTAATGAAATTTCATTGCATTTTTGCACATTGAAAAATCGTAAGTGTCCTGATAATAAGCAACCTTGAGTGCAGTCAAATTTGCTAATATATTTACCTAATGCTAATTGTTTCATGACTCTATTGGTTACTCTACTATACCATAAAATCCCCATTAAAACTTATTATGAAAGAGAACATTGTTCGCCATTACAGAAATAAGAAAACAAACTCTATATACCCAGTTGATCGATCCACTACCACTATGACTCCTACTCCCAATTCATTCAGTTTTCGTAATTAGACACACAAGGAATGTACACTTTCAGCAAGACTGCAAATTCACTAAACCAGAAAGTGAGAAAACGATCACACCATCTCAGAAAAGATGCGATCACTTATCCTGTGCCTGAAACAAATACTAACCTTGTCCAGGTTAGTCAAACGTTCTTATTATTGTAAGATAAATAATCACCAACAAGCTACAGAACAAAAAATAGTTATTAGTGTCCTATCACTAATAGCTAAATATGTGCAGCTGATATTGGCCTTTCAGGGATGAGAAAATAACAGAATGATAGTTTAAATAGATAATCGACTAAATTTACATCGCTATTAAGCATCCAATACCTCAAGTTGTAGTAAACTGCTTTGCTGTTATGGGCATCTCAGACAAGAAGGTAATCAATGAATCAACACCACCACAGGTAAAATTCTCCTCTTCCTGAAATAATAATTTTAACAATGTAAAAATACATTCACCCAAAACTGTTCAGAAAGGAAACCCTTTACTCAGGTTCTTCTTCGAAGACTCTGCTAATCGTTTGACACATTTAGCATTTTTATAGAAAGTGATTAATTCGTTGCTCACATCCTCTGAATGACAAGTAATGAAAGCAGCGATGAACCGCTTCTCTGACATCCTCATTGCTCTAAGCATTGCAGGTCCTTTAATTTGAGGGACAAGACCCATATCTTCTATTTTTCCTGCTAGAAGAAATCGTGGCTTTAAGATGGCTTCCAAGTTGAAGAAGAGCAGAAATGGGTTGGGAAGTACCACATTGGCTGGTAGCTTCATCGTGCCCAGTACATAAGTCATGTTTCTCTGAACTTTATCAATTGAGAGTGTCAACACAAGTGGAGACCGTCCAAAAAGCTTGAAAACCTCGTCCTCTGAAAAGCCATATTTCTCTAAATTCATCACCTTTTCACGAATGGTCTCAATGCGTGATATGGCGAAAAGAGTAACCACATGTTTGTACATCCTGGATTCCTGTGAGACCCCAGTTCTAGAAATGTAATCCAACTTCTCACTGTCTAGCGTAGTTCGTGGAATTAAGGTGGGACGAGATAGAAGCATAGGAATCAAGTCCCTTCTGCTAACACCCAGTTTCTCATATATGGCAATGACAGGTTTAATTTTATTGTGGAAGTCATATGTAAGTAAAGAAGGATTGCGCACAATAGCCTTAAGCAGGACCTCCTTTGAGCCAAACAAGGCTCGAAAGTATTCAAGGCGTTCATTCAACCATAGATTTATTCTACAGTTGAGGAATCGAGGACGGCAGTGAATGATTTTTACGAGGTCAGAGGAGGTGATGCCTAAGTCAGTAAGTATTTCAAGTTTGCTTTGAAGGATCTTGATGTCCATTTTATGCAAGGACGGCCGGCGCATAAAAATCTTGGATATATCATCATCGCTACAACCCCATTTCCTCAAAATAGCTGCTGAGTCTTTTGGTTTGTCTATACAATGTGGTATTTCTATCGTTTCATCTCGAATTTCAACTGAAGGAAAAGCTGTGGTATAAAATAAACTAGGGCTGACAATATAAGAGGGTGAATTCAAAGGGGGTAACTTTAAGCTCTGAGAGGTGGTAGCATCAGCGTAATGAGGTCGATGAAAGCCCTGAAAACATGCAATATAATATTATTATCGTTCACTATAAGAAATGAAACAATAAAACAGTACACAAGCAAGGAGTTGATGAAAGAGTGATTCCACTAAAATTCTGTTATTGAATTTGTACAGCTTCATACAGATATATATACAATCAGTGAGAAGAATCTAGAAGAAGGGAAATCTATGCCACTAGCTATACAAATCAAATCTAGTTGGCTATTGAAAAAGAATCACATAACCATAAATATTCTAATAGAAAGTGGTCCTGTTTGCTCCACTTGCAGAATTCTTCTATCCTCTGTCATCATTCACGTTTGTATCCTCCAAGCTATGACTTTCTTCCTGCTGATCCAGATTCCCATTAGCTAGTTTACTTGCTGCTGGTCCTCCATCAGTTGAGCTTGATGTTTTAACATCGCCTCCACAAGATGGAGAGTGGATGTCAACAACTCCCATCTTGTCCATCTGTTGATAAAACTGAAACAGACTTGAGGCTTTAATCAAGATATTAGCAATTTGAGAATTACCACTAAGATGCTTAGTAATCACATTTCCTTCCTGAATCTTGTCGAGTATTAAGTGGTAATCCAGCTCTATGTGCTTTGTTCTCTCATGGAAAACTAGATTTGCTGTTATGTACAAAACTGATTTGTTGTCACAAAACAAATTAGTAGCTTGTGGATGATCAATTCTCAAGTCTTGAAAGAGATATCTGAGCCAAGTTTAACTCACAACACACATTTTCCATGACCCTATATTCTTCCTTTGCTAAAGGCCTGGATATTGTATCCTATTTCTTAGATTTCCAGGATATCAAAGAGGATCCAATAAGAACACAATATACTGTTATACTTCTTCGCGTATCTAGACACGCTCCACAATTAGAATCACTATAGGCATTGAGTTGTAATTCTAAATTAACGGGAAATAACAACCTTTGTCCTGGAGCTCTCTTTAAATATCTTAACAACTTGTGAGCAGCATTCAAGTGGGAAATGCGATGAGTGCTCATAAATTAACTCAATAGTAGAACCAAATATGAGAGATTAGGCCAGCTGATGGTTAGATATAGCAATCTACCAACACTGTAGATTGTAGGATTAGGAAGAATCTCTCCACCAGTATTAGAAATCTTGACATTCTGATCCAAAGGTATTCTGCCAGTGTACACCCTATTGTTCCTCAATCAAATAGTATATCTAAAGCATACTTTCATCGACAAATATAAATACCTATATCAGACATTGCTACTTCTATTCCCAAGAAGTATTTCAGTGCTCCTAAATCCTTGATCTTAAATTTCTCGTCAAGTAAGCTCTTGAGAGAATAAATGTTGTCTTAAAAGGATTTCAAAGGTGGTTTTGTTGTTTAATAAGGGTGAAGGTGTCCTGTTTATAAGGTACACTGCAGTAAGAATGCAATCATTTCAGTATCTCATTGGGATGGCACTGTGAAACTTAAAGGCTCTTGCAACATTGAGGATGTGATGGTGTTTTCTTTCAACTATGGCATTTTGTTGTGGTGTTTCGACACAAGTTTTCTAATATATGATTCCCTTTTTATGGTAATAGTCTTTCATTTCAAACTCCCCTCCATTGTCAGCTCTGATGATATTTATTTGTGATTGAAATTGAGTGTTTATTCGAGCACAAAAACCTTGTAAAGCGGTAGATTTATTTTTCAAAATATAAACTCATGTGCTTATACTAAAATCATTGACTATGGAAAGAAAATATATGGATCCATCATAACTAGTCTCACTACGAAGACCCCAAATATCACAATGTATGATATCAAAACTATTTTTAGACTTGTGATGACTGACAGAGAATGGTTTTTTATGCATTTTTGCCATAGGACAAACAAAACGAGGTTCATTGGCAGATTTAGGAACACAATCAATACTTATCAATTCTAGTCTAGAATAAGATGGATGTTCCAGCCTATAGTGCCAGAGATCAAAACTCTCATACCTACTAAAAGTGGCAGGTAACATGGAGGTTTTATTTGAAATAAGGGAAAGAACTTCTCATAAGGCTGAAGGAGAGACTTGACATTGCAGCAAGTGGTATAAACTTTGTCTCACTTTACCCATTCGTGTCGTTTTCCAAGTCAAAAGGTCTCATACAAAAAAAAATTCAGGAAAGAATATAAGACAGCATCTAGATCTTTGAGTTAACTTTCTAGCAGATATCAGGTTACATGAGAAGGATGGAACACAAAACACATTGTGCAAAATCAAGTTCTCTGTGATTTGTACAACCCCTATGTGTGTGACATTAACCAAATCAACATTTGGAAGGGAGACTAAATAAAAGACTTTGGCTTGAATGGAGCTGAAGAAGGAAGTAGAGCAGATCACGTAGAGCTACTGGCACATAGGTAATGGGAAATACCAGAGAGTTTTGGGATTTGTGTGTTTGCGAGAGTTGATGCAGTAAGGTACTGAATATTTTGTGACTTGAGTAGAGCTAGAAACTATGCATGCTTCTCTTGAGTGAATGTCACATGATTGCTACTGCCAGCATCTTCCTTTCCTTGCAAGAATACCTAATTTGCTGAGGAGCTTCCCATTCTATGTAATTTATGTCGAAGTGGATATCTATGGATTTTGAAACATTTGTCCACTATGCATCCTGGCATACGGCAATGGCTACAAACTAGTTTGTTGGGATTACCCTTGAAGCATCTTTCTAGTGAATGTCCAGGTTCCTTGCAGAAGGTACAAATATTTCCTTTATGTTGTTCCATTCTGCTTCAATGCATCATTGAAAGTCCCTCTGGTTGCTAGTGCCATTGAATCAGGTATAGAGAGGTCTGCTAAAATTTGTTTCCTCTTTTCTTCATGTTGAATTATAGAGTACACCTCATTGAGAGTAGGAAAAGCCTTAATTAACAGAATCTGAGCCTTGAGTGCTTTGTATGAATCATTCAATCCCATTAAAAACCTCATTGCCCAGTCTCTTTGCTGGTTTTCAGTAACATGTTTCAATCCTCCACGGGTACAGTTTGAAATCGATTCATAGTTCATTCATTCATCAAGGAGAGTCTTATATTTTGAGAAATAAACACATACAATATCCTAATTTTGCATCAAGGTAGCAACAGCTTGTTTTACCTCATAAACCCGTGGAGCATTTTGCTGTGATAGTTGATGTTCTAGGTCCAGCCAAAGTTCTTTAGCTATGTCAGCAGCACTGGACATCAATGGACGTTGTGTTTTTCAACTAGGCAATCACTATATCATTGCACCGAAGTCAGTGTCCCTTCAAGAAGCTGTTGGGATCTGCTGGTTCAGATAGGTTCCCATCAATGAAGCCGAGTTCTTTTTTTTGTTTTATTCGGAGGGCTCTCTTCATAGATCTTGCCCAAGCATAATAGTTGGTATTGTCAGGGACATAACAATACTTCTCCAGAACTCTCATTCCCACCAATGTAGTAGAGACTGCATGGATCATTAGGATTTGGAATAGGATGGATGCTTCGTGTTGGATTTGTGTTGGCATTTTGGTTAGTGTTTGGATTTGAATTTGGATTTGTTGAGTCTATCGTAGTGCTATGAACATCAACCATAGCCAGGGCTCTAATACCATATAAGAAATGAAGCAAAAAACAATACACGAGCAGGGAGTTGATGAAAGAATGATTCCACTAAAATTATGTTATTGAATTTGTGCAGCTTCATATAGATATATATACAATCGATGAGAAGAATCTAGAAGAAGGGAAATCTATGCCACTAGCTATAAACATAAAATCTAATTGGCTATTGAAAAAGAATCACATAACCATAAATATTCTAACAGAAAGTGGTCCTATTTGCTCCACTTGCAGAATTCTTCTATCCTCTGTCTGTCATCACTCACGTTTGTATCTTCCAAGCTATGACTTTCTTCCTGATCCAGATTCCCATTAGCTAGTCTTGCTTGCTGCTGGTCCTTCATCAGTCGAGCTTGGTGTTTTAACAGCTTTCTTATAGTGCCTTTGTTACTATCTAAAGGCCTGGCGCGGGGGAAGGATGCACATATACACAAGCATACACACAACTTCCACACAGAATCGTCAATCGGTAAATCAAAAGTTGCAAGGGGGGACTAGCATATATAAATTTAGTCAGATACATTAGTGATTTCACCAACTTAATAAAGCAAGAGGCACTCCAATGGCATATAAACAAGAGCTATTATTATTCCGTGTTTTCCTAACTCCAAATTAGTAAGAATGACAGTGATAATTCATTGCTCTTCAAATTGGCCTCATAGTGTTTCTAATTGCTAAGTATAAAAGAATAAGTTAGATAAACTCAACTTGTTCTGTTAATCCAATCTCCAGAATGGAGACGCTTTTGCTGATGATTTTGTATATCCTTAGAGAGAATCAAATTCCAAATAAACTATTAGCTGTACTACTCAATAAAATATGAGAAAATTGGTGACACCAAATACAAACAAATTCCGGCATTTGAAAACATAAAATAAACCTGGTAAACAAATTGCTAAGTCTATTTCCTACATAAAGGAAATGTAGTAATACAATTAAAGCAGCAAAGAAGAGGAACTTACGGTGAAAAAATGGGAGGTTTGAATGTGGAAGCGGCGGAGAAAGAGAGAAGCACCTCGGTATAACGCGGCTGATAATACTACCATTTATTGACTTAGTTTATTAAACAAGAAGCATAGAAATCTATTGCTTCGGCTGCTACTGGAAAACGCCGGACCTCCACCCCAGAACAAATACAAGACGGAATGGAAAATCCGGCAACCTCCGCCTGGTAAATGGAAATAGAAATAGAAGGGTTCTGGTGGGAGTGGATACCAGTTACTGGATCCCAGTCTTTTACCCGACCCGTTTAGCTAATGGGTTCCGTTGGTTTTCTGGGGGATTTTTCAAAATAGCCGGGTCAAATGACCCATTTGGGTTTTTCGTGTAAAAGTCAATTTTGCCCTTAATGAAATGTTTTGTTATTGTAAATTAAGTCCTCATACTTTATATTTTTTAGAAACTAGTTTTATTCTTATTTTTATTCGTAAATCACTTTAGATGCTCTCTTAAATCTGATTTTTCCTCGAATATTTCTTCATTTACTTCTATTTCTTCAATATTAACTTCTTCACATTCATCTCTAATTTGTTCAAAGTCCGTAATTAATATCCTAACTTTCTTTTTTGGACATTCAGTGCTTATATGTCCTTCTTCATTACAATTCCAACATTTACATCGTTTTTTATCTAATGGTTTTTTATTATAAGGTTTATATTTTCTTCTAAAATATTTTCTCTTTGGTTTAAAATATTTCTTTTTAAACTTATTATATTTTTTATATTTTTTGGGTCTTATTTTTCTTTTATAATCATAACATCCCTGGGTTCATGCATGTGGTATCTCTACAACAAATCCTATCTTGTATAAATCCTGATTGTTTATAAATCATTTGATTACTACACATAGTACTTATTTCATCTTTTATAGTTCTTATAATAAATCCTAATGTATAACCTTCTTCATTTCTTCCTAATTGTTTTTCTTTAATCTTATTTTGAAAATAATTATTCCATGGTGGTGGTAATTTCCTAATAAAAACTTCTTTATAATAATTATTATCACTTCCACTCCCAAACATCATATAATAATATTTACTATATTCACAACAATATTCGTTAAGGTAACACATATTCTGATTTGTAAATGTTCCATTCTGTTTTTAGCATCTTCTATTTCTTCTAATCTAGCTTTAGTACTTTCATTTACCCAGTCTTCTCCAGCAAATTCTCTATAGATTCTTGTAGCGACTCTATTTATTCCTTCTATTATACTAATTCCAAATCCTGCTTCAATACTATCTTTCCAAATTCCTTTTGTTGTTTCTTCTAATCCTCTATACCAATTAAATACATTTCCTTTAAATGTTGCTAATAAATATTCAGTTCTATTTTTATTATCGGTATTACTTCGATTATAATTAAAGTGTGCTATCATATTAGTACTCCATTCATTTATAGCTCTTCTAACATCTAATTCACAATCTAAATTTAAATATGATCCTGCAATTTTCATTGGGTTTGATTCTCTTAAAACTGGTTTAAATTGGTCTCTATACATTCTTTCTTTACTAGTTTTAAAATCTACTTTTGTATTAACATATCTTCTAGGGTCTATTTCTGCTTCATATCTAGCTGTACTAGTTTCTCCATATTCTTCTTGTTTAACTGCTCGTGGTCCTCCTGTTTTTCCAACCATATGATTTTTAGTTATTTCTTCACAAATTTTTAAGTCTTCTAAGTCAAATATTAAATTTTCCATTTCTTCGTTCATTGTTCTTCTATGATTAATTTTCCTTCTTCTTTTTCTATAAGATTTTCTTCTTGCTTTCTAAGATCAATCAATAATCTTTCTATATCTTCTTTTAATCCTCCATTAAGTTTTATTAATTCTTCATATTTTTCAATTTTCTTTCTAACTTCTTTAAGTTCTTTGGCATAATCTGGTTTAAATGGTTTTTCTTTATTTAGATTTTCTATTATTCTATTTAGATTTTCTATTCTTAAAAAATTATTTTGTAGCTTTTCTTTTTCTTCTTCGTAGTCTATTTCAATTCTAGTTATTTTTTCATCAATTGCTTTTATATTTTTCTCAATTAAATTGATTTTATCATTCATACTCATATTTTAGGTTTTTTATAAGATGGTTTTTCAATTTCAAATCCTAATTTATTTAATAGAATATCAAGTTTATAATTAATAATGTCTACTTTTTCTTCTAAAGTTGCTATTTTATTAATACTATTTTTCTCAGGCAATTTTTGATATTCGATTTTGAATTTCTTCAAGTTTAACTTCATCAAGTATTTCTAAATTATTTATTTGTTCTTTTATTTTATTAAATTGTTTAGACATATTTTTGCTTAAAACTTCTAACCTTTCTTTAGCTATTTCATCTTTTGGATCTATATTATTTATTTCGTCTATAGCCTCTATATCTTTAGATTTTAATTGTCCTAATTGTTGCCATAAAAATGCATTAGTCCAATTTGTAGTCATATTTAACCATTCATCTGTATTTCCCCATGAGCTTAAAGGTTGAAATAGAGTTGTATTCCATTTTTTAGTCTGATAACTTCCTATTGGTAATCTAATATTTTCTATTTCTTGTTTATCAAATCTTATCTTTGTTGGTAAACTCATATTAGTCTGGTATATTTAAGGAATTAATTATTATATTATTTATCATTTGTCTTATTTCTCTTCTAAATTGTTCTTCTCTTCTTAATTCTCTTGTAATTTCATTCCTTAATAATTCTCTTTTAATTTTATTCCAATTAGAAATTTCCCTTTCTATTTCTCTACGATTGTTGTCGATTATTATCTTCTTCTAAAATTTTTATTTTATTATCACAAAATTTTCTAGTTATTCCAGGCATATTTTTATTCTATATCGTCAAAACTAAGATCAAAATCATATAATTCGGAAAACTTCATTATAACTTACATGTTACGTAGTTTCAAAAGTTCTTTCACTATTTTCACTATCTAACCGTAAAAATATAATCATTTTTATTATTTCTTTAGGCAATTTTTCTTTTAATCCAAATGATACAATTGTAAGACATTTTTCATAATATCTACTATCTCTTTTTATGAAATTTATTCCTCTAGTATAACTATCATAAGTTTCTGGAATTTCTATTATGTGACTATAATCAATACTATTAGTATATCTAAAAGGTACAGATCTATAATAAAACTCGTAACTTTCCATGATAAAAGTACTTCAAAGTAAACAATCTCATAAAAATTCTTATATAATAATTTTCATGCAAATTTTCAGACAATAAATTTTCTTGTAGCTTAAAATAAGGGCCTTACCACGCTTCGCCAAATAGCAAGAATGTTATATGTTCCTGGTCACCTTCGTCACAAGAGTTGGCCAAAGTCCGACAGCATCACAGTAAAATGGACACAAAGGCACTCAAAACTCTCAAACAGACTCACTGTGTAGAACAACACTCAAAGCGTAATAAAAGATTTATTTCAAACTCAAAGATTTTATTGATCTGAAGATAGCTTGAAAGCTATTATACAAAGATTTTTACAGAGATTGATACTCCGAAGAGTAGTTTCTACTCTCTAAAGAGAATCATTACAAAGATCATTGTTGAGAGTTTTTAGATGGTAGTTCAGGATGAGATTTCAGATGGCTAATTTTCGATGATTCTTCCTAATGAGAAAAGTCTCAATTTATAGAAAGGCTCGCACTTCACCGAGAAGCTTCTGGCCAATCAGATTTTTACAACACAAAAGTAAAAAGTACAATAATTTCAAATGTAGTTGAAAATATTAAAAGTGGTTGTTGATTGTCTTTATTCCAGTGTCGGCAATTTCTTTTGATTCCAGCTCGATTGTCTTCTTATCTTCAAAGTTCACATGAGGCTTTGTCGATCACGTTTTCTTAATCGTCCTTTACTTGTGGACGTGTCCCATTAGTCGTGAGGCTTCTTTAATGCATTCTTCACTTCCCGTAAAATTGATCGTTCATAATTCCACATGTATTTTTCTTCAAGAATTTTTGATTCTTTATCTCCCCTACAGATAAGGATCCAATTATTACTCATACCATAGACCATGTATCTTTCTCCATAAAAAGAACCGCATTGTTGAAGCGGTGATTTTATTCCGAGAGCTCGTCTTGTAAATCATCCATTTTCTATTAATAGTGGGCAATTCTTTAAAAATCTGAATCTCCTTGAGTGGATTTCCATTAATTTTCGAATTGTGATGAGATGATGTTCTCCATACCACTCTGGTTCTTTATATTCAGGACTAATTGTGTAAAACCTTAGTTCAATCGGTTGTTTATCACTGAATTTTTTAACACAATTAACAAATTCTTTGTCAAATTGTTCGATTTCTTTTAGATCTATCCCTGGGAAGAGTCGATCTAAAAATCCAAATGCTGCCAATTTTCGAACAATATTAGGATCTGCTCCTTGAACTGCACTGATCCTTGGATAAATCGCCGTTGGAAGGGCTGTCAAATATAGAGAACTTCCTTCTCTGAAATTATATACCCATTCTGAGAATTCATAATACTCCTTTTCCATTGGATGTAGATTGGCTCTGATGTGATGAGTAGCAATTATTCCCTTTGGTGATTTAAGGTCACCAACTGGTGATTTTTATCTTCTTGGAATTCATCGATAACGGTAGGCTCGTTCCAATGGGCCTTTTGATAAGGATGTTTGAGTACTAGACTCATGCTCCTTTTCCACTTGTAAATTTTTCCAACAATTTGTCCATACCGACGGGTAGTTGTTGTGGACCCTTTTTCATGACTTTTTCCTCTTGCGAGGTAAGAGAGTCATTTCTCTTAAATTTTGATTCTCCACTCGACGTGGATGTATTAATCTCCGAAATGGGATGTGACTAGCCTTTCGTGTATTCACCTTTTAAAGGAGGATACTCCTGGCTACAATTTGCAAAAAGTCTAAACATTCGACAATTTTTCAACTATTTTTTCTTTGTTATCATTCAATTTTTCAATCTTTTTCCCACTTTCAACAACTTTGCTTGATAAATCACACAAAGTTTGTCGAATATCAAGATGATCTTCTTGAACAGCAAGATAATCTGCATTAAAATCTGTTAGAAGATCTTGTAATTCCTTTGTAAATGCTTCAATCTTTTCCATATTCATAATTCCTGCTCAAGAAATCAGCAAATAAATTATCTTTTCCTTTAATATATTCAAATTTAAAATTATAAAAAGATAATAACACTTGCCATCTATGTAATCTTCTATGTTGGGGTGAATTTGGTAATTTATTATTTACTAGTCCGTTAAGTTGTGTATTATCAGTTTGAACAATAAATTCCTTGGGTAATAAAAACATTTTAAATTTGTTTATTCCTTTAACAACTGCTAATAATTCTTTCTCATTGGTTGAATAATTTACTTGACATTATTAAATGTTCCACTAGTATACCCGCAAATTTCATTTAAATCAGTTTTTAATAAAGCACTCCAATATAAATGCGAAGCATCGGTTTGAACTATTAATTTATCTTTTTCATCGCGAAGTCTAAGTTTAGGTAAATTTCTACGAGTTTTCTTTTAAATTTTTAACACAAAGAGTATGTTCTTCATTCCAACCTAATTTATTTGATTTTCTTAATAGTTTCTAAAGTTTATTTCTTTTTTCCATAAGTTTTTCTATAAATCCTTGACATAATTAAGACAACCCAAAAACTTTTGAATTTGTTGCTTATTTTCTAATTTATCAGAAATAAAATTATTTTTTCTCAAATATGAGGTTGCAATTTTATTCCATCACTATTTATTATCATTCCTAAGAATTCAATTTCATGTTTTGCTTATACGCCTTTTTCTGACTAAGTATTATACCTTCTTTTGAGCAAAGTGTAGCAAAAATTCTAAGATGTTTAAGATGATCTTCATATGTTTCTGAGCAAACAAGTATATCATCAACATAAACAATGAGAAAATTATAGGTTTTAAAAACTTCATCCATTCTTCTTTGATAAATTTGTGGTGCATTTTTTAATCCAAATGGCATAACTATCCATTCATAATGTCCTTGAGGGGTACTAAATGCTGTTAATGGTATACTATTTTCTTCTAGTTTAATTTGCCAAAATCCAGATTTACAATCAAATTTTGAATAATATTTTTTATTCTTAGCTATATTTATTAATACTTCTTTATTTGGTAAATAATATCCATCAAACTTAGTGTTTTTATTAAGTTCTTTATAATTTACTACCATCCTAGGTTTTCCTCTTTTTATCTCTGAATGATTTCTAACCATAAAAGGTTTGGGCTACTATGAGGGCTATTACTTCTCCTTATAAGTTTTTGATTAAGAAGTTCTTGAATTTGTATTTGAAATTCTTCCTTATCTTCTTGATTATAGAGCATAGGTTTGACTCTAATAATGATTGTTGGTTCTAATAGTTCTATTTTAGCTGTTGTTTTTGATTTTTCCCATTTTTCAAGTGGGTTTTCATTATAATTTTTAGCTAAAAGATCTTTTATTTGATCAAGAGTAATTGTTTTGATTGAATAATTGAGTAATTTTGGTATAAATTCTATTTTTTCACCACGCCGAAATTTGTTGAACTCCGAATGGTTTGAATTCTCTAGCAATTTTTAGTAAATGTCCACATGGGGTTTTTAATTGAATAGTATAAATATTTTGACTATATTGACTAAATCGTTGTAAAAAGTCATTTCCAAGAATAATATCACAATCATTAATATTATATTGGTAAACATTTCTTATAGTTACTATTTTAGATCCTATTATAATTTCTATATTTTCATTTTTATATTTTAAAGATTCTCTTACTCCAGTTATTCCTTGTAGAGTTAATTGTTGTTTATTTTCTATCCATTTTGGTAATAAAATTCTTTAAAGGCAGCTTATCTCACTCTCCTGTATCAATTAGAGCACAAGTAGTTATTTTTGATTCAAATACAGTTATTTGTATATATACACTTATTGGGAATTTTATTTCTCTACTCATTTTTCTTTAGGGCAATATGTAGTTATTCCTTGATGTATAATAAGAATTCCTTCCTTGTCTATTTTATAATTATCAAGACTATTTAAAAATGAATTTCCTAATAATATTGGATGTTCATCAAAATTCATATTGTTATCAATATAGCATTCTATGCTTAATAATAGATTTCCTAATTTAATTTGAACTTGTCCTATGATATCACAAGAGTTTATTTTTCCTTCAAAATCTCTATAACTATAAGGTTCAACTTTTTTCTTTTTAATTCCTTCATCAATAAGAGAGCAAATATGATTCTGACTTGCTCCAGTATCAATAAGTATTTTAATTTCATTTATCCATTTACTTCCATTAAAGAATTTTCCTTTGATTCCATAGACACTATTATTTTTATTTTGTATTATTTTTTGAAATACTATGTCTTACCTAGATTATTTCCTATAATTATTTTATTTTCTTTATATGTTATTTGTTTTGGTATTATAGGTTGATCAATACTTATAGCATCATCATGTCCTATCTCAAAATTTTCTATTTCTTCTATGTCTTGTTCTCTAGGTAAGATTGCTTCTCCTATATCCCTAAATTCTTCGTCAATTTCTATAAAAGGCTTTTCCTTATATATATTTCCATAATTACTATTTGTATAACAATATAATCCTTGATATAATATAGTAAAGACTTTATTATCATCTTTTAATATTTTATTAGTCATCTTAAAATGTAGACTAAGACAATCATCTAAATTTTTATCATTTATATGCACACAATATCTTGGATAACAAGTAAATTTTAATTTTTATAGGCTAAGTTTCCTTTTACTATTCCTAAATTTCCATTTTCCTAACGAGTTATACATCTTTCATCTTGTAAATTAAGTATTATAGGACTATTAATTCCTTCTTTAAAACATGATTTTATTATTATTTGTATTCCAGCAAGGTAAACATAAGATATTTTATCTCGTTTTTCTTGTTTTAATTTTCCTAGGAATTCATTAATATTTCTTTTTGTTATAAGATTTAATTTTATTTTTCCTTGTGTATGTTTAATATCTATGGCTTTTTCTATTTCATGATATTCATTAATGACTAACTTCTTTCTTCTAAAGGCTGATCCTAAAATATTAAATAATTTATTTTCTCCTGGAGGTTTTAGACTTAATTCTGCTTTATTAATTTTTCTAAATTTTTCCCAATCAAATTTTCCTTTTAAGGCATATCCCTCTACTCCTTCGTATACTTCAGTTTCTAAATTTTCTGAATTTTCAATTTCCATGATTCTTAGGTATCTAATTCTTCAATTCTCCTAATTTCATTATTAAGAACTCTTTGTATTCTTTTTAAAGTTTTCATTTCTATAAGAATAGGCATTTTAACAAGATATCCTATATCTTCGTCTAGAACTTCATCAAAATCTATTAAAAGAAAAGTAATTTTCTTTTCAAATTTTTTCTTTAATTTAAGACTATCAGAGTCTTTTATTTTATTAGTCAAGTTTCTTGATTTATTAATAAGATGTTGAATATAACTATCAGTATCTAAATATTCAGTAGAACTGTTAACGTACCATCCTATGCAAATTTCGTTATTATCTTCCATTCTCTCTAATTCCTCAAGATATAGGGCTCTGATACCATTATTAGGTATTATTAGGTGACCTAAAATGTAAAAATAAAATAAAAACAATTATAAAATAAAAACAATTAATTCAAAAATAAAATTATTAATTAAATTTTTTGGCTCAAGATAGGTGGAAAGAGTTGATGGTGAAGAGAAGTTAATTTTTTTTTTGCAGGCGGCAAACAATTTTGTCAAATCCAAAATTAGATTTAAAGTTTAAGGACTAAAATGATTTGTTTTAAAACTTGTTATTTTAAGGGTATTTTAGGTAGTTTTAAGGTTGAATAGTAAAAAGGGGTATTTTGGAAAGGGTATGGTTGAATTTAGGGTATTTTCAATAATTTCCCTGGTTTTCTTAACAACAAAGAGTCAAAGACTTAGGAACGTTTTTATTTGACATGAAAAATATATCCTAAAAAAGAAAATACTTTTTTTATTTTAAGGAAAACAAAGACCTATTATCTAAAATAAAATATTTTCCTTTAAAACAAGAAAAATTAAGCATATTTTTTAAAGTTGGGAAATATTTTCCATGGAAAAGAATAGTAATCAAATAGTTCAAAATAAGAATTTATGTGAAAATTTGACATTTTCTAAGGAAAATAAATGCAATCAAACACACTACTGGACTCTTTTCATTGCCCATTTTTTTGTGAAAATTAAAATGAAAAAAATTCATATGTCACATGTAAAGTAAAGTCAATTCAAAACTCAGACAATAAATTTAAATTTTCAAAACTGAGATGATAACTAAATATTTTTAAAAATATTTTATTAATTAAATATATTAAGGTCACAATTATATAATTAATTGTCATAGTTACGTACTTATAAGTCACAACTTATTTATTTTCACATATTATCAAATTAATTGTTCAAAATTATTTTTCAGTCACAAAAAATCACAAATTTTAAATGTCACAATTTATTTAACGATTACATATTTTCAAATTTTTAGATCGTATATTATTTATTGGTCACAAATTACCGATCACATATTATTTACTGACCACAAAATATTCAATTTATTGGTCACATATTATTTATTTGTCACAAATGAACCAATTTATTGATCACGATCGATTAAATAATTGGTCACAAACACCCACAACTACCATATCCACTACCACGACCACCACTAACATCACCATCGATCGCCATCACAACCGCAAAAATATGGAAGCCGCCGCCACCACCACTTACAACAACCAAAATCAAAATCAAAATCAATGGATCACCACAATCAACCACATATAGCACTACAATCACCACTTGTAGCACTACATTCACCACACCGCAACCACCACCCGCACTACACCATTACCACAGCTTGCATCCACAAATCACCGCCACCACCTTCTTAAATCAACACATCTTCTTCACATCTACCACACCATACCACACCACACCACAACCATCAACACAACACACAACAAATGAAGAGAAAACGAAAAGAATTCGAAGTGCGCCGTCACCATTACTAGAAACGTGACGATATTGTGCATCAACGCCCCGCTTCGACTCTGCTTCATGCGACACTAGGCAGCGCCACAATTGCTAGTCGTCGGTGGAGGTGTGAGATGATGAACATAATAGATTGTTGTGAAATGAAAGAGATTGTGTGAAATGAATTAGGGTTTGTTGGGGGTAGGTGGAATGGCGGTGGTAGGTTAATTAATTTAATAATATTATTATCAATTTTAAAAATAAAATGTGATCTGATTTTTGTATAAATAATTCTTAAACCTGATTTTTGAAATTGGAAGTTGAAAAATATGATTTAGTGTAATTTGCACAATTAGAATTTAGATTTTAATATAAGTCTAAGTCAACAATTATTTTTAATCATACATTTCATGGATCCACAACCTTTATACTATACATTTCATCAATTTTTATCAAAATTTAATAAAAATTTGACTTTAACCCCACCAAACAGGAGCATAATAAGATGTCATTTTTTTTTTTTTTTTTTTTGCCCCCAGGGCATATCTCCCAGTGGGAAAGGGGAGGGCGGTTAGGGCTCAGCGCGGTAGTGTGCAGAGTTCGATTCCCCGCAAGGTGGAATTGGCTTTATTGCAAGCGGGAGTTACCATAGGGTTAATAGCCCAGGCCTATCCATAAGCTCTCCACCCTGGCTCCTGGGAGGCACATCCTGCGATTTACCTCCTCCACAATGGTCCAGGGCAGGGTCGGTGGGGGCCCTCAAGGTTGGGGTTCAACCTTTTATAATAAGATGTCATTTTTCTAGTGAGTCAATTCTTAAAATCATTTCAAAGTGAGACTCCAAGTGCAAATGTTCCAAAATAAAGGGGGAAATATTTTATACTGCAAGGTCTAGGATGACAATGAGTTAAATTGAATTGTCTGTGGATGAAATGAGATAAAATCCAATTACGGCGTTTGTTTGGATATGCAAGATCAATTAGAATATTTGGAAAATATTCAAAAAAAGTTGAAATGCATTATAGTATTTCAATAATGATATTGAATACCCTTGTTTTTGAAATCCACTAGTAAAAGTGATTGACTAGTGTAGTGTGTGATAGAAATCCTCTAACATTGTTGTTTGGAATTTATAAAATTTTAGATAAAGCTAGTTAGAAGCATGTAGCTTCATGAGAGGATTTCTTGGTGGTGACATGTTGTATCTATTAAATCAATTAATTGTTGGCTAGCTACATTTGATGAGATACTAAGTCACATGTAATGGTAAGTCTAGACGTAGACATAATACCGTTAAGCAGTCGATCTCAATGGTGTAAACTCGTGGTACCTTTAGAGATTTACCGAGAGATCAAGAATACTGCATATTGAGGGGAATGAGATTAAAGCCTACGACGTAAGAGTCTTTATAATGGTAACCCTACCTTGTTGACTGGAGATCCCAAGATCTTGGTTCAAAGGGACAACTAAATTATGAAGATTCCATGAAGCACTTAAGAAATTATTCCTACTCATTCCTATGATAATTACAGTGCTTTCTGCAAAGTGTGAGGTTAAGCTACGCTTTTAATGATTCCTATATCTTGATTAAGTCAAGTAGAGTAAGAGAGAATACTCTTAATAGGAGATCACCTATGTAAGTGTGAAGTGGGGCCGCTTCAATGAGAATTGTTTGAGGCTAAAATTCTCTAAACACTTATGAAACCAAGAATGGTCCATGGCCAAAATGGACACAACCGTGAGAACCATGAACGGTTTAGGGAAGACATTGTGTGAGTACTGTTGTCTTGGCTTACACCAACGGCTGAATGGTTCAAGACATCACGTTCACCAATTAGCCAGTAAGTCCGATAGTATTTCACTAAGGGAGGTTCAAGGCCAGAAGCTACCTTCTCTGATGCAGTGTTTTTTCCGCCCTCTCTCTACTAGTGTCTGCATAGTCATTTGCATTAATTTTCATTCATGTGGGGGATTGTTGGAATTTTGTGTTGGAAATTGGTTGTGACCAATTGAAATGATTTAAGTGGAAATTCCTTGTTTGGTGAATGAGAAATTAAGCCAAACTTAAACCACTTAATACTTGAAATTATTGGAATTGTGTAGAATATTGTGGAATATTCTAGAGAATGTAGATGAAAAGATGTGTCTTTTCATATGGATCATGACTCTTGGAGAGCATGACTTTTAGTATGAGTAACTTCCAATAATTATGATTATTCAAAAGATGTGTCTCTTGGTATGGATGTTCCAACTACTATATATATGGATTCCCTATGTGTTTGGATTCACAACACAACTACACAACAAACAATTCATTTGATAGTTTCATATTATGGTTACTTTAGTTTTGAATAAAACACTTTATAGAAGTGATTTTCTCTTGCATCAAAATCATGGTTATAGTAGAGAGGGAACTCCGTTCGAGTTTGTGGGTCTAAGTCATTTGGAGTGCTCATATGGCTTGACGTGGTCGTTGTATCTTGGGAGATGATTGTCGAGAAACCGTTAGCACCGATGCGGGGCAAATTCATCTTAAGGACAAAGTGTCAAACACTTGCCTCGACCGATCGCATCACTTGCATCTCATCTTTCTTTTCCGATTTCATTCCAATTTAGTATTTTGATTTCGGAAAGTAACTAATATTCTTTTGATTTCATGCAAGGTTTGAAATAAAGTATGAAACAGATTGAATCCGTCGACACGTGTTCAACTTCGATAACTGTTGATTGTCTTCTCAAATTCCATATTGGTAAGTCGAATTCTATTTCGATTTCGTGAGTATGAAACAGTATGTATTGATTTGAATACAATATGCACATTATCGGTGTAATATCTCCCACAAATAATACATCATACGGACGTGGCTACTTGAAATCTACAATGTTACCTCCTGATGTCCTGGAAATCATTATTATGTAAAAATAAAAATGAATTAGGCCATGTTTAATACACATTTTTAAAAAAAAATTACATTCTCTCAATACTCATTTTCAACAACACAATTTTCAATAGAATAATATTACGCGTAAATTTAAAAAAATCATTCTTTTTTAACTATATATTATTTCCTTAAAAATGTGCATCAAACATGAGCTGTTTAAGACTTGGTTAGGACATAAATGCTACTTTTTTGCTAAAAGTTAGGGTAAAATGAATTTTGTCCTTGAAAGTAAGTACATTTTCGGACAAAAATCGTCTAAAAGAACTAATTATGCCAAAAATAAAAAAGAGTTTGGATCATTTATGCCAATATTTAAATATTTGGACCAAAGTGGAAGATGACAAAGGTTTGAGACCATTTGCACCAATTTTCCTATACTATAACTCAGGTTGTTGGCTTGTCAACTATTGCTGAATTGAGGCTGGCATCAATCTCGCACTCACAAAAATGGAGCGTTCTCAGGCAAAGAACGTTCTGGGCTTTGATTACTGGCTCCAATGGCAAGTCCTTGTATGTGCTCTAATCTTTTTGCTCCCGGCAGCCGTTGCAGTCTTCCTCCTCAAGAAGAGGACCAGCGCCGGCAGTAACCCACTCAACTCCACTGATTTGTGGGTCCCATGCTGGAGAAACCTCAGTCCAAAATGGCTTCTGTTCTACCGAGCAATCGCCTTTGTTTCCATGTCTTTTCTGCTCTATGAGATTGCTGCTGCTTTCGGATTCTTCGTCTTCTTCTTCTACACCCAGTACGGAATTTTCTTCCCTCATACATACAGTACAACGTCGTATTGGTTACTGGAACTGGATCGCATTTATGTAGGGGTGGGCGCGGGTCGGTTCGGTTCGGTTCGGTTCGGTTTTTTTCGGTTCTAAAAATTTTCGGGTATTTAGTAAATGGAACCGTTGGTTTCAAATATAATTTTGGAACCGTTCGGTTTTGATTCAGTTCAGTTCAGTTCTGTTCGGTTCCGTTTGATTTCATACTATAATTAAATTTTTTAACATTTAAAATAATACTACATAAATACACCTGAAAGTGGATACCAATATTAATAACAAAAAGTAGATACAAATACCAAGTTCAATCTTAACTTTTACAAATTAACGTAATCTAATTTAATAACATATAAATAATAAGTTGTCAAATACAAATACCAAAAAGTAAATATTACTAATAAAATTTCGATATTCATATCAATAATTCATTTGTTTCAAACCTTCAAGTCTACATAAAAGTGAAATATAAATTAGAAGTCACAAAGATAAAATATTTTAAAGTATTGATAATACTTACCAACTATTTAATGTAATCATCAGTTGGTTGACTTTCCATACTAACTACTAAGAAACTATAAAAAAAAAAATTGAAAAAAACACAACTAACAAACATAAATAAACTCTAAATTGTTCAACTAATAAGATTTAATAAGAAAAAAATTATTAATTTGTTTAGAAAAAATAAAAGAAATTGATTTATCCAATATAAAAAAAAAAAAGTTCGGTTCTTATTCGGTTCTTCGGTTCTTGGTCGAGAACCGAGAACCGAACCAAACCATTCGGTTCTCGATTCGGATACCCGTTCGGGTATTTCATTTTAAAAAACCCGCTCGGTTCGGTTCGGTTCGATTCGGTTCCGGTTCGGTTCGGTTCGGTTCGGACATTTTGCCCAGCCCTACATTTATGTCTTTTACTTTAATTAATCTGTAATATAAAAACTTTTAAGAATCTGGCGAATCGGCGATAGAGATGGCAGAATTCTAATCTGAGATCTAGGTAGTAGATTCTTTGACTTAGATTGCACAAATAATTGATGAATTCCTAGTCAAGCCTGCTCAGCCTTAGGCTAGACGGGATTTCCTTCACTTAATAAAAGAACAGTACTTTACCATGAACAGTTACTCTCTAGTTTTGGGGTTTAAATCTACCAAAAGATTTTGCCTTTGATGCAGTTAGTCTGCCAACAATTGTATAAGAGGTTTACACTGAAGCTGGGAGACAACAAACATAAAAAACTTGAAACTTCTATTAACTCTATATGAAGGAACTTTGTTTCAATAAAACAAACTTGGATGAGAGAATTGCGCACATCAGAAGCCTTAGGCTTTGATACACCAAGTTTCGAGGAAAACAATAGATAGTCCATAATCTAAAAGGCACGCAAAATGCCAAATTGACCGCTTAATGCGTGCCTTGGGACACTTTATTAAGTGTGTGTTTGGTAGGGATTTTTGAGGGAAGAATTGATTTTTGAATAGTGATATGATGGGAAATGTGTGGTTGAAAAAGAAGAAAAAAGTATTGATGTGATGAAAAATATTATTTTATTGAAGAATGTGTGGTTGAAAATGAGAATTGATTTACTGTAGAAAATGAAAATCTGTACCAAACAGGCCCTAATTTGTTTTCCTTTTTTTAAAAGCCTTTTATTTGACTTTAGTTTCAAAACTTTTCCATTGAATATTGTATAATTGATTAATTGTAAGAATTATGAGTAAATATTTTAGATATTTGGTATGTATTATTTTAATTATTAAATAATTTTTAGAATGATTAAAAATTAAAAATAAAAAAATAATTTTTTCACGCATAGGTTCGTAAAGCTTGAAGCTGGACCTTCACACCTAACTAAGCTTTACACTTTTTAGAATACTACTTTAAGTAGAACTGTGAAGTGCTCTCTTTTACTAGGAAATTTCACCCTCTCCATCGAGGTCACTAAATATCTTCGTTGCATATGATGGGGACATAACATGGATGTAATCGGTTAGTGGTATTAGGCACGAAAACTACAAAGACTTGCCTCAGTTTAGAGTACAATACAATTTATTGCTCAAAGTGCACAAGTTGATGACATTATCAGTCTATGGAGAACCAAAAAAGTCCTCCAAGCGAGTTAATCAATCCTTCAGGACCATGCTGGCCTTAACTTGGTTTTGATAACAATTTGCTTAGGAAGGTTAATTCTAGAACAATTTTTTCCCTTTACTGGCACTTAGAACTCCCACTTCCCCATCATCGTTTAAGAGGTTTACTATCAAGCAACTGAAGGCAACGAATGCCCAAGACAGAGGAAGTATGGGAAACTATCCATTGATTAATTCTCAATAAACAAAGTTCCATTTTTGTTTTTGTTGCACATTGTTGCCTCCATTTACATTGAGCTTTGCACTTATGTCTTGTACTCAAATGTACCAATTCTTTTCTGCATGTTGTGCAACTATCACTCACATGTTGAGCCATCTGCTCATGCCTGTGGCACAATCATTATCTGTTGTACTTTTGTATCCACCAAAAATAAACCCACATTACCTTGCTTCCATTGTGACCAACTCCTAGGCCTTCAAGCTAAGCCTAGAGAGCAAGGTGGTGCTGTTTCAACCTAGTTGTAGCAAAAGGAAGTAAGGATTTGCAAACTAAAAGATTCAAACTGAGATTATAATTGTAGTTGCATACATGAGTTTTCTATTTTTTGTTTCTTTTCTTCACAGGATCCACCATGCCAAAAATCAGTAAATATACTAGAAAAATTCTGTAAGAGCTCTAGCAAGACCAGGTGGAAGCAGTTTACTGCATTTGTAGAATTTCTTTTGCTTTATTACAACAGGGTATATGCTGGAGTCCTTTTCCGCAGGGTTGGAGAAAATGAATTCAAGACCAACCCTAATTTCTTTTATTGAATTGATCCCCATTAAAACAAAATCCACTCGATTGATATATGACATAACATGTACACTTACCAATTTTAAATAAATTTCTAGATATTTCATGTGGTGAAGAGATTCTACTTGTCGCCTAAAGTATATTCTTAGAGAAAATTTTCGATAACTTCTTGATCCCACTTACTAGATTTATTGGTTGTTAATTTCCTGTCTTAGTGTGAAGGATTTCTATCATTTTTGTCCCTTTGTCGTTATTACAATACTCCTATCACATTGAATTATTTTGTTGTTTCCTGAGTACCATTCACTTATAGCTTCTAATTATGTGTACTACTACTGCTTTCCAGGTGGACTTTTGCATTGGTTATGGTCTACTTTGCTGTATGTACAACATTGTATTTCCTCCCTTTCCAAGACTCGTGCTAGCACTCTTCATATCATCCGCTAAATAAGATTATATTCAGTTGACATTTTATTTAGGATATTGCTACGTTTCAATTGTAACTTGTACATGCAGATTGGTACTGCTGTATCTGCCCATGGATGTTGGATTTACTCAAGAAGACCCCTCTCTGAGAGTGGGGAAAGGGATAAATTTCTCAAAAAGGAGTCGGAAGATAGGAAACATGCAATGACTTCAATTTCCAAAGAGAAACAGGCCAAGCATGAACAACGTGCTGGATTTTGGGAACACCTTATGCACATGATTTATCAGGTTACTCTGTCCGAATTCCATTGAAGTGTTGAAGCTTTGTACTGATAGGAAATAATATGCATTTGTCCTGCTTCATCTGTTTGGTTTGATTAACTGAAAGAAAATAATAGATGGATAATCTAATTTATAACCAATAAATTGGGGGAATTTAAAATGTATAATAAGAGAACTTGGTTTCTAGGAAGGCTATTTAAAAGCCCAACTATTTGTTCTTCCACTTTGAGGTCCCCTCCATCATTAAATTGTGCACTTCAAATTTGAATATGATCAGCACTAAGGAATTTGGAATGGATTAAAAGCGAAAAGAAATATGGTTAAGCATAGCATGTCCATTTGCCTCTGATGACATTTCTAAGTACTTCATTGTACGGGTGTGGATATCATTTCAGTATGACTTGATTGAAGAGGGTACCTGAGACGAGGGCTCAACTTCAGTTTTATTAGTTCAAGCAATGACTTCTATATGGATAAGTGGGTTATTATTTATTCTTCTTAAAAATTTAGCTGTGAATGACATTAAAGCTGGGTTGCTGCTTTCTATACAAAGCTATAAACTCAAGAACATTCTAATTTTTTTTGTTCACAGTCTTAATGTTTTTGCTGTTAAAACACTACCTGATGCCAAAACTTTATTATTAAACAGACTTGTGGAGGCGCTGTTATGCTTACTGACATTGTCTTTTGGGGCCTCCTGCTCCCATTCATGACGGGTGAAAATTTTCAACTTACCCTGGTAAGTTATATGACCTTCTGATCTGGGGCAAAAGGTGATTTCACCTGTTACACAGTACTTAATTTCAAAGCCAGAATTCTTCTCATGGATCCTTTGTTAGACGAAATATGCTATGAACTAAATTTGCAGATCACTAACAAATCTTTTCCTGCTTTTCTAACTTTTCACTTTTGTTAATATGATAGCTGATTGGATGCATGCATTCTGTAAATGCTCTTTTACTTATCCTTGATTCTGCTGTCAATAACATGGTAAGTATAAATGTTCATCTCTTCATGCTACTGTAGAAGTTTTATTCTGCTTGCTTTTTTCTTCAGCTAATCTAATGGATGAATTTACGTTTCAGCCATTTCCTTGGTTTGGGCTTGTCTATTTTGTGCTTTGGAGCGTTGCTTATGTTGTTTTTCAGTGGGTTCTTCACGCATGTTGCTTCACATGGTACAGGAGACGAAAACTTTTCATTAGTTCTCTGATTTGATTTTAAAAGAACTTTACATTTGTACTTCAAACTGTCACCTCTACTTCAATATTTGATCCGTTTTTGGTGGAAAAGTTTTGTAGCTGATCATCTTCCTTTACAAACTGAAAAATGGTCGAATGACATATGGGTCTTGATGCAGGTGGCCATATCCATTCCTTGAACTTTCTACTCCATGGGCACCACTATGGTAATTATTTTGCTTCTCATCTCCCAGACTCCAATTACACGTGCCTTAACTGTACAGAACATCTATTGGACATCATCTGCTTTCAGGTATCTAGCGTTGGCTTTGGTTCACATTCCATGCTATGGACTATATGTTCTGCTAGTGAAAGGAAAGCAAGCATTATTCTCAAGAATGTTTCCCCATTCATTCGTGAGGTTGAATTAGTTTATTCCATTTAAAACATATATTAGATGTTGAATTCGTCCTTTTTCGACATGCAAAACATCCAATTATACATGAACAATATGGAAGTTCGTCCACTTATTTTGAAATGAAGCATAAGACCGACCAAAAATTGAGTGCAGAAAGATTAAGGTAAGCTTTCTTGCTAACCTCTCTTTTATGGCAGGGCTCCGATGGAGAAGAAGCATGCGTAAGAGTTTGGCTCTTTATTATTACATTCACGGTTTAGTTCCTCTAAGCCGTGCTATTGTCCATCACTAACATATCCTTGGACAATACAAGTTAAATTTTATTGTCATTTCATGTCAGCCGGTGCTTATCCTATCTGCTCATTTCCTGACTTGTAATAATAAAAATTATTTAGCTACCATGTTGGTCAATATGTGGGAAATCGACAACAACGTGAAATGAGATTCACTCATATTTCGAGCTATAAGCCTTTTTGGGTATTGGGTGTAGACTCACAACATCAGCATAGCCCGATAAATTCAAGGGGTTCAATATGTACAATTACTCTAATGCAGTGTTTTAATTACGCGATCGGCTATCATGTTGACAGCCTAATGCACAACTCGCTTCTAAGCGTAGTTTATTAATTTTTTTCCCTTCTTAAAAAAACCTTTTATTTAGATTTTTGTCTCAAGGCTTTTTCCTTTAAAAAGTTCTGATCCATTACTGTAACGACCATGGACCTTCTTCATCTTGCACGTTGACTCAAGAGCTATTGCATAAGGTCCGCTGGGGGGTTGAACTCCAACATGGATTTCATCCCAACTATTCCAACCTTTGACCTCCCCCAAGAGAGATTTAAATTGTATGCTAATACCAATTGAGCATTAACTTAAGGGATGTCAAATGCTCGAGTAGCTGTGCCTAACCCCTTGGGACTTGACATTGCATGGACGTCAGAAGGCAACGCTTTAATAACCAAGTGAGTAAAACAGTTCCAAATTTCAACTGAAGGCCAGAAGAATAGAGCATTTAAATTAGTAGTGTCAAGGGGCAACATGAAAATGGGAAAGACTATAGGCCAACAGCATCTCCCAATATGGTTCAATCATGCAGTCGATTTAAGAGAATGTTTTTGTTTAATAATAGGAGGAGAATAAGAACAAACTTTGAGAATACATCTTTGCCTTTTTAACCAAAAAATATCCCAATCATTTCCTAATTGACGAACAATGTTATTAACTGCGTCATGGATACAAAAATAAACTAGAAGGATACTGATCAAAGTAATAGCAATTATCCATTAACACCTTTAACTGTAAACTAAATTAAAAGACACTCAATGTCTTAAACATACAAGCAAAATTCATATGATAGACCCAACATAATAATCGTCCAAATAGCGATTAAGACAGAATAAAAACAATAGAAAACTAGAATTCTCACTCAGATAACTCCGTTTCTCAATCATCACCAGCCTTATTGTAGACATAGGTAAGCCCACACTTACCACAATAGTGCCTGTCAAAATGATTGGCCATGAAAGTTCCAGCCCCGCACTCAGCGTTGGGACACTCCTTGCGCAGCCTCTGGACCTTTCCGGAGTCGTCGACCTTGTAGAACTGGAGGACAGCGAGCTTGACCTTCTTATGCTTGTGCTTGATCTTCTTTGGCTTCGTGTATGTCTTCTTCTTGCGCTTCTTGGCCCCGCCACGGAGACGGAGTACGAGATGTAGGGTGGACTCCTTCTGGATGTTGTAATCGGCGAGGGTACGTCCGTCCTCTAGCTGCTTCCCGGCGAAGATAAGGCGTTGCTGGTCCGGCGGGATGCCCTCCTTGTCCTGGATCTTGGCTTTGACGTTGTCGATCGTATCGGAGGACTCCACCTCCAGGGTTATGGTTTTCCCCGTTAGGGTTTTCACGAAGATCTGCATCTTCGAAGCGGAGGCAAATATACAGGGTAGGTTTTGGTATAGGCACGGTTGCGTGTAATTCTGCACTATTTAATAGCAGAGGGTTTTGTGAGGGATTGCTATTAAATGGGCTATGGGCTTAGCTGGGTTCATCAGTAGCATCAAGATCAGGAAGCCCATCCATTTTTCTTATCCGTAATCTGTTTTTAAGGGGAAAAAAATCATGAGAAAATTTCATTTGCCCTTGTTTGATCCCTATTTTTTCTAAAATATATTTTTCTTTCTTTTTTTTTTAACAACACATTTGTCAATAAAATAATATTACATGAAAATTCAAAATTTTTTCTTATTTTTTAACCACACATTCTCTATCAATCTATTATTCTAACATGTATTTTACATAAAAAAAAATGGGACTCAAACGGGCGTTTAATAAATGACCTATTTCAAATCTAAGAAATAAGGTTTACTTTTTTCAAAAAACAGATATTAATTTAAATTTTATTTATTAAATAAATAATTTAAAATTTTTATTAATTAAATATATAATGGTCACAATATTATATAACAATGTCAAATATGGTTACGTGCTCTTGGATCAAACTTGGAATGGTGGGATTGAGATTTGATGCATAGCATAGACATCCTAAAGTTTTTAGGTGAGTGTACAAAGGAATTTTGGAAAAAAATAATTTGGTAAGGGTATTGGTTTTGTAGATTTGGAGAAGGGATTCTATTTATTAAATATGCTGCTGTGACAACACATTCTCCCCATAATTTTAAAGGCAAATTGGCTTGAAATCTAAGAGTTCTTGCTACATTTAGCAAGTGTAAGTGTTTTCTCTCAACAATGGAGTTTTGTTGGGTATTGATGTAACTTTGTTGGTGAACTACCCCTTTTGAAACAAAGAATTTTGTTATTTGAAATTCTTTTCCTTGATTAGATCTTATTCCTTTAATCTTACATTGAAATTGATTTTCAACAAAATTGTAAAAACTTTCTATGTTCTGCAAGGACGGATCCAGGACCGGATCACAGACCGGGTTAATACGTAAAAAAAAAAAAAAAAAAAATTTACACATGAATTTTAAAAAAAAAAAAATTTTTTTTTAAACTAAAAAATTTTTTTTTTGGGGGGCCTAAATCCGTCCCTGATGTTCTGCCTTGTTTGGCTTTTAGAACACATGAGGTAAGTCCATGTCATTTTACTGTGGTCATCAACAAATGTAAGAAAGTAATGAGCACCAATGAGTGAACTAACAGAGAAAGGGCCCAAAATTTCAATGTGTATTAGATCAAAAGGTGCATCAACAAATTTTTGACTCTTTAGGAAAGACAACTAGGTTTGTTTAACCATATGACAAAGTTTCACATTAATGTCTGACGACAAAAGGATAAATATTAGGCTCTATACTATGTAACAAACTGAGGCGTTGGTCGGAGGGGTGTCCTAATCGTAAATGCCACAATTCTGGTGTCAAAATAGATGAAGAGTTGGCCACGGGTTGGTGAGATGATAGCTTGTCCCATAGTTGATTCTTCTCCAAAAAATAGAGCCCTTGTTTTTCTCTAGCAATTTCAATCGTCCTCCAACTGTCGAGAATTCATGTACTTCTACTGGTGATGGTATTTGTGCAGCTCAAAGAATGTCTATTATTGCTATTTGATAAACTTATACTTTGATTTTTCTGAGTAAATGCTGGATTGGGTGGAATTTTGGCATTGCAAAAGTGTCATAAGCTGGTATATCTGAACTGGTAAGATGTTCAGACTTGACACTCCTGATCCCTCATCTGAGGATGCATTGTTGGCCATCTTTTGGTTTATGAAATTTATGGTTTGGAGGGTATCCATAGATTTCCCAACAAGTTTCCACGGTATGGTTTGTTCTCCTACATTTTGTGCATGATGCTTTCTCCTTAGAACTCGATCCTTTGTAGTTTCCTTTTATCTGCTTGAGATTTTCCATCTGATTCTGAGTCTTCCCACTGCTGAATGCCATTGCTGTAGATTCTAACTATTTTGGGGAGAGTTAGTGAGCTCATGATTAGCCTCCTCATGTAAAATAAGGTTGAACACGTTATCTAATGATGGTAGTGGATCCTTCATTAAAATATGGTTCCTTAGGCGAGCGTAAATGTCATCCAATTCCATAAGGAATTGCATGATCTATCTTCTCCCTAGCCTTTTGTTCAATATCGAAATAACACCACAATCAGTTCCTGAACATTTGAAAGGCTCATCGTACCTCAGTATCTCTTCCCAGATGAGTTTCAACTTGGAAAAGTAGACACCTACTGGGTTTTTTTCTTGTTTAGTTGCTAATAGCTGCTTTTTAGCATGAAGATTCGGTTATTGCTTGATCTTGCAAATCTCTTCTTGAGCTCACCCCACACTTCTGATGCAGAGTCGGAGAACATAATATATTTGCCAATCTCAGACAAGAGATTGTTGGTGATCTAAGATAGGATCATATTGTTGCCATCTGCTATTGTGAGTATTTGACATCAGTATTAGTAGGCTTTATGATGGTGCCATCGATGAAGCCTAATTTTTTTTTGACTGAGAGGGCTACATACATAGCTCTACTCCAAGCATGATAGTTATGAAGTGTTAATGGATGTGAGATTAAAACAAGTCCAGGGCTCTCTCCATGATGTAGAAAATAGGGATTGGAAAATTCTTCTGCAGATTGGTGAGAAAGTTCATCTGTAGGTTGGTAAGTTTCAGCCATAATAAGGATTGGGGAGGAAGAAGATTCAAATGTGAAGAAGAGATGTTAGAATTTGTAAAACATAGAGATTCAAAGCTCTTTCTCTGATACCATAACAAGAGAGAAAATATTTTGGCTTGGTTGCCAGGGAATTCATATTTCTTAAGTTAAGATTGTACAAGATATTACTCCTAATTTATACACAAAAGCTAAGCCAGAAAAGCTGCATCTATACAGTATATTGAGAATTGAAACAATAGGGAGCAGCTATTTATTTCTTTATAATCCCCATCACAGACTTCAAATATGGCAAGCATCTGCTTTATTTTCCTTATCCATCAGGGCTTGCTTTTCCATATATAACTAAATCAAACTGATCTATGGGAACTATAATATGAAACTCTTCCCCAGAATTTGTATCCCCTGATTTTCTTCTATGTTTTCTCAAGAAATGGTCATTAGAAACAAGTAATTAACGTCAGTAATCTATATCAACAGACTTATTTGAGGAACGAGATTATTCTTTATACCATGCTTCCATGTAATTATTTTGGTTTCAGTGCTCGCATTTGGGAAATTCAGGTTGAAAAGCAAGTTTCTACAATCTCACAGACAACAGTATTAATCACTTGACTTGCCATGTACTGTTTGGGTACAATGCCAGAATTTGGATTGCCGTATGTATTTCTTCATGCACGAATTTACTTTTCCTGGGATAGACTGGATTGTTAAACTTGGAAGGCCAGAGCTTCAAGATTATATGGCAAGCGACAGGGAGTGTAGGCAGGGGCGGAGCCAAGAAAGTAACTCAGTGTCGGTACAATTTATCGATGTTGAACGTCGAGTTTTTGGTTATGAATTTAATGATGACAAAAATATAAAATAATATTACGACAATACTAAAAATGACATACTTTATAAATAACACTTCTTCCTTTCGAGTTTTCATACTTTGACATCGTTGTACAATAACTTAATTATCGAGCTTCAAAAATATATATTTCTCTACATAAACAATTATGCTATCATTCATCAACTGATCGCCCATCTGATTATACAATCTATTATTTACAATGCTCGTTGCAGAAAAGACTCTCTCCACAATACAGTAGCAACCGGTAGAATCAATGCTAAAGTCAAAATCTTGTAAACCAATGTATGTACCATATTTTTCTTTGTCAGGACTAACTTTTCTGCAAGATGACCAAGGTCGTTCAACCCTTCAAACTCTTTGTTAGTGCGCATGTCAAAAATATAATTCTCAAGTTGATCATAAAGTACAACGATATCTAATACAAAGAAATCTAATGGATAAGCTCAGCAAGTCGAATTAATTTTTTCTTATCAAAAGAAGAAAATGAATCTTATGGATATAAACAAACTACACAAATGAGTAACTCTGTATTTACCTCCAAGAAACGATTATTCAATTCTTGAAATTGTAGATTGATGACAGAGAGACAAATTAACCCAATAATGATGTAAATTTGTAATTTTTGGAGGATTACGTTGTGGGCGATCACGAAGTGCACGACGCACAAACATATCATCCATGCCGGGGTACATCAATATAATATTGTTGACAGAAAGAACATACTTCTTCCAAAAAGGAGTCCCACCCTTCATCTATCATTATTTGGAGTTGTCGTTTGCATAACTTCATCAATTGCATTGCATTCACAATATCTTGATCTTTCCATTGCAATGCTTTTGACAGTTCATTTGATCTTTGATCACAAGAATAAGAGTCATCTTCAACAATCATTGCGAGTACATCAATAACAGAAGAGAACATGGCAATTAAGCTGACCAAAGAATTATAATGTGAACCCCATCGTGTATCACCAGAATGTTGAAGGGTTGTTTCTTGATTAAGTCATCGTCTACTTAAAATCTCACATTTCTCCAATGCCTCAACAATAAAATCTGATTGTTTCTTTCGAAGGAGATCACATGCTCCAAGAGTACTTACCACATCCCCAACTATACGAATAAAGTTAGTAATGGGAATATTTTTCTTCACAACAGCTATAAGAGATAGTTGGAGTTGATAAGCAAAACAGTGAATGTAAAAAGCACATGGATTCTCCTTTAAAATGAGTACTTTCAGTCAATTAAATTTACCTTGCATATTACTTGCCCCATCATAACCTTGTCCTCTCAATCTAGACATGCTCAAGTTATATCTAGAAAATACCTTATCAATTGTAGCCTTCAACGATAGAGACGTGGTACTTGTAACATGTTCAATTCTCATGAAACATTCATTCACATGTCCACTGTTATCTAAATAACGTAATACAATTGACATTTGCTCCTTTATTGACACATTACGAGATTCATCAATTAGAATAGAAAATAATGAATCCCCAATATCTTTGATAATAACATTGATCGTCTCAACAGCACAAGCATTTACTATATCCTTTTGAACATCAGGTGATGTCAATTTACAATTTTGAGGAGCATTTTCCAAAGTCACGGCATTAATATTTTCGTTATGAGCAGCCAAAAATTCTAATAGGACTAAGAAATTGCTTGAATTGAGAGAATCGTTAGATTCATCATGACCTCGAAATGATTGCCCTTGTTGTAATAGAAGTCGAACACAATCAATATATGCTTGTACAAAACTGATTGAATGTGTTGGTCTTGATTCATCAATACTTCGCACTTAATGCGAGCTTGATTATGTGCACCATCATGTTCTCCAACATGAATATGGAGCTTTTTTTTTTTCCTCTTTCTAATATGTAAAATCTTCACCAACAAAAGACTCACCTCCACCTTGCTTTCCAGAACTAGATTTGAAAATATAACAATACAAACAATGAGCAACATCTTTTTCTACACCATACTCCAATCAAGAACCGAACTCTTTAAACCAAGATGGATTGAATTGTCTAGCTTTTACTCCAAATTGTCGTTTTGGAAAGTCATGAGGCTGACAAGGACCCTTTAACATATATGCTCTTCAAACTTGATCTTGGATGTTAGCATTGTAATCCAAAATGGGTATTCTTAGACCATGATCAGTTGGAAGTTTAGTGACATCAAATTTCACATTATTCGACATCCACCATCAACATTTACATTGTCTAAGTCGATTTTTCTTTAAAAGAATCTCTTCATTTCATATCTGAATACAAACATTAGATATTCAATTACGATTTAATGTAATTCACATATGCAATTCTATAACAATTCACATTAAAACCTAGCATGTGCAATTTCAAAAATACCCAAATTTCAAATCAAATTATGATAATCTTAAAATTCACAAATTTCAACACAGTCTTACCTGAGATATTATCATTAAGTAGAAATTGATGATAAAACTAACAAAACCCCCCTCTTCTCTCTCTCAACCTATCAAATGCTCCACCATCTAATTCTAATCCAAATCCCCCATGTTTTCTCATATTTTCAAGACTCGGACAGAGGGCACAAAGCCTTATTTTGAGCCCAAATATCAGATTCATCAGCTTGGGACTGTGAATCCGAGAAGAACCCACCTCTCTCTCTCTCTCTCTCGACCATCACCTTATTTACTAACAATTGGTTTCTTCATACACAAAATATACATCAAAGAGAAAGAAAAAAAGCTACAGACTTGCAGTAGGTACTGTAGGTTACTGATGCAGTGCTGCCGAGTGCTAAGCTGCAACCTTAGTATAGTGTTTTGAATTGAAATGGAGGCTGAAGCTTGGAGGAGACGCAGGGGGCCAAAGGCGGTGTGATGCCTGGAGGTAAATGAAAGGAGACGCAGTCACGCAGAGGCTGGATGGAGCTATGACCTGATTTTTTTTTTTTATATTTTTTGGATTGGGGGCTTTACTCCTCTTGGGCCCGTGCCCACCCTGGATCTCATTGGGCTCCGCCCCTGAGTGTAGGACAACTGATAATTTCTGAACTTGAGATTTGGATTAGCTGCAACTACGTGCACTTTGTGTGGTACTGGAATCATGGAAGCAATTCCTGCTCTATATTAGTAGATATCCATATGTTCCTTACCAACTAGCTACAGCTTCTGTTAATAAATATATGCTATGTTTGAATTTTTCTTTTTCAGGTCAAAACATAATTTTATAGGATATTTTTTTGTATTTTTTTTCCAAAAAAAAAAAGGATTAAATTATAGCTCTAAAAATAAGAATTATCACAAAAATATTCGTTTAAGAAGGAGGGGTACTTACAATGTTAAGTTTTTAATTTAATTGATGTTAGTTAGCCCATGTTTGACAATCATTATCTCAATTTTCTTTATTCTACATATTCATTTTCAATCAAATATTCACACAATAAAATATTTTACACATAAATCCAACATTTTTCCTATTTTTTAACCACACTTTGTCCAAAAATTCACTATTCAAAACTTTATTTTTGTCAAATAGTGACCATCAAACATGGGCTTTATCTTGTTATGCTAGTTTTATGAAACAAATTCTAAAATATACTTGGAATATTTTATATTTTTTCAAGTAATACTTGTTCATGCTAAGGATTTTAATATCAACATATGGAGACATCGAGATAGTTACGTTTAAGTTTCAACTCTTGGTTGGTGACTGATTGGACTATGAAACTATGAAACATTTAATTTGACTTTGTAAATATACACTAATCAAGTTGATGCAATTATTTAGTCCATCACCAACCCTCTCATAATTTCTAGTTTTACTATACTAACTTTATACCAACCTTTTATTTTGGTAATCCCAACCACCACATTTGGTTAAATTCTATAAAAATTAATGAAAAATTTTAGATTTTTTATAATTGAGAAAGAGAAAAATAATAAATAATAATAATAATAATGAGTGCCAAACACAAGCTTACACCATGTTTGAGCCAAATTATTGTAGAATGAAAATGAGCCCACATAAGATATAGAAAATTTGAATTTAAATGTTAATGCGATGGATAACGGTCATATTTTTCATTTTAATGAGATAATAATGTAGATCAAATAGGGGCTTAATCTAAGTCAAAATCAACAATAAATTATAACCACACATTTTATGAGATTCAATATTTTTCAATCATTAATTTCATCAACTTTTATCAAAATCTATTAAAAATCCGATTTTAATCCACACCAAATAGAAGCTTAAATTGTAGAGTATTAATATTTATAAATTATTAAATGCAATAATTATTAATTAATAGTAGATGGTGAGTTTGAAAAATCAAATTCATCATCTATTTTAAAATATTAAAATAGAGAATCTCTTAAAACTTATTTTTAAGCATTAACTCTCTAAAATATAGAATATTTTATTTTTATATATACACTGCAAAATTCTATGATTGGCTACAAGATTACAATTTCTATGGAACGTAGATGTAATGATACTATGTACAACATATGAACCTGAAAGCAATGTAAACAGAGAGCAATTTTTTCACTTCAGTTCGAAACCATCTCGTTATCAAGAAACTCCCTCACCTTCGCCATCTTCGACTCTCAATTCACGGCCTCCGATTCACTATTCCCTTGAAAACCGCTAGCGAACTAATTGAAAAAACCCTTCCTCTTTTTGGGGAGAAATTTTCCCCAAAACCTCATTTTTCCCACTTTCTCCCAAACCCTTATTGAGCTTCAAAAGGGTAACTCGAATGGCGGATCCAAATAGAATTGTGAAATCAAGCCTCAAAATGGTTTTTATATTTTGGAGGAAAAAGAGGAGGAGGATGAAGGGGAGTGAGGTAGGGTGGGGGTGGAAAATAAATTTTTAAAATTTTGGGATTGCAGGTAAAAAAATTGAATTTAATATGTGAAAACATAAAAAAGTTGAAAAACGCTATGTGTACACCTCATGGTGTACACACGGCTTTACACCCCCCTCACATGGAGGGGGGCTCACGAATATTTTATTGTGTGTAAGTTCCCCTCCATGTGAGGGGGTGTAAAGTCGTGTGTACACCATTGTGTACAGGTAACATCTTCCAAAAAAGTTTGGATACTGAAATTGTAATTATTCATTTTTAATTTTGACATTTTTACTATTTTTTAATGACAAATTTGATGAAAGATGACGGAAGGGAAGTTTTTCATACAAATGATTCAAATAGAGAGTTTTTTGCAATTTTCAATAAGCATGTGACATATTGCAAATGAAACGTTTTTATTGGGTTTTATGGTATTAATCCAATGCCAAATGTTAGCATTTGGGGTCCGTTTGATAGGTAAAGGTAGAAAGAAATTTCAATTTCATGTTAATTGGAAAATAAAAACTCACTAAACTCATATAAATTCGTTTTCCATTAAAACAAAGAAAATACAGTTTAAAACGATTGTACCTTATAATTCGATTTTTATTTTCACGTTGCAATTAAACGGTTAAAGTAAAATTCGTTTTTCTCGAATGTGATATTTTCTATATAACAATTAAATAGGGCCTTAATATTTATCTAAATATCCTCTATTATTCTGACAATCACATTAGAACCTTATATTTGTCTCTGTCATCAACTCCCTCCCCTAATAGTAACATAGAATCCTTACCTGACAATCCGGTAACCGGTGACAAAATTTTAGGTGGCAGTCCCACTCCCGCCTATAAATGGAGCCCTAAATCCTACAGACCGGTGTCGGTGAGCCATTGTCCCTACTCCTTTACTTGGCATTTCGAACACAGACTCAGATCTGCATCATCTTAGAGGTACTATGCAATTGCTCTGTATACTCTTTTTCTCTCTCTCTGCTTGGTTTCATGTAGCACTAGGAGTGTGACTAGATCTGGTGATTCTGGAACTGACTATTATTCGTAGTCTATTTTTCTCTCATTTCTTGCTAACAGTATATGTAGATGTTTGTTTGAGCAGATTTTGGCCTGAAATATCGTAGATCTAATTCTTAAATGTCGATTCATAATGTATGAAGTTCTGTTTACTACCCGCGTTTTTTTTTCTGGCATAAATGTTGATATTCATTTTTATTCCGTCGCCAACATTTGTTAATTTACATCTTCGTAACTTGCGAAATGATTAATCTCACTTGGAACGTCTGAAATACTATGGAGATCTATGTCAAATTTGTGGAAGTGAGTTCTGAAGTTCTTGCTACTCTTGAGAAGATTCAAGTAAGAACGAAAGAAAAATGTTTTGCACTTGGCGGATGATGCAATTTTGAACTACTAATAATAGCTTCTGAGTTGATACTTTTAAATCATTCATTCCTTTATGCAAGAGGAAAATCATTTTTATTCCTTTTGACTTCAGATGAATGATATCTTTTACATCATGCAATTTATTTTGGAATATCGCTCTTCGTTGTTCCCCTCCTTTATCTCCTAGAATTGAATTTAGTTAAATAAAATAGAACCTTCTTTGGTTTTATTGTCTTTTTATGACGCTTGAAGATGTTTACTTGAGGTTCTCTTCGAATATAGAATTCTTTGCATTGCGATGAGGCATATTAATCGACCTATGGATCATATGTGTTGTAGTTCTGGAATCGATGGATCCTGAAAGATAAAATATTTTAGACATTATTCGAAAGAATCTAATTTATTTATATGTAGAGATGCTAATTGAACTTGTACTTAATTCTCATGGCTCTGCTTGTTTATTTTGTAGTGAAACAATATGGAAACCTTCCTGTTTACATCTGAGTCTGTGAACGAGGGCCACCCTGACAAGTTGTGTGACCAGATCTCCGATGCTGTTCTTGATGCCTGCCTTGCTCAGGACCCCGATAGCAAGGTTGCTTGTGAGACGTGCACCAAAACAAACATGGTCATGGTCTTTGGAGAGATCACCACCAAGGCTGATGTAGACTATGAGAAAATTGTCCGTGATACTTGCCGTGTCATTGGATTTGTCTCTGATGATGTTGGCCTGGATGCTGACAATTGCAAGGTCCTGGTCAACATTGAGCAGCAAAGCCCAGATATTGCCCAGGGTGTTCATGGCCACTTCACAAAGAGACCGGAGGAGATTGGTGCCGGTGACCAAGGTCATATGTTTGGATATGCCACAGATGAGACACCTGAGTTGATGCCTCTGAGCCATGTCCTTGCTACCAAACTTGGGGCTCGTCTCACTGAGGTTCGTAAGAATGGTACATGTCCTTGGCTAAGGCCTGATGGTAAGACACAAGTCACTGTTGAATACTACAATGACAATGGTGCCATGGTTCCTGTTCGCGTCCACACAGTCCTCATCTCTACCCAGCATGACGAGACTGTCACAAATGATGAGATTGCTGCTGACCTTAAGGAGCATGTTATTAAGCCAGTTATCCCCGAGAAATATCTTGATGAGAAGACCATTTTCCATCTCAATCCATCGGGCCGCTTTGTTATTGGTGGTCCCCATGGCGATGCTGGTCTCACTGGACGTAAGATCATCATTGATACATATGGTGGCTGGGGAGCCCATGGCGGTGGTGCCTTCTCTGGGAAGGACCCAACCAAGGTGGACAGAAGTGGTGCCTACATAGTTAGGCAGGCTGCCAAGAGCATCGTGGCAAATGGACTCGCTAGGCGGTGCATTGTGCAGGTCTCATATGCTATTGGCGTTCCAGAGCCTTTATCAGTTTTCGTGGATTCTTATGGAACTGGAAAGATTCCTGACAAGGAAATCCTCAAAATTGTGAAGGAGAACTTTGACTTCAGGCCTGGAATGATCACCATCGATCTGGATCTCAAGAGAGGTGGCAATGGTAGGTTTTTGAAGACGGCTGCATACGGGCACTTTGGAAGAGATGACCCTGACTTCACCTGGGAGGTTGTGAAGCCCCTTAAGTGGGAGAAACCTGAAGCGTGAAAATAATTGATCTAGTAGTTCCTTGGTTGATGTTTACTCAAAGTGAATGAATAATTTGCTTGTTTTACTATTGCTGCTTTATATTTGGAAGAACCTTATGTTTGAATTTTTTTTTTCTAGTGGGATTATATTTGTTACTTCGTAATTCAATCATCTGTTCTTTACCAGTTAATTTTCCTTCAACTTCTCCCTATTCACCGTACCCAAAAATTAAATTCATGCAAATTTCTGCCTGTGAATGCATGAATGCTCACAAACTGCACGCTACTGTTAGGTGTAAGTGATGTAAGCTGAGATTTAGATAGTTACATCTGTATAATTATTAACTTGCAAAGTTACTAGGTTATGGTTGAATCCCACAGTCCTCTATTCTTGGTGCGAAAACTAGACAGGTGTTTGCAGACTATGATAGATAGCGTGGAGCTGCAGTATATGACAGCCAAGACGTCAATGTGGTGGGACATAGAGAGCTGCTACCCTTACTCCATGAGCCGTGCTATTCGGCCAGGCTCAAAGCCAGGGACAAAAACAGGGCGCCGATGTGGCGCCCTGCAGTTGGAGGACGAGCTGAGATGGCGCCATGTTTTTGGGCCTGGCTTTGAGCTTGGCCAAGAAGCAATACACTTACTCCATCGTGCAAAACATAAGTTGGGAGTCGGTCAACAAGAATTACTGCACACCTGTCTCCCTCTTCGCCCATGTATAACCCAAAAGCCCACCTTCACACGATAATGTATGACTGTATGTATAATGGTACAAGTATAATGTATTTATAGAATCAATTTCTATTAATGAGTTATAAGAGGGAAAGGTGAACCCCTTTTTTTCTCGAGACACATGTAAATGAGTTTTATGATAATTTATTTATGTATAGAATGTGTTTGCGGATTTATTTTTATTTGGATATCTCTATTGACGAAAGCTGCTGAGATGGATCCATTGAGCAATCCAGTATGAGTGTTATGAAAGGTATCTTGATTCAGTGGGATCACATAGTGATTTCTATTGGGAGAAATATTTGAGAGTCTTGGATTTGGTTATTAGTGAATTGATGTTCGGTAATCATGCTTAAAGAGGTTTGAAGAAATGTTCTGAGTTGAAATGCATGCTTGTGACGCAGAAGGAATTTAGATAATTTTTACTGGCATTTGATGGAAGTGTGTATATTATGAACAGGGTTTAAAGATGCAAGTGACAAGAAGATATTAGTTGATATGTTGTTCTCCCAGCAAATACGCTCAATCAATTAAGTATGCATAGATGTAATATCCTTCTGGCACAACCTCTTAATGAATCCATGGGTCTTGTTGCTGCACTGATGTGTGTCTGGGATTGGAAGAGTATTGTGTAGGGTGAATTCCCTTTCATCAGGAGTGAATTTGCTGTTGGTACCAATGCTTGTTGCGATGAAATAATGCAGACTTCAGTTAGTCGAACCATAACTAGGAAACAGCTTGCTTATACAATGCTGGTAGTCTTGGGTTGGGAGGTCAAAAGTGCTCTAGTTCTGGAAGAATTGCTGATAACATAAAAAAGGAATATGTTCCAAAAAAATTGAATCAGCCCAACACAAGATTGTCAAGTGTGTCTGTCAGGATTACTCTAAAAATCATGCTTAAAAACATGATAATTACTGTGAAGAGATGGATCGAGCATGCACATGTAGGATGGCAACCTATTACAATTGCTCTCGGAGAACCCAACAATGACACTGGTAACGGTGTATGGTTTGGTTAACTAGCTATTGTATTGCCCAGAGCAAAAGGGATTATCCTTGTACACGAAAGTATTAGAAATAATGCCTTGGGACAGATGTAAACCCAACATATGGTTAGGTCATTGGTCTTTTAGCTACTTGTTGCAAACTTATATACAGTAAATAATGGTAATAGAAGGTGTTAAGTTCAAATTTTAATTAGCAATTTCTAAATTTGTAATTGGCAATTTTCTTAGTCAAAATCATGTTTTGGTTGAATTGTACTAGGAGTTTATCAAATTGTAATTAAAGTCAAAATATGAGTTATTGAATCATAATTATAGCAAAAGAGCTGAATTTGGTAGTATAGGTTTTGAAGGAGTTCAAGAAGATCACATATGATCAAAGGAATGCAATCAGAAGTCTAAAGAGTGTCAAAAAGCTGTACAAGTTATGTTTCAAATTCTCAATTGCAACTTGCAACGCATTTTCACATAGAAAACATTAGAATTTGAACAAGACTCACCTAGAAGAATTATAGCTCTTTGAGTTAAATTTTCAATGCATTTTGAATCACCTCAATCTGATATCGAGTGAAAAAGTTATGATAAAAATACTGGCAACTGCTCAATTGCTACTCGCATGTCGCTGGCTTATGGCTCAAGCGACACGTCGACGTTCAAAAATCCGTTTTGCTTGAAATACTTGGTTTTTCAATCCCTTATCATCCCAAACAATTTTCCTATATATATCCTACCATATGAACATCCAAAAGGGTGTTGAATCATATTGATTCCATAGAGATCAATTCTTTGATTATCCAAACATTCATTGATTCCAAGATTTAACCACTACATATTACTTGATTCATAAATTCTTCCAAATCATATTTTATTGATCAAACCATATTGCTTCATATAAAATCACATATCAAAACACACGAATTCTTTTGATCAAACATCAAACCACCTAATCCACTAGAGATAAATCAATACCAGAGATCGGGCTGTTACAGAAGCACAAATTCAGGAGGACTAAGGTGAGATACCATGAGTTGAGATCTGGAGTCAGCACGCAGTTCAAGAGAGCTAATGTATAAACCATGGGGCCGGGATTTGTTTTGAAGGAGCATACCTTCAATAGGATCAAGGAATATTGCATGAATTGAGGTCAAAAGTTCTACGGGGTAGACGAGTCTGGACCGTACTGTAAATTATTTCGATTTATAGCGGATTATTGATTGGCAAAGTGCCCGAAGTTTTTACCCGATTGAGATTTCTCAATGAACATCTTTGGTGTTATTTATTACTTTAATTATTGACCGTAGTATTCAAATTTAGAACAAATTGACTTGTTTGATCTATTTATCTAGAAACAATTAAAAAGTGACTTGTTGCTTTTAATTGTGTAATTCTGCATGTTGGGTCTAAATATTTTATAACTTTCAGAAGAACCACTATAATATGAAGTGATTCTCTATATTTTTCTGCTTTCATCCTCCTGGACAGAGTGAGTATTCTTGGGACTCGAGGAAAGAAGTGCATACTTTTGAGTAAGGTATACATAATACATTACCCTTATTGAATACTGTAATATCTTCAGCTGTATAGCTACTTTCTATATACTCTGATAAGCAGCTTCTGCATCTTTGGTCAAGATCATAGAAGTGGTTTGCACTTGTCATGGTCTGTCCACGTGTCCAAAAGTCCCCTTTTTAATGACTTTGTATTGTTGTCTGAAGACTAGAATAGGCTTTCAATTAGCATAGTGCCAATGAAGTATTCTGCTTATCTACAAGGTATACTGTAGCCCAAGATGGTTACATATTAAAGCTCTCAAAGTTCACACATACTTGCAACATTTGAAGGCGACTAGTGGCAGCAAAAACATAGCATCTCTGCTTTATCTGAGACATTAATTTTGTGAGGAGGGAACTTGAAGGCATATATCCATGCACAAATAAGGTCTACAAAGATTACAAGAATGGTAGCATAAAATCGTTGGTATTTGTGGCCTGAATAATATCAGACCACTCATTTTCTCACTGTGAAACTCATGAATGGAACCATTTACTGTTAAAAGTTGGATAATCTCTCTCTTGTTTTTTGTGTGTTGCCCAGTGGTTGATTTGGAAGTTAAATCTTACTCTTGCATGGTTTTAAAACAAAATTTATCGCCCATTTGGCATGACTTTGCTCTTGCTTCTTGTAAAAGAGCTTTTGAAAGAAGCAACCTTAATTTTGTTTGTAACTAATTTTGAGAAAGATCTTCTTATTTCTACTTTTAGAGGAAGCCATACTACTAAACCAACTTCTTCTAAAAAAATTTCTAACTAGAAACACTTTCATAAAATTAGCTAAACGAGTTCATAAGAAGCTTTTGGGTTTCAAAAGCTCATTTTGGCTTTTCAAAAACTATGCCAAACAGACCCTTAATCTTGTTTGTATGCACCAAATTTGACTTGCACGCACTAAGCCCAAATTTAGTGATAGGAACCTGAGATTGCTGCGTAATTTTCGGTGGATTTACTGCTGCTGATCCTCTACTAAAGAACCTGTGAAGCTGTTAACCAATATGGATTAGCCCAGATAAATTCAACTGGGAATAAACAAGAAGATAACAGAGTTGAAATGTAATGGAGTTTGTATTGTTTATTGATTGGCAAAAGTTGAAAACACTGGAATTGAAATGATGACACTGAACGAAATGAAGCACTCCCAGGCAGGCTCGACTCTCCTCACAACTTTCTACTTTTCTCAATGAATCCCCAGATCCTCCCCATTATTACATTTATAAGCAATCTATCTCACCCTATTCCCCACAATATCCCTGCTCCTAATTGAATTTGTTTCTAATTGAATCTGTTTCTCAATTCTTCCGGGTCTTTCTAGAGTCTACTCCAAAGGGTAAAGAAGCTATCCAATATTACACACCAAGCATGCACTTGAATGATTACACGGTTCCATTGCACACTTGTACAGTAGTCATTCCTGTCTATGATGGAGAACGGATTCTTGCAGTGCACTGCCCCCCTTGATGGCTCTGTATCGTTTTCTTTTGTTCTTTAGGTTTAGTAAAGGCCGGAATCAGGCATAGAGATCAACTGTTTTCTTTAGCCAGTTCTATTGGGTTGCCTACAAAGTTCATGTGCGAATTACATGACAACAATCGAAATAATAGTGATATACATGGGGAAATTAGGCCAAGCAAATGGAATTTTATTATAATACAGTACAATACAAAATTTCACAAAAAATTTCTACTATTTAACTGGAGCATTGTTGTCGACATTCATGATCAGGGGAGGAAGGGATTGTAAGAAGGACAGGACTCTCTCTGTTTCCTGTAAGCCCTGTTTCACAAAATCAAGTTGTGGACCTTCAATTAGGACCACAGCAGATAAAAAAAGGTGATTTTATACATCAGTCTAGAAATTAGAATTACCTGGCAGCAGTTGACCCCCCAAGTGTAAATGCACCTAGAACGATCAAAAAGTAAGGAACCGAAGTAAGTGCCAAATTTCTTCTTCCTCCAGGAGATCTTGGAACACCGCTTCTTACAACCCGCGAATATGATGCTGATTGACAAGGATTACATTTATTTATGATGATTCTCACTTCTAAAGGAGGTCTAAACCAAATTGTCTAGATTAAGAATGAAAACTAAAAAGAAGATACCTGTTTTTGAACCTTGTCCACTTCCACCTGTATTAACATTGTAAAGTATTTTAAGATGCGTATCTTATTTTCTGTCTCCTGACTTTAATGGAACAAAATTATATATTATCTTTTCAGTAATCAATTGCCCCTCCATCATGGAATGCAAACTATGACAACTTTGCCATGTTTTTTAGGAGATCAAATTTAGAGAATATATCTACAATGTTACTATAAAATTCCAATTTAACAGAAAATCGATATAGTTAGGTTTTGAAGTTAAATGTCAAAGCAATTTTAAGAACTCCATGTAAAGAATGACCCACTGAGTCAAAGCAATGAGAACGCCGACAACCAGAATCCCATTCCCGAATCTTTTATCTATTAAAAATTAAGAGACTGGAAAGCTAATAATAATATTAACTTATAATACATGAGAGAGTTTCAAGAGTTGAAAAAGGTCGCAATAGCAATCTGTTTTGCTTTGGCATTATTAAGATACAGTTAATTAAGTGGATTCAGAATCTGGTGAGTACGTTTCATCCCAAATCCAGACTCATCTGTAAAGCATCTTATACTTTCAAATTTTGATTTTCACTCTATATGGTTATATATTCCTGAATTTTTATTATTTTTTTTGCACATTCCATAATTCCGAGCTATTGAAACATTACTGGCCCAGAATTTGTTGATATTTGAAGAGTCAAGTTAAAAATTGTAGCTGCTTCAAAATTTTCTGTATCGAACTAAAAAACTAATGACCAATAGATACCTAAAAAAAAAAAAAATCTATGAAGGTGAGAGGATTACCAGAGTTGAGGAGGAAAGTGTAAGCTTCGGAAATCTGCATTAAACTATTACATCAGACCGGAGCAACAATAGCTCAAGGATTCAAAAAATCCAAAATTTCTATTGGAGATAAAGTCGAAGAAGAATATCTTATACAAACATTCTTTTTTAATGTGCAGTCATTCACTTACCAACTTGAATTTAGACTCGGCCTGGGCTTTTTCATAATTTGGAAATCGATCGGGATGAGTTTCCCAGACCTTCTTTCTGTAAGCGGCTTTAACCTAAAATTGCTAACACGATTCAATTCAGTTGGGTAATTATGATCAACACTTGCACAATTTCAAATAAATCTTTGAGATATTCAAGCGCTCTATTCATTATCAAGTTTGGGGTATTTGTTTATTCCCCATACGATACAGAAAATTCGAAGCTGAAAAATTAAGCCAAACCAGAATCTGCGCAATATCAAAGAAAAACCCTAACTAAAAACTACAAGACCTGAGATGTGGAGGGATAAGAATGCGGAGGAAATCCCAGTAAGACTTTGGCCTCGTCGCTTTGCATATTTCTGTCTTTGTGGACTCTCTTTCTTGGAATTACAATAACCTCTCTCTCTCTCTCTCTCTCTCTCTCTCTCTATATATATATATATATATATATATATATATATATATATATATATATATATATATATATATACAGAAATGATCTAATGGCTGTAGTCTTTCATCTTATCCTAAGCACCGATAAGTTGGCACATTAATTCATTGGTGGATAAAAATTTTGTAAGTTCCAATTCACCAATGAATTAATGTGCCAACTCATTGGTATTTAGGATAAGATGAGCACCGGTGCTCATTAGATCATTTCTGATGGATTGGAACTCACAAAATCTTTATCCACCAATGAATTAATGTGTCAACTCATTGGTGCTTAGGATATATATATCAGAAATGATTTAATGAGCACCGGTGCTCATTTTATCCTAAACACCAATGATATGAGTTGGCACATTAATTCATTGGTGGATAAAGATTTTGTGAGTTCCAATCCACCAATAAATTAATGTGCCAACTCATCGGTGCTTAGGATAAGATGAGCACCGGTGCTCATTAGATCATATATATCTTGACAAATTATATTCAAATTTACAAAGTCCAAGGATTCGAACCTTCAACCTTTAAGAAAAAGTTTATTGGAATGTTTTCTTCACCACTAGGATATTGAACAATATTTTTTATTTTGTTACAATAACCTATATATATCTTGAAAAATTATAGTCAAATTTTCAATGTTCAGGTATTTGAACTTTCAACCTCTAAGAAAAATGATGGGTCCCTCACCACTAAGATATTGAACAATATTGTTTATTTTAATGCAATAACATATATATGACTATATAGTTCTGAATATCTTGAAAAATTATAGTCAAATATTTCACTTTATTTTATATACGTATTATGTATTGAAAGATTAATTTTAATAAAGATGAATTGAATGTCTATAAAATTTATGATTTCGAAATATATAAATAATTAGTGACAATTAACTTAAAATTTTTAATTTTATTTCAAATAATTGTTTTTATATTTTTAAGTAATCATCCACCGGTCCAACCATTAAATTTTTTTATTTTTTCTCCCTTCATCCCCCACGTAAACTTTTTACGGCGTGCAAGATATAATTTTTATATACCTTAAAAAATATAATTGTCGTTCGTTTTATATACCCTAAAACAATATATATGTCATTTTAATTAAGATTAAAATTAAAACGATATCAATGTCGCCAAAATTGTACTGAAACGATAACGACATCGTTATGTGTCAAATTCATAAAATAACATAACAACTTTCATATCGTTTTAGTACAAATTTGACGAGTTCGAAATTGTTCCAATTCAAATCCTAACTACAATGACATAGATATAGTTTCTTTTCATAGAAAAGGATAATTATATCGTACTGGCTAAAACAACGATTCGACCGTCGATTTTACGCATAACAACATCCATATCATTCTATGTGAACTGAAACGACATAGATGTCGTTTTAGCGTAGGTTTCAATCGAAACGAGTTCGACCTCGTTAAATTTGTACTGAAACGACATGTATGTCGTTATGTTATTTAGTGGATTTGGTACATAACGATCTCCATATTGTTTCAGTACAATTTTGACGACATTGATATTGTTTCAGTTTAAATCATAACTAAAACGACATATATCTCGTTTCAATTTATATATAACGATATTTATATCGTTTCTGCAAAAAATGACGATTCGACCGGCTACAAACCCCCGACATGCATCCGACATATATAAGACGATCGAAATAGTTCATTAAGTGGGTTCGATCTCACTCAAAAGAAACTATAACATTTGTGTTACCATGATTGTATCCAACTTTCGAACTATTCCCACCGGAAGAAAGAAAGAAAGTATCTTCATTCGCTTTTTCTAAGCCATTCAAGTGGTATCAATCCACTTAGAAAGAATGAACGAAAATACTTTCTTTCTATCGGAATAGTTCGAAGGTTGTATATAGTCATGAGAATACAAATATTCTCATAGTTTCTTTTGAGTGAGATCGAACCCACTTGATGACCTATTTCGATCGTCCTACATATGTCGGATGCTTGTCGAGTGATCGTGGACGGTCAAATCATCATTTTTAACAGAAACGATATAATTATCGTTTTATATAAACTAAAACGATATATATGTCGTTTTAGTTATGATTTAAACTGAAACGATATCAATGTTGTCAAAATTGTACTGAAACGATATGGACGTTGTTATGTATCAAACCCATAAAATAACATAATGACGTTCATATCGTTTCAGTACAATTTTGACGACATTGATATCGTTTCAATTCAAACAATAACTACAACGACGTAGATACCGTTTCGTTTCATATAAAACGATAATTATATCGTTCTGACTAAAAATAACGATTCGACCGTCCACAATCACCCGACATGCATTTAACATATGTAAGAGTGTAAGACGATCGAAATAGGTCATGAAGTGGGATGATGCCACTACAACGACATCAAAGTCGTTTCATATGAGAAGAAACGACATATTTGTCGTTCTAGTTACGATATTGACTAAAACGAGTTCCAACTCGACAAATTTATACTGGAACGATATGGAATTCGTTACTTTGTTACGGGGAATGATTTCAACATCGTTATGAAACTCAGTGAAGTATTTTGTATTTTACACGGAAACGACATTAAAGTCATTTTTGATTACAGGAATGACGTCCATATCGTTACGAAAATCAGTGTGTATTTCATACCGAAACGATATCCAAGTCGTTTTTTTTGTTAAATGGACGATTTCAATATCGTTACGAAAATTAGTAAGACAGTGTGTATTTCATACGGAAACGATATTGAAGTCATTTTTTATTACAGGAACGATGTCCATATCGTTATGAAAATCAGCGTGTATTTCCTACTGAAACGATATCCAAGTCTTTTTTTGTTACGGAAACGATTTCAATATCGTTACGAAAATCAGTGAAGCTATTTCATATGGAAGCGATATTAAAGTCGTTTTTTATTACAGGAACGATGTCTATATCGTTACGAAAATCAGAGTGTATTTCATACTGAAACGATATCCAAGTCGTGTCTAGATCAAATTTCCTACACGTACATGTCTTTTCAAATTTCCTATAACAAAATTTGTGTTGCCATTATTGTATCAAACCTTCGATGTTTATTTAGTCATGAGAACACAAATATTTCCTTAGTTTCTTTTGAGTGAGATCGAACCCACTTAATGACATATTTTCCTTTTTGTTGTGCCTAGAGACAAGGGCAAGTCTTTAGGTTTTCTGCCATCAAAAAGACTTTGAAACTTAGCCAAAGGTGCTTTATAATAAACCATGATACTATAATGAAAAATGCTAAATGTACATTGTAGTGTACCAGAAGCAAATCAAGAGGATTATAGTCATGGCACCTACTATGTCAACTCTCAAGAGTTCACAAGCTCCATTGTTTGGATGATGAGACAAATGTCAATGGTATGGCCAATATTTTGTCAACTTTTTGGATGTCCGGCCGTTTTTTTTTCTTTTCTTCCATGCATTTAGTAACAACTAGGGCGGATCTAGCACTCGGCGAGCCGGGGCGGCCGCCCGTGCTGGATCCATCGAGAAAAAATATTAAAGGAAGATTTTATATTAAATATATATAAACTTTAGTGCATAAATGTTATAGCACAAGCAATGTAGCTCAAATGGTTGAGCGCTTACAATCCATGGGAGATGATTGGGGTTCGAATCCTTTCACCGACATTCTTTCTTTTAATGTTTTCACAGATAATAAATAAATAAAAATGTTGGATTGTGATGCCATTTGTGACATTTACTTTCTAACAGTTTGGGGTGATGATGAAAATGGGCTAGGCCCAAAGCTATTGGAATTTTGAATTAAAACCATTGCCCAATAACTCAAAGGAAATTAGCCTAAAACCCAGCCCAACTTTAATGCCACGTGTGTTGCTCTGGTTCGTGGATCTTCAGCCTAATCTACGGTGATGGTGTTACCTATATAAAGAGATGGATAGCCATTTTCTTTGTGATTATTCATTCTGTTTCCTTGGCTAAGTGTGAGGAAAGCTTATAGGTTCTCTGTCTCGTGTTCTCTCAGTCGTCTCTTTTGATTCTTTGTGGTTTTGATTAAAACCAAAGGTTTTAATCACAAATCTTGGTGATTTGAGTCTTGGGGATTGTTCGATTGAAATGTTAAGAGCTTTAGATGTGCTGAAATGTTTCGTACTATTGAGTAGCTGCTTTGTGCATTTTTGTTAGGGTTTGTGGTTCTTGTGGCTAGATCCTTTGTACATACGGGTACAATGTCTTTGTGAAAATTCTGAGCCCTATGATTTTGATATACAACTTGGTGTTGTGAAATCCTTGGTTTATTCTTAGTGAATATTTGACTGCTTCAGTTGATTCTTGAGGCTCCAATCCTTACAAGTGGTATCAGAGCGTGTGTAAGGCGTTCTGGAGTCTTCGATTAATGGTTTTATCACTGGGAAATTGATTTTCAGTTGATACCATAAATTCGTTTTGAAATCACAGAAACCCTAACCCTAATTTTTTTTATTCCTTTCTGATTCGGTCTCTAATCTGTCTCTGTTTTGTGTTTCTTGCGAGCACCTTGATTCTTTGTGAACCGGATTGGCGAACTTCGAGTTGTCTGGCACTGGTTGTTGGAACCTGCTTAGTGCTTGATTCTTCGAACCAGCTTTGGTGAAATACTTCTTAAACCCCCTACATACCTTAATTCTTGACTGTGTTATTACTGCATCTTGAATATTGTCCTTTTTTCCGATTTTCCTTGTGAATTGTGTTTCCTTTTGTTAGGATTGAGCCTTGACCTGAGGTCTTGAGCCTCATGGAATCTTGGTGAATTCTAACAACTGAAATTGTTAGTATTTTTTTATTAGTATGTTCAATTTCAGTTTCTTAATTCTTTGTGAATTTTTGTGATAGTTGGTCTGTTTTAATCTCACTGCTTATCTTCTGTTGATTCACTGAGCTTATTAAAACTACTTGTTATCACTGTTCTCTTAGTTGTATACCTGTTTTCAGTTGATACTTTCATCCCTGTTTTTTTGTCTTGCACTGAGAAGTTGTGTGACTCTATATTGGTTGCGTTGAGGTATCTGTTTCATGTTTGTTTTTTCTGTGGGACTGTGACCTCAAAAATATTTTGTGTTGATTAAAAACTTCAAATGATAATGACAACATTTAAACTTGGAGTTTTTAATGGAAAATAGGATTTTCCTATTTGGCAACAAAAAATGAGAGGGGTTTTAGTTCAACAGAAAGTCTTTAAGGGTATAACTGGTGAATTTCCTGCTACTATGACTGATGATCAAAAACCTGAATTTGATGAACTTGCTTATACTTCTATAGTTCTTCATTTGTCTGATCAAGTGTTGAGGAAAATTGGAAAACCTTGATAATGCTAAGGCTTTGTGGGAAAAGTTAGAAGAGCAATACATGTCTAAGAGTCTGCCTAATAAACTCTTCCTTTTAGAGAGGTTATTTAGCTTCAAGATTGATATGTCCAAAGACTTAAATGATAATCTTGATACTTTTAATAAATTAGTTCAGGATATCGCTAATACTGGAGAGAAAATGTCTAACGAATATAAAGCTGTTATCCTCTTGAATGCTATACCTGATGTGTATAATGATGTTAAGTCTATTATTAAGTATGGTAGAGATACCTTAACTCCGGACATAATGATCAATTCTTTGAGAAGTAAAGTTTAAGGTTGATAGAAATGGGAAGGATTTTGAGAGTTTGTCTGCGAGAGGTAGACCTATGGCTAGGCAGGTCAATGGTAAGAGTTATCAAGGGAGCAATCATAACAATTTTAAGAAGAAGGGGACATGGAGCTCTAGATCTAAGTCTAGGAGTGGAATTAGGAAGTGCTATAGGTGTGGATATACAGAACATTTTATAAAAGACTGTTATAAGAAGAATAATGAATAAAGAGAGAAGAGAGTGGATGAGGAAAATGTTGTTGAACCCCTAGATGAGAGGCCTGTTGATGTGTATGTGGTGACAGAACCCACTTCTGATTTGAATACTGTCGATTATATAGATGACAGTGGTCAGGACAGTGAATGGATTATAGATTCAGGGTGTACATTCCATATGACCTCTAGAAGACCTTGGTTAGAGAACTTTAAGGATTTTGATGGTGGAGAGGTGGTTATGGGTAACAATGTAGCTTATAGTATTAAAGGAATTGGTAGTATGACTTTGAAGTTTGACAATTGATATACCTTTACTTTAGAAAGAGTAAGGTATATTCCTGATTTGAATATGAACTTGATTTCTATGGGTAATCTAGATGACATAGGCCTGGAAGGTCGGATTGGTAATGGTTCTTTGAAAGTAATTAATGGTTCCTTAGTTATTCTCAAAGGTACCAAGAGGAATGGTATATATGTCACTAGAGCCAGTGTAGTTCAAAGTCACATTGTTGAGTCCTCTAGTGCTGAGATGATGCTGCCCTGAAGTGGCATAATAGGCTAGCTCATGTAAGTGAAAATGGCTTGCATATTTTGAATAAGAGAGTCTCTAGTGATGATCCTAAGAGTGATGAGGATGAGGAGACTAGGATGTAAGTTAGATTAGGTCATTCTCCTAGACTTGTTGGAGAGGAACAAGTTGAGAATGAGGTTGATGAGGAGAATGATGGTATCATTGGTTCTCATGAACCTGTTGAAGGTGGTGAACATGACTTAGTAGGTGATGTAGTTGAACATCTAAGTGATTACCAACTTACTCGTGATAGAGCTAGGATGGAGATTTGAGAACCCGCTAAAATGGGTGATTATCAATCCTTTGCTGTTTTGTCATATCAAGACTTAGTTTTCAAGGAGTCTAAATCTTATGAGGAGGTTTTGAGTTGTCGACAATCTAATGAGTGGCTAGGTGCTATGGAAGAAGAGATGAAGTCCCTTGTGAAGAATAATACTTGGAGATTAGTTCCTAGACCTAAGAATAAGTCATTGGTGGACTGTAAGTGGGTTTATAGTATTAAGGAGGGTAGTTCTTCTAAAGAGCCTCTTAGGTTTAAGGCTAGACTTATTGCAAATGGGTTTACTTAGAAACTTGGTATTGATTATTATGAAATTTTTTCTCCTGTTGTGAAATATACTACTATAAGAGTCATGCTTGTTTTAGTTACTCAATATGTTTTACAGCTAGAACAAATAGATGTTATAACTGCCTTTTTGCATGGTGACTTGGATGAAACGATTTGTATGATACAACCTCAAGATTTTGTTGATTCGAAAAAGCCTAATCATGTTTGTTTGCTTAATAGATCTTTGTATGGTTTGAAACAATCACCTAGGCAATGGTATATTAGATTTGACAATTATGTGTATTCTATGAGCTTTGTGCGAAGTACCTTTGATCATTGTCTTTATTTTAAAAGAAATGATAAGAATGATGTGATTGTTTACTTACTTTTGTATGTTGATGATATGCTGTTGGTTGGACATAAAATGAGTGATATAAATGACATTAAGAAGGATTTAAGTGCTGAATTTGAAATGAATACTTTGCCCATTGCTTGTCATTTTAAATTGAGTAAAGAACAATGTCCACAAGAAGAATATGATATTAAATTCATGCAAAAAGTGCCTTATACTAATGCTTTTGGATATGTTATGTATACTGTGGTGTGTACTTGTCCTAATGTTGCATATGTTATTAGCATTTTAAGTATATTTATGACAAACTGTGGTCTTGTACATTGGGTGGCATTAAAATGGTTTTTTTTAAGATACTTGAAAAGGTTTTGCAGACTTAGGATTGTATTTTAAATCTTGTAAAGAGTGAGTTATTGTGTTGAAAGGGTATGTGGATTTTGATTATGCTAGTGATAAGGACAATAGAAAATCAACAACTGTATATGTGTTTACTTTGTGTGTACTTGCATTATTTGGGAGTCTCAATTGCAGTCTATTGTTGCCTTATCTACTACTGAAGCTATAAAAGAGTCTTTGTGGCTTAAAGGCTTGTTATGTGAACTAAATGAATTGCATGATCCTGTTGTGGTTTATTGTGATAGTCAAAGTACTATTCATCTATGTAAAAATCCTATTTTTCATGATAGGACTATACATATAGATATTAGGATACATTTCATTATAGATATAGTTCATAAATAATCTATTTTTCTTGAGAAAATCCCTAGACAATTTAATCCCACGGATATGGGAACAAAGGTACTTCCTCTTTCCAAGCTTAAATCTTGTTTGTAAATTCTAAGAATTGATTCTGAGTGAATTTTGTGTTATTGCATGTGGTGACCTTCTTGGTGTTGGTGTTATTAAACCCTAATGTGTTTGGTGGTTTATGGCATTAGCATCAAGCGAGAGATTTGTTGGATTGTGATGCCATTTGTGACATTTACTTTCTAACAGTTTGGGGCGATGATGAAAATGGGCTAGGCCCAAAGCTGTTGGAATTTTGAATTAAAACCATTGCCCAACTTTAATGCAACGTGTGTCGCTCTGGCCCGTGGATCTTCAGCCTAATCTATGGTGATGATGTTGCCTATATAAGGAGATGGATGGCCATTTTCTTTGTGATTATTCATTATGTTTCCTTGGCTAAGTGTGAGGGAACCTTCTGGGTTCTCTGTCTCGTGTTCTCTCGGTCGTCTCTTTTGATTCTTTGTAGTCTTGATTAAAACCTCTGGTTTTAATCACAAATCTTGGTGATTTGAGTATTGGTGATTGTTCGATTGAGATGTTAGGAGCTTTAGATGGGCTTGTAATGTTTCGTACTATTGAGTAGCTACTTTGTGCATTTTTGTTAGGGTTTGTGGTTCTTGTGGCTTGATCCTTTGTACAGATGGGTACAATGTCTTTGTGAAAATTCTGAACTCTATGATTTTGATATACAACTTGGTGTTGTGAAATTCTTGGTTTATTCTTAGTGAAAATTTAACTACTTCCGTTGATTCTTGAGGCTCCAATCCTTACATTTTACGTAGCAATTCGGTGTGTAACATGATTTCTTTTCATGCTTCAACTTTGCCCTTATAATGTGATTTTTTTTTCATGCTTTATTAATATGAACATATCATGCCAAATTTAATTCATGTTGCAATTTGGTAATTAATGCCACAATTTAACTTATGTATCGTAATTAATACTTTCCTATGTGGTAAAGAATAACTTTAGAGCATACCTTTTCAAGATTTTTTTCTTATTGCATGTTTTTTTATATTCTTTCATAAACTTTAAATTAATAATTTATCATGTTGTTGCTCCTGAAATAGCACAACATTATAATTAATATTCCATGAGAATATTACTTGCTCCTGAATAGCATGAATTATAATTTTCAATATTTCAGAAGAATATTGACATATTACTTTTGAAAAAGTAATAGTAAAATACAACATGCTCCCAAAGTAGCACATGTTTCGAAGAATATATTATTTTAAATTAGTGCTTATCCCTGAAGAAAAACACATAATTTATGTCATGTTGATATTGACCACTTGATTAATTATTGTATGATATTTAATCATATTCTTCGAGAATAATTATATTTTATTTTATGGTAAAGTTACTCAAACAGTAAACATAAAAAAAATTTGAGATGAATTATCGAGATATCTGTTTAGTTGATAGTGCAAATATACACACTATTCTTCAAGATAAAACGTCTTTTGTAGACTTAATATTAGTAGAAAATAATATTATATACGATATCGGGTGTATCGAATATCGTTGAATGCTCTGAAAGAGCTTGCATTATTTACCAAATAAATAAATTTTCTTAGTTTTAAAAATATCTGCTGCAATGGATATCACATTGAGACAATGCAAGAAAATAATGTTGAATATCTTTACATAACTTCTTTTATATCTGGTCAGAAGCAGATAAAAGAAAAACTTCACGCATTTCCATATGGCATGTATTATACATATATAAAAATTGTCGAATCAGATATTATCACGAACCAGAAGTTCGTCGATCCAAAAAAAATTATACTGGCATGATCGACTTGGACATTCAGGAGATATAATGATGTGTCAAATAATAAACAACTCACATGGACATCCTTTAAAGAACCAGAAGATTCTTTTACCTAATGATTATCCATGTGTAACTTGTTCGCAAGGCAAGTTAGTCATTTGACTTTAGACTACAAAGATCAATATTGAATTTTCAACTTTTTTGGAAAGAATTTACGGAGATATATTTGGGCCAATACACCCACCATGTGGACCATTTCATTATTTTATGATATTAATTAATTTTTCTACTAGATGGTCACATGTTTGGCTACTTTTCACTAAGAATGTAGTTTTTATTTGACTACTTGCTCAAATCATAAAATTACGAGCGCAATTTCCTGATTACTCAATCAAGACAATATATATTGACAATGTTAGTGAATTTAGATTACAAGTATTCGATGATTATTACACGTCAATTTGGATTGAATATTCGACTGCGCATGTCCATATACAAAATGTTTTAGCGGAGTTATTTATTGAACATCTACAATTTATTTTTAGATCATTACTTAACAAAACAACTTCTGTTTAGGGTCATGACATATTACATGCTGCGTCATTGATTCGTATCAGACCAACTGCATATTATCAATATTCACATTTGCTACTGGCATTTGATCATGAACCTAATATTTCTCACCTACGAATTTTTGGTTGTGCTGTTCAAGTCCTTATTTCACCCCCATAATGGACTAAAATAGGTCCCCAATGAATACTTGAAATTTATGTGGATTTTGATTCACCATCTATTATTAGGTATTTTGAACCTTTAACATGTGATTTATTTACCGCACGTTTTGCAGATTGTCATTTTGATGAAATGACTTTCCCAAATTTGGAAGGGAAAAAACTACATCCTGATAGACAAGATTTTTTACAAGAGAAATGACAACCAAAAACTTCAAAAGAAGTAACATTAGAAAATATTGATCAATCAAATATTGAAAATATGATTCCTGAAAAATCACAAGTGTCCAAAAATAATGAGATTTCAATAAATTATATGTTATCTCATAAATTATGGGAGAGAAATAATGTTGTTATAGACAATATTTTCACATTTAATGTGGCCCTTGATATTATGCAAAATGAGGATCCTCAATTACAGTTTGTTAAAGACTATCAAAATAGAAATAATTAGCTAAAGTGGAAAGAAGTCATACATGTGGAATTAAATTCTTTAGAGAAACGGAAAGTGTTTGAACATGTAGTTCGAACACCTGAAAATGTAATCCTTGTTGGATACAAATGAGTTTTTGTACGAAAGATAAATGAAAAATAATGAAATTACAAGATACAAAATTCAACTTCTAGCTTAAGGTTTCTCACAAAGACCAGGAATTGATTATGAGGAAACATATTCTCCTGTAATGGATACCATCACTTTTAGATATGGATGTAGTAACTGTCTATTTGTATGGTTCACTTGATAGTGACATACATATATATTGAGAAACGTGAGATTCGATCCAACTACACCTAGAGGGGGGTGATTAGGTGTTAATGCAGAATTATCAATCTAATTAACTAGCAACATGTCACAAGTTAATTATGTCTTGGTGATTAGTCAAACAATCCAATTTAGCCTATCTTTGAATACCACAATTATATCAAAATAATAAATAAAGCAGTAAACAATATCAGAATTGTTCACGGAGAAACCCAACATGGGAAAAACTCCGAGCGCTTTGCCAAGCAAAGATCCACTATAAACTGATAATATACTTACAGACTACCAGCAAAGTTGACAACACAAGTTTTCTGATCTCCTGTCTAAAGTAAGAAGCATCTCTCTTGGAATGTGCACACGAACACCAAACCCAGCTCTTCTTCGTAAAACAATCCTCCTGGAATGAGCACACAAACTCCAATCCTAACTCTTTACGCAGTTTATCTCCTGTAGATCTTCCCAAAGAACTCCTCGTTCTTCAGATTCTCCCTTGATCTTTAATGCATCACAGTTGACGCACAATCTTGTAGTAGACCCAAGCGAAGAATGCAATCCAATGTTTGATTTGGCTCTTTGATGTTTTCACAATGATTGGTACATGAACAATGGAATTATTGAACTTTGATTCTTGTAAAGCATGTATTTTTTATGAATAATATGATGTTCAATCTCTCATTCGTAGGAAGTGCGGCACTTCAATATATAGGTTGGACGAAATTGGTTGTATGGGCCAAGTAAAAATCTCGGAAATAGAAAATTTGGTCTGGTCGAATAATACGTCGCTCGAGCGAGAAGGCTGCTTCGCTCGAGCGATAGTGGGGCGAAGGCCGAGCCAGGTAGTCTCTGTTCCATCCGCTCGAGCAGCACTCCGGCGAGCAGCTAGTGAAAAATCGACGTAAATCCTTCTTGCTCCAAACATGGAATCCCGAACCCTAAGCTAACCTACCAACTATGAAACTTTACAATTCAGTCCCCAATATTTTATAAGTGTTCAAGTTGGTCGATTTGTTCACAGAATCGCCAATACAAAATATAAACCTAACATATATGAAAGTCCCTAAAGGACTTAAAGTGCGAGAAAACAAATGATACATGTTTGTGAACCATGTTCTTAATTAAATTGAAAAAATCATTATATTGATTGAAATAATTGGAAGTATGTGGTATAATCGTCTTAGCGAATATTTGTTGAAGGAAAGTTATAAAAATGACGATGTTTGCCCATGTGTTTTTATAAAGAAAATAAATATTGAATTTACAATTGTGACAGTTTATATTGATAACTTAAATTAAATTAGAATTTCTGAATAGCTCAACAAAACTATAAGGGTCCGTTTGATTGCAAATGTGGAAAATGGGTGGAAAGAAAATGTTTTACAGTGAATTGATTTGCCTAGAAATTGTTTTACTGGGAATTGTAATTAATTGTGTTTGATTGTTATAATTTTCCACTTGAAAAATGTTGAAAGATTGGTATCCGTTTGACTTACTTTTTTATGAAAATTGTCTATTAAAGTGATAATTTTTTTATAATTAGGTCTAAAATTTGTTACAATTTCCAAAAAGTTAAAAAATAAAAAAATTGTCATCCCAAATATCATTCGTTTGACTTTGTTTTGCTGCAAAGGGGTGTCCAAAAGTCCCGAACCGAACTGGACCGAACCCGAACCGAACCGAACCGAGCAGTTCTTCATAAATTAAATACCCGAACGGGTACCCGAATCGAGAACCGATGGGTTTGGGTCGGGTCTCGGGTCTAGACCAAAAACCGAAACTAAATAATTTTTTAATTTTTTATATTGAATTAATTAAATTATTTTATTTTTTTCCATACAAATTAGTAAATTAATTAAATAAATCAGATTATTCCATAATTTTAATTTTAAAGCCCAAATTATTTTTAAAATTCATTAGCCCATTTTAATTTGAAACAAATAAATATATTTTATGTAGTTTTGTTGTAATATTAATATCTACTTTTTGGTATTTGTATGCATTGAATTAATCTTATTGGACGACTAGTTATTTATATGTTTTTGAATTGAGCTACGTTAATTTGTAAAAGTTACGAATGAAATGTCATTAGTTGTATTTATGTAGTATTGCTGTAAATATTAAAAAAATTAATTATGGTATGGAACCGAACGGAACCGAACCCGAACGGTTCCATAATTATATTTGGACCCGACGGGTCCATTTATTAAATACCCGAAAGTTTTAGATCGATTCGGGTATCTTCAGAATCGAACCGAACCGACCCACGAATAGTCCTAGTTTTCCATGAAAATTGTCAATAAAATGGATAATTTTTTTTACTATTGTATCTATAATTTTTTTTATTGCCAATTTTTTTTAAAAAAAATTAAAAAAGAAAAAAAAAAAGAAGCTGGAAAACAAAAAACCACATAACCAATGTGAAAACAAATTCACCAATTTGAAGGAAAATGGGGCGCGTGAATGGCGGCTGAGAAAATGGATTCCAAGTTAAATTATGATAATCAAACAACCATTTTTGTGTGGAAATGGAAAATATATTCCATTTTCCTTGGAAAATGGAGCTCATCAAACAGAGTCAAAATTATTTGAAAAATGAATTTCAGATGAGAGATTAGGGAAAAATCAAATTTTGTCTCGGATTGCGGATTGAACATTTAAAACGATTTTATATGGATAATGCACGTCCATTAGCACCACATATGGTTGTTTGATCACTTGATGTAAAAAATGATCATTTTCGTCCACTTGAAAATAGAGAAAAAATTCTGGATCCGGAAGTACCATATATTAGTGCAATTGGAGTATTAATTTATCTTGCAAACTGTATTCGACCAGACATAGTTTTTTCTGTAAATCTCGTTGCAAGATATAGCTCTACTCCAACACAAAGACATTGAAATTGTATTAAACACATTTTTCGTTACCTAAAGAGTACTATTGATTTGAAATTATCTTATTCCTAAAAGTCGGGAACTGCTTTAGTGGGATATGCAAATGCATGTTATCTTTTTGACCCACATAAAGATAAATCACAAACAGGATACTTGTTTAAACGTGGAGGAATAACTATATCATGGAGATCTGTTAAGCAATTATTGGCAATAACATTCTCGAATCATTCTAAAATTATTACAATCCATGAAATAGGCCGATAATGTAGATGGTTGAGAAACACAACCTATCATATCCAAGTATCCATGCGAATTAATTTCAACAAAAGATAGTCCAACAATTTTGTATGAAAAATAATGCTGCTTGTATTGCACAACTTAAATGAAGTTATATCAAAGATGACATGACGAAGCATATTTCTCCAAAATTCTTTCATACACACGAGTTTCAAAAAAATGACGACATCAATATTCAACAATTTTGTTCAAGTGACAATGTGACAGATTTATTTACAAAACTACTGCCAACATCTACATTTAAAAAATTGGTTCACAAGATTGGAATGCGTCGACTCAAAATTTTCAGTGATCAACATCATGGAGAGTAGCTGTACTATTTTTCCTTTGCTTATGTTTTATCCCACTGGATTTTTCTAACAAGATTTTAATGGAGCAACATTTATCTTTCATACTCCCAAATAACTGTATTTTTTTTCCTTCGTTTGATTTTTTTGTCCCACTGAGTTTTTATCAAATAAGGTTTTAACAAAGCAAATATTTTGTAATGTGTCATTCAAGGGGGCGTGTTGTAAATGGTAACTTATTGATGAATGACAATTGTATTCCTGCAACCCTAGAAATTATTATAATATATATCTTTAATCATTTCCCATAAATATATGACTTTGATTCTCATTATAATATACACAAGTCTATTGACTTTTATTTTCTCTCTTTTCACAACACTTTTATGTACTTTGCTAAATTTTGCTTTCATAACAGCCACATCATAATGTTGTAATTGTAGCTAACAAGAAAATTGGGCAACTAGATTGAAACAATTACAATCATTGTTTTGCAGCGCCTAATTTTTCCTTTATAATTACACCTAGCAACCAACTTGGAATATCGCATGAGTGGGGACTTTTAGCCCTTGTTTGGTATCCATTATTTACAAAATACATTTTTCTTTCTTATTTTTAATTACTATTTTTTAATAAAATAATATTTTTAACCACACTTTTCCTTCTTTTTAACCACTCATTCTTCAACAAAATATTATTTCAAAATGTATTTTGGACAAAAAAAAAAAAAAATGGAACTCAAATTGGCGCTTAATTTAATAAAAATATTTGAACCACTTAAAACTTAAAAGTAACACTTAAGACGAACAATTATAAATGGAATGCGGCACATCTAAAGTAATCATATACAATCCTTAAGTGGTGGAATACAATACTACTGCATAAATATTTTTTATTTACTATTAAGGGAAAAAATTAAAATATAATTTGTGATTTTCCACAAACACAGAGAACAAGAATTACATATAAAATTGCATGGATAAAGTCAAATATAAACAATCACAAATAAAAGTCTACAGTTTCTTTATTTTTTATTTTTATTCTTTTTCCCTTTTCTCTTATATTCGTTTTACTGTATACGCTGGATTTTCCTATTTCCGTGTAGTAGGTGAGCGCCAACTGAAGAAAATTAAACAACACATTGTATTGATTTTTGTTTTTTGACAATTAGAAAACAAGAATGAGTACAAGTCATTGAATTTTTCAATGTGGAAGCTAGTGGTGGAGTCACAGGGAGCTCAAGATGGCGACTGTTGATGTAACATTTTGAATTTTTTTTCTTTAAATTTATGTAAAAATTTTGAAAGTTTTTTAATTCATGTAGATGTAATTTTGCCCTTCTTCCCATGAAAATCCCGGCTTCGTCATATTAGGTACAATGAAGTTGAAATGGAAAACAAATATCTTTTCAAGAATTTTTTTCTGTCATTTTCTCGAAAAAAATGTCTATGTTTAGGTAAAATTATAAGTTACTAAAATTATAATATTATAAAAATGAGTGATAGATAAATGAATCTTACGAAATATGTGATTAAAATTATGTTTGATTTTGAAAATCTTTTAATGTTGCTCAAACATAAACTATGTCTCTATCCATCTACCTACCTTATACAATGACACAAGGATTGTCCATCTTCCAATTTCCCATCCTCGGTTCCTTTCTATCCTCTTTCCCATTGTACCAAATGCACCCCTAGTTCAACTTATGATCAAATGAGTCGAGATTAATTATAATATTCTCTAGAGTAGAGAAATGACTGATTTTGTAAATTTCATCAACCTCTCAATGCAAACATGAATTATATATTTGATTCTTGCTTACAATATCCTTCCCATTGATCTCTGTACAACATAGGCTATATCTGGCCTCGTATGTGATAAATAAATTAACCTTTCAACCAAATGTTGATAACAACCCATGTCTGTTTGAACTCAATTTGGAAAAATTCCAAGCTTGTGCTTCACTTCTATGGGCGTTACAGCTGGTTTGCAAGCTAGCACATATTTTCGTTGTAAAAGAAATATCCCTCTATTTGATCTTGCTATTTCAAATCCTAAGAAATATTTAAGTTGTCCTAAATTCTTCCTTTCGAATTTAATACCCAAATATTCCTATAGCAACTTCATTTCCCGTGGATCATCTACCATTAAGACCATATTGTCAACATTACATGCAACCTTTCCTTCTTTGTGTTTTATAAGCAATGTATGATCTGAACTATTTTATTTATAACCAAATGCCTCATTGCAGATGAGAACCTCCCAAACCAAGCTTTAGGTGATCGTTTAAGCCCATATAATGATTTTTCCAACTTACAAACTTTGTTTCTACTCGAAGAACTACATTTCACACCCAGTGGTAGCTCCATGCACACTTCCTCCTCTAACTCCCCATTGAGAAATGTGTTTAACATCAAATTGTTATAGAGATCACTCCCAATTTGCTGCTATAGATTTGAGAATACAAATTGTGTCAAGCTTAGGTACCGGTGCAAAAGTCTCTTGGTAATCCACCCCATACTTTTGTGAGTGGAATGTCAATTGTCTGGTGTGATGATGCTAGAAAGAAGATTTGATCATGTTGTGGAAAATCAGTGAAGAAGGATAGGGATTTAAGAAAATTAGGAGGATGAAAAGGAAATATAGTTTCATGTAAAGAAACATCCCGTGAAACAAAAGTGGTATTAGTTTGTAGATTATATAATTTGTAGGCTTTCATGCCATAGGGATACCCAAGGAAGATACAAGGCACTACCCTTGGATCAAATTTTGTTCGGTTTCTTTTGAGGGTAGATGCATAACAAAGGCAACCAAAGATTCTAAGGTGAGTGTAAGATGGCTTGACTTGGTAGAGTAGCTCATACGGAGATTTATTGTTAAGGATTTTGGTAGGTGTTCGATTAAGGAGATGTTGTAAGAACACAGTCTCCCCAAAATTTGTGAGGTAATTTAGCCTAAAACTTAATGGCTCTAGGTATATTAAGAACGTGTTGATGTTTTCGCTCAACTACACCATTTTGTTGTAGTGTTTCCACACAACTCAATTGGTGTATGATACCTTTGGAATGGTAGAAGTCAGTCATGAAAAATTCTGAGCCATTATCTGATCTAAGGACCATTATATTGCACTGAAAATGTGTTTGAATTAGATAAAAAAGGCTTGAATGATGGACCTTGTTTAGGATTTATCTCGCATTAGGTAAGTTCTATTCATTCCACTATAATCATCGAAAATTGTTAGGAAGTATTTGGAGCCATCTAGTGTAGGGACATATTATGGACCCCCAAATATCACAGTGGATGAGCTCAAATGTTTTAGAAGTTTTTGTTTCACTATTTGGAAAATGCAATCTATGTTGTTTAGCCATAGGACAGACAACACAATGTAAATGTTCATTGAAAATAATTTCAAGAACAGATTTATGTAAAAGTGACAATTTAGAAACATGAATATGTCCCAAACGACAATGCCAAATATCAATATTTGTGTTGACAACAACATTGTTCATTGAAGTACAAGCACCAAGATCTTCTTTATTATATTTCAAAGATGAGACAGAGTTATTGTTTGAACTATGAAAGGCAATGGAATTTGTTATAAGTTGTTAAGAGTTGTGTGAGGATTGATCACTGCTTTGGCATCAGATTGCTGAAAATGATATAATCCATCTTCAAGCTTGCCTACCTCAATTGTCATTCATGTTAAAAGATCCTGAATAAAACAATAATGATGGATGAATATCAAGAAACAATTGTCCTTAAGTATCAAATTGCTGGTAGATATCAGATTAAACTTAAAGCATGGCACAACTAAAACGTTTGTCAACACCAGAGTAGCAAACAACTTCACTATCCCACAGTGTGTGACAGCACCAGTATTACCATTAGGTAGTTTTATAGATGCATTAACTGTTGTATTCACAGTGGTCAAGTGTTTAGGAGAACAAACCATATGTTCTAAAGCTCTTGTGTCTATAATCCATCTGTTTGCTCTTAAGGAGGAAGGAAATATCACATCTTGGGGTTGTTGGTTGCAAGCTGAGAGCTGTCCTTGTAGCTGTAGTGCTAACATAGCCAGAATTTGTTGACATTGATATGGTGTAATGGTGAGATTTGAGAAAGAAGTCATCACTTCTGAATAGTTACTACAAGAGGCTTGACTAACGGCATTTGCAACTGGATTTTTTCTTTAGCAAGCCTATGATTAGGAGGATAACCAATCAGCTTATAGCATTTTCCCTTAAGATGTCCAAGCATTCCACAATGGCTACATATAGGCCTTTCCTTTTTCTGTGATTAGTTAAATGAACTGGTTCGTTGACCACTAATAGAACTGGGAATCAGTTTACTGGCAAAGGCTGCTGCATCAAAGTTTTGTTGCTTCTTAGCAACAACCTCCTTTTGCCTCTCATCTTGCAATTAGAGCAAAGACTTTGTTGAGTGAAAGTAGTGGATCAATTAACAACATTTGGCTTCTCACACTGCAAAATTGCTCATCAAGGCCAATAAGAAACTGCATAATCTGATCTTCATACTCCAGCTCTTCCCAAAGTCCTTTGAATCAATTGAAGTAAGAGTTGACAGAACTATTTGCTCGAGAAATCGAAGTAAATTGCTTCTTAAGCTCATATATGCGAGGACCATTACTTTGGCTGTAGCGATCCTTGAGTTCAATCCAGATCTCCCTTGCAGAATCTTTGTGCATCACACTAGGGTATAGCTCATTCAGAATGGAATTGATAATCCATGAAGAGACCACATGATTGCATCTCTTCCAAGCGCCATAAAGAATATCATTTTAAGGAGGCTTGACGATTAATCCGTCAATAAATCCTTCCTTATTTTTGTCATTGAGTACCATAATAACGGCACGACAACATCGCATAATTCTCCCTAGTGAGCATGACAGTGATGAGTTGCATCCCTGTGTTGTCGCCATAATGAAGATAATACTAACTACTTGAATCACTTACCAATCGATTAACAAGAAAAGCCACATCTCTAGCTACCACTTCTCCACCAAACAAATCAATTGGTAAATTGTTTGATTAAACTGATCTTGAGTCTCTATTTGAGCACTAGATTCATTTGTCATCGCAGATAAGCATCACAACTCTGATACCATGATAATTTGGCTACAAAGAAAACTCTAGATATGAGAAGTTAAAAAATAAAGCACGAAGTTCTGTTTTCTCATTCAACCCTTTTAAATTATACTAGCACACACACACATATATATCTTCTATATATTAAAAGTGGCTATGTAACGGAATTTCTTGTTTTTAACGGAAAAACTAACGGAATTTGTTATTTTAACGGACTATGTAACGGAATTTCTTATTTTAAACAGGCAGCTGCACCTTCGTTCAGTGTTTTTATCATAACTTTGTATTCCGATGTCCGATTGAGGCGATTCAAAATGCGTTGGAAAGCTAATTCATCTGGCTACAACTTTGATTCAGACATCATTCTCCAATTCGATCACTTTCTATGCCAAAAATAGGTCTCAATATGAGACTAAAATATCGGAGCATAACTTTTCGGTTGAAAATTGATTTGTGATCATCTTTTGACTAAATTTGATTCCATTGACGTCTTCCTTTATCCAATTGACTCCGAGCACTCTCAAATCTTCATCGTGAGGTTCGGCACAACTTTTAAGTATTTACATTTTAGTCCCCGAACTTTGGATCCGTTACAATTTAGCCATTTCTCCAAATTTGTCAACTTTTGCTTATTTTCTTCCATCTCACCAACTTATATCACAATATCAAAATCACACATTTAATTATTTAACAATTACATAAATATTATATCATTAATTATTTAATTAACAAAAAAAATTACATCTTTATTAATAACAAATTAATTATTAAACAAAACTATTAAATATAAACTAGGCAAATGTGCATTGCACGTTGCTTGCACCTAGTACACACAAATGCAGCTAATCGAACCATAACAAAAAAGATAGAAAAATGCTATTCATCCTCAGTGGGGATGCATCCCCAATCTATGTGGATATAAATGATTGGTTAAATGATAGATGAAATTAAATGACTTATTTAATTTCACCTATCATTTAATGCCACATTGCCGTCACATAGATTGAGGATGTATCCCCAATGGGGATGAATAGCATTTCTCAAAAAGATATGTACAAAGACTTCAATACCCCTATGCTACCATAGCTCCATACAACACACATCTCCATAAGTTGAGACCAAAATGGATAATTGGTCTAGTCCAGGATGATACTAGTAGGAAAAGTAAAATTTTCTTGGTGGATAATAATAAGAAATTCAATTTGTGTTTGAGTGGTTCTATTGCGATCGGAACTGCTCTAATACCATGTGTTCACGAAAATAATTGTTCATTTTAAATCACCGCAAGTGTACGGTTCGTAACAAGTAATAGAGTGGAATTGAAAATTCCGGATATCGTACCCACAGAGATTGAATTAATTTGATTCTAATTACCGAAACCTTAACCGAAACTATAAAAAGATGAGAATGTTTGTTTTGATAAATTTATAACTAATCTAATACTAAACATGCAAATATGAATGAATTAATTAACTAAATGCAATTTGGCAATGGATGTAAATTTGAGTTTTTCTAATATATGATGAATGTACTAGGATCGCGAATCCCTATGCAATAATCTTTTTAAACTTAGTTTCACGCCTTGACATACGGTTGGAATAAAGAAGAATCAATGCTCCTAAATTATCTAACAATCTCTCTCGAGTAGAGTTAAACCTATTCAAATATGCGACCCGACTATATTTCTATGACGGATGCAAACATACAAGAATGCATGAGTTTTTATGAACACTTAAAGATTCACATAAGGCATAGCGGTATATTTCTATCCCCTATCGGACCCTATGATAATTTATATATGTCGAACCTATTCCCCTTCTTTCGAATGCATGAAATAAGCCACCAAACTCACACAATCATTGCGCATATAATTGTGGAGAAAAATAAATTCATATAAATCATTCAAATATCCCAAAACGTGTTTTTATTGTCACGAATATAAAACTAAGAAATAAAAATCATATTACATAGTTCATCTAGTCCTAACACAAAATTAATCTAGCTTAGCATGGTGGGAAGAAGAAAATCAGAAAAATAAATAAAGAACGACATCACCAATTCGATTCTTGAATTGGATCTTCGTGTTCTTGGAGTTGATCTTCGCGTTCTTGCCTCTTTTCTGCTCTCAAAAATCTTCTCCAATCCCCTCCCTCACTTTTGGACGGCCATAGGGTTTTAAAATACCCCCCAAGATTCGTTTCCATAAGAGTTGTAGTCGAATTAGGAAACCAGAATTTTTTTCCCGAAATGGTCTGGGCTAGCGCCCAGTACAAAATGGGGCGGCCGCCCAGGCTAAATTTTTGGCTTCTGTTGATAGTTTTTATTTCGGGCGGCCGCCCAGACAAAATGGATGGGAGCTTGCCCAGGCTAAATTTTCTCAACTTTTCTTTTCCGCCCTTTTCTTCATTCTTTCTTCCATATTGGTCCTCCTCATTAATTTACTTCAATTGTAGTATTTCAACTTCCCCCCATATGCATGTTGGTCCTCAAAGCTTCATCAATTAGCCCATTTATCCTTCTTTCTTTTCCAATTGCTTCAAAACATGTCCAAAACTGAAATATGATAAAAGTAACATAAGTTAAGTAAAATACAATAATAAAATGACACAAAAACCTAGTAAAATGGGACCGAATAAGTGCACAAAAATGCACTTATCACCATGTTAAACAATGGTGTCTATAAATTTAGTTTTTTGTATTATTCTTCTACCTTTTTGGAGCAAATATATAGGTACCAATAACATCTTAAAAATAGGAAAACGATCCTATTCTAAGGACAATATATATTCCTATATATAAAAAATTGGACAGCTAACCAGATTCCTATAATTACAGGACACAATTGATTACAGCACACATATAACTCATGTCAACATGAAATAATGAAAAATTCTTCGGGACTTTCAAATATTAATGTACATCCATATAGGTCGGTCCAGTCTCCGCTATTATCCCAACAGACAGATGTACTCAATTTATTCTATTTTCTGCACAATATTGATTATATTTGACAATTATACATATGTCGTCGTCTATTTGGGAAAAAAAAAATCAAACTATGAAAGTATTATAAATGATAAACGAAAAAACTCTTCGAATGTAGAAAATAAGAAGAATTTTGTAGGAAAAGAAGAAGAATAATGCTACTTGTACATATAGATGAGGTCTCAATGAGAGAGTGGAGAAGTTTTTTTTTTTTTCATTTGGTTGAAAAAATTCTGATTCAATCACGCATCATGTATATGTACATCAATATATAAGTAGTGATGTACATATAGCATAATCGAAAAAAATAAAATAAAAAATAGCAAGAGTCGTTTTCTAATTTTGGTGCAAGTGGAGGTAGGGCCAAGTGTTTTGAGGTTTCCAAGTTGACAACTGCAATTCTCTTCCTAAACACTTTTGGTAGCTAAGTAACTTATTAAAACTTTGACTTTAAACAAAAATATATAGCAGAGAGAGCATCCACTACCAGTGCCGTGAAGCAAAAGCGGGTCCGGATGATATGATTATTGTCACAAAATGCAAAACTAACTAATTACTTATAACGTAGTACCTAAAATACTCTTTTAACAAACAGATGACAAATAATTTTGACCAAACTCTACATTAAAACTTATTTTTATATTTTCAAAAATAAAAATAAAATAATAAGAGTGATAAATTGAAATATTCTAATCCCAACCCTACCTTTAGAAAATTCGCGTATTTGCAAGAGATGAGGATGGCCTCCGCGGTCCCGGCCTCGGCCTGCCTTTTGGCCATTCTGATTTTCACACTTCTAAAACTAAATCATTATTAAATATTGTTTAGACCATAAATGATTAGAATTTTTTAATATTTATATGTTTGTGAATTAATAATGAGTTTTTTCCTCAATAGAGAGTTGTCAAACAAGTGAAGTTGTTGAATAATGATCTAGTGACTTTTGAATAAACACTACAAATGCCTTTCTTCTTTAGTATTATGTACTATATTTTGTATAGATTAGTTACTATTTGCCCATTGAAATGAATTGTGCTTATTACTTTGCAATGCACGTAAATGAATTATGAACACCTGAAAATCAAGTTACTTGTTGATGTATTTTTGAAGAATTGACGGTTTAAACTTTACTATGTACATGATTTAATCAGTAGTGTTAATATTGTATTCTAGGTATTATAATATTGCTAAAGGAGATACAAGATAAATGAAAATTCATGAGTATTTTAGCCGTTAATAAATAAAAAAAAAGTCAAGGGGAAACATGTTATTTAAAACTTGAAATAAGGAAAGTCTGTGTAATTTTTCAAAATGAAATGTGTATATCTGAAATTGTTGTGAACATCTGAAAATGTTTATGTAATTTGCCCTGAAAATGCAAGTATTGAAATTATTCCATAAAATGTTCTCAAATATTGAAACCTATGCCTGTTGGCACTTTTCTTACATTAACAAAGATCTGATTGTAACTTTTAGGTGACGGATTAACAAAATATGATAAAACGGTGAAACTTGAAATGAAATTGAAGTTGAGTGATTTAATTATAATAAAGTGAACTTTAGTGACTCAATTGAGATTTTGCTGAAAGTTGAGTGGCCACAGATGAAAATTCCAAAATTGAGTTTAATATTAGTCCTCTAAATCAAACTAAGAACCTTTATTACTTTAGAATTACATATAATTAAATAATATTAAATGACGATCATCTAACGATTGTGTTGGCATATGCGTTGTCTTGGCTTCCGTGCATCATGCCAGCCTGAACCCCGGCCAGCCCCTGTTTAAACGTTAATGAAAATTCATGCGAGATGGTGCAGCTGTGATGCATAGAATGATGCCCCCATCAATCCATTAACATTTCTTTATGCGCACAAATATAAGATTACATATATCAAAGTTTTGACTCTTCCATTACTACACAGTTTGAGTTTCCCATATATTAGAAAGGAGTTAGGTTGGTGTCATGGGCCAACAGTTTCTAGGAAAATCCATATCTTTGACCACAAGATGAGCTGAGCTGAATTTCTTTTTCTTTTTTATTTCACATGCATATGCGAAGGAATTAATTTTATTTTGAATAAGATTTCTCTCTGGTTTGCTCATCAAGGAAACTATAAAAAGGGTGTTGGTTCCAATCCCCCTCTACTTTTGGGTGGCACTGGCAGAGTTTGCTTTCACACTTGCGCAACTTGATCAAAATATTTGCCAACCTTTTTAGTAAGTTCTCCTTCTGAATCTTTCTATGACTTATATTTTCAGCTCCATTCAGATTATTTCTGCTTTAATTCCCAAAAAATTCTAGTATTGAAGATTTAAATGACGATTTCCATATGTTCAGGTTTCTTACTTTCTTGATTTCGGGTAGGTGAGCTTATGTTCTCAACAACTCTGATTCCTCACTGCATCTCCCTGTTTGTGTTTCTGTTTTGGGTCAAATAAAATCCAAATCCCAAATAGGTAGAAATGAGATCTATTTATATTATGTTTTTATTCTGCAATGCAGCTTGAGGATTGTCATCTTCTAAATGTTAATTTAAGGTAAGTGACCGGGTCATTCACTAATTTGTATTATGACTACCTCAATACCTGATTTCTTTGTTCTCTATCTGTCTTTTTCTTATTGGATAATAATCTCATGCTTCAACAATTTCAGCTTGACAAAATGTTTTATTTAGTTCGTAATTATTTTCCATAGACCGTAAAGCAGCTCACGAGTGAGAACAAGCTAGGAGGAGTTAACGCTATGGCCGTAGAAAATGTTGAAGGTGAAGATGGTGCTACAAGAAATGAGGCCTCCACCTCAGGAAGCCATGGAGGCCAAGAGGACTTGCCCAATGCTGGGGGAAAAGAGCCCACGAATGCAATTCCATTTTACAAGCTATTCACGTTTGCTGATTCCAAGGACAAAATTTTGATGATTGTTGGTACAATTGGTGCCATTGGAAATGGATTGTGCCTGCCTCTTATGACAATTCTTTTCGGAGAATTGATTGATTCTTTCGGACAAACCCAAACCGCAGATGTTGTTTCGGTTGTTTCAAAGGTAAAGGGAAGTCTTTAGTTTTCAAAGTATCTTATATTTTGCTTAAATCGTATCATTGAATGTCTCTACTGCTGTGATGTGCATAGTTCCACAAGTAAAAATATTCTCATACTTTCTTATTGGATCTCATTGTAGGTGGCACTGAAGTTTGTGTATTTGGCTTTGGGATGTGGTGTTGCAGCATTTCTTCGTAAGAATTCCTAACACCATGTCTTTATTATTGAGTTTAAAGAAAATAGATATTGAATTTTTGGCACTAATATTGTGTATATCTTTTGGTGTCTTCTAGAGGTGGCTTTCTGGATGATCACTGGGGAGAGACAGGCTGCAAGAATCAGAAGTCTTTATTTGAAAACTATATTGCGACAAGATGTTGCTTTCTTTGACAAAGAAACAAATACAGGAGAAGTTGTCGGAAGGATGTCTGGTGACACTGTTCTTATTCAAGATGCAATGGGCGAGAAGGTATTACTCCTTGAACATTGTCGTTAATTATCATTCTCTCCCTCAAGAGACTTTAGCATGTTTCAAATGCTAATTTTTTTAGTTATCTATATCTTGCTTCAGGTGGGAAAGTTTATACAGCTGATCTCAACATTTTTCGGAGGATTTGTTATTGCCTTTATTCAAGGATGGCTTCTTACCCTTGTCATGTTAACGTCTATTCCTCTGCTTGTGATATCTGGTGGAGTCATGTCAATTGTCTTATCCAAAATGGCCTCTCGTGGCCAAAATGCATATGCTAAAGCTGCAATTGTGGTTGAACAGACACTTGGCTCCATCAGAACGGTATGCCACTATCATAGAATTTAGTTTGTTGAAGTGCGGAAAAAAATTTATGATTAAGCATAGACGTCTAGCTTAGCTCCTTAGTTTTTCCTTCGTATAATTAAATCATTCGTTTGATCTCAATCCAGGTTGCCTCATTTACTGGGGAAAAGCATGCCGTGGCTGATTATGATAAGTCCCTTGTGGAGGCATACAAATCAGGTGTACATGAAGGGTGGGCTAGTGGGTTAGGTCTTGGATCCGTTATGTTCATCGTGTTCTGCAGTTATGCTTTAGCTATTTGGTTTGGTGCAAAGATGATCCTGGAGAAGGGTTATACTGGGGGTGACGTGCTCAACGTTATTGTTGCAGTGTTAACTGGTTCCATGTGAGTTAATCTTTCAAATTTCATATAAAATTACGCATGCTCTAACTGTTTCTAATTTGACTTGTTTAGCATCTAAATTCGTGATGTGCCATTTCAGGTCTCTAGGACAGGCATCTCCCTGCATGAGTGCATTTGCTGCGGGTCAAGCTGCGGCCTTCAAGATGTTTGAGGCTATAAATAGGAAACCTGAGATAGATGCATATGATACCAGAGGAAAGATATTGGACGACACTCGTGGAGATATAGAATTGAAAGATGTCTATTTTAGTTATCCAGCAAGACCAAATGAAGAAATATTCAGAGGATTCTCTCTTTTTATCCCTAGTGGCACAACTGCAGCTTTGGTTGGACAGAGTGGAAGCGGGAAATCAACTGTTATTAGCTTGATAGAGAGATTTTATGATCCACAAGCTGGTGAAGTTCTGATCGTTGGAATTAATCTCAAAGAATTCCAGCTCAAGTGGATTAGGTCAAAAATAGGTCTTGTCAGCCAAGAACCTGTGCTTTTCACAGGCAGCATCCAGGACAATATTGCATATGGCAAGGACGGTGCAACCCTTGAAGAGATTAGAGCTGCAGCTGAGCTAGCAAATGCTGCTAAGTTTATTGATAAATTGCCCCAGGTTTGTCCTTCTAGTAAATTTAATTACTAGACTTTGTCATGTTTGAATTTTCAAATTGTTGGAGAGTTTGTATAGAAATATGAGTTTTTTGGATGTTGTTTGTCCCACATAGGATAGAAATAGAAAAAGAGACTTGTTTATAAGTGTGGAAATAATATATTTAATAAGTTGGATAAAAGATCACACAAATGGGCTTTGGGCCTGAGCCATATGATTTGGGCTTGATTGGGCTCCTTGTTAGGCTATATAAATATATATTCAGTTTTAGCACTTATATTTCTTTTTTCGTATTTTTCGGTTTTGTTTGAATGATTGTGTCTGATCAACACAATTGTTTACCACAACCGACACAAAGGATAAAGCTGTACGTTTTCTATTTATACGAAGAGAAAACGTCCGATTTACATATATAAAATTCCTGCATTTCAATCCTCCATAAAATTCTGTCTGAGAGAAGAAAACACTGAGTATAATCGCCAGAGCCAAGAATCCAGTGCTTGATTATTGGGAACAGATTGTTGAATCCTGGTGGTAGACGCTCATCAAACTACAAGCACATGAGTAGAGGTGAATTTCTACTATAGGACATAGCGTTGCGCTAGCTTCAATCTGAAATTCAAGTCAGTATCATTTATATTAATTTTGTTATCAATCTGTATATTGCATAATAGTATTCTGTTTATAAGTACGTTGCATTATTTGTTCTGTCTAGTTCCTGATCGTTTCCAACACAAATGTACTCCTGAGTCTATCCGAACTCAATTAACATCTCTTGATTGCATATTTCTCTTGGTTTCCTACATTTTAGGAGTTGGTGTATTGTTTCTTAGTATTAATTTTTGAATTTCATTCAGGGACTCGATACCATGGTTGGTGAACATGGAACTCAGCTTTCTGGTGGTCAGAAGCAAAGAGTTGCCGTAGCCAGAGCAATCCTGAAAGATCCACGAATTTTACTTTTAGACGAGGCAACAAGTGCTCTAGATGCAGAATCTGAGCGAATTGTTCAAGAGGCTTTGGACAGGATAATGATAAACAGAACAACTGTCGTTGTTGCACATCGTTTGAGCACAGTAAGGAATGCCAATATGATTGCAGTCATTCACCAAGGAAAGATGGTTGAAAAAGGTATACTCTAAAATCTAAATAGACTTTATTTTCTATTTTTACTGCTTTTCTTGAGGAACACCATTAATGCATAGCAATTATATGATTGTTCTCAATAAAGCACGTTTACTTAATTGCAAAAGATTTCAAAACGTCATGCAGTGATATCAATGAAAGAAGAATTTTCTCAACATCGAATCAGATTATAAAACTTCCTTGGGGAAGTTATTGCCTTAGGGAAAAGAAAACCATATGAATAGTATCAACTGCTTTTGAACGGTGCAGGCACACATTTTGACCTACTCCAGGATTCTGAAGGAGCATATTCTCAGCTCATACGCTTGCAAGACATAAATAAAGATTCTGACCAACATGTTGATGACAGAGACAAATCTGACATGACTTTGGAATCTGGTAGACAATCAAGTCAAAGAATGTCATTTCAGCGTTCGATCAGTCAGGGTTCTTCTGGAGCTGGAAATAGCAGTCGCCATTCATTGTCAGTTACATTTGGCCTACCTACAGCACTTAGTGTCCCAAAAACTGAATTAGCAGATCCAGATATGACTTCTCATAAAACATCAGAAAAGCCTCCAAAAGTCCCAATTCGACGTCTTGCCTATCTCAACAAGCCTGAGGTACCAGTTCTGATAGTTGGAGCTATATCTGCTATTGTAAATGGTGCAATAATGCCAATTTTTGGTGTACTACTTTCCTGTGTAATCAAAACATTCTTTGAGACACCGCATAAATTACGAAAAGATTCCAAATTTTGGGCCCTAATGTTTGTGGTTCTTGGAGCTGTATCACTAGTTGCATATCCAGCAAGAACATATCTTTTTGGTGTGGCTGGGAATAAGTTGATAAGGAGAATTAGATTGCTGTGCTTTGAGAAGGTGGTTAACATGGAAGTTGGTTGGTTTGATGAGCCTGAACACTCAAGTGGAGTAATTGGTGCAAGGCTCTCAGCTGATGCTGCTACAGTTCGCGCTTTAGTTGGAGATGCTCTTGCACAGATTGTGCAAGACACTGCCGCGGCAATTGTCGGACTGGGTATAGCTTTTGAAGCAAGTTGGCAGTTGGCACTTATCATCCTTGGTATGATACCTCTGATAGGATTGAATGGATATGTACAGATCAAGTTCATGAAGGGGTTCAGTGCAGATGCAAAGGTTTGTATCCAAACTAACAATTCTTTATTTTACGGGCTCCTATCTGCTAAAACTTTCTAGATAAGTATCAAGAAATGAAAAAGATCAGTTATCTTAAAAACTAGTAAATTAACAATGTGAATTATCAGCATTAACCCATTTGAAGAAACAAACTTTAAAAAAGATACAATAACTTCCTGAAACCACTTATTATTGTTCTAAACTCCGCAGGCAATGTATGAGGAAGCAAGCCAAGTTGCAAATGATGCAGTTGGAAGTATCAGAACAATTGCCTCCTTCTGTACAGAAGAAAAGGTGATGAATATGTACAAACATAAGTGTGAAGGCCCTATGAGAAATGGGATAAGACAAGGATTGATTAGTGGCATGGGTTTTGGTCTATCTTTTTCCTTGCTGTTTTTGGTATATGCTACCAGCTTTTATGCAGGAGCTAGGCTTGTTGAGGATGGAAAAACAACATTTTCGAATGTGTTCCGCGTAAGTCTGTTCTTCACCTCTGTATTGAATTTCCCATGTTATGGTGACAATGCAGAACATATAAATTGACAGGAATTCTAAAATTAATAAATGTTTTACAGGTTTTCTTTGCTCTAACCATGGCGGCAATAGCAATCTCTCAATCGAGCTCTTTTGCTCCAGATTCAAGCAAAGCCAAGACTGCTGCTGCTTCTATATTTGCTATGCTTGACAGGAAATCTAATATTGATCCAAGTGATGAGGCTGGCATGACACTTGAAAGCGTTAAGGGAAAAATTGAACTGAATCACGTGAGCTTCAAGTATCCAACCAGGCCAGATATCCAGATTTTCCGGGACCTTTCCTTGGCAATTCATAGCGGGAAGGTGACGTAATATTTTATAGCCCTTATTTCTATTTTTAATATTTTTGCACCTGAGAAAAACAGTATATACCTGTTTGTTGTGCAATTTCATACATGCTGAGTTCTAACGTTGTTGGGGTGGGTTTAATGTTTCAGACAGTCGCTCTGGTGGGAGAGAGTGGGAGTGGGAAGTCAACAGTCATCTCATTACTGCAAAGATTTTACGATCCTGATTCAGGTCATATTACACTTGATGGAATTGAGATTCAGAAGTTTCAACTCAAGTGGTTAAGGCTGCAGATGGGGCTTGTGAGCCAGGAGCCTGCTCTGTTTAATGACACGATCCGATCCAATATTGCATATGGAAAGGAAGGAAATGCAAGCGAGGCAGAAATCATAGCCGCAGCAGAGCTAGCCAATGCCCACCAATTCGTTAGTGGGTTGCAACAGGTATAGATTTGATATTTGTTATGTCCTGTATAATAGTGTTTTCCCTCAAGTTATGAATTATTAAAAATTGAAATTTTGACTGTTATAATTCAAAAATGAATGCAGGGATATGATACAGTAGTGGGAGAGCGAGGGTTTCAATTGTCAGGTGGACAGAAACAGCGGGTAGCCATTGCACGGGCAATCATAAAAAGTCCAAAGATTCTACTACTAGATGAAGCGACTAGTGCACTCGATGCTGAATCTGAGCGGATAGTTCAGGATGCTCTTGATCGAGTGATGGTGAATCGGACTACAGTGATTGTAGCACATAGGTTATCAACAATCAAGGGAGCAGAAGTAATTGCTGTGGTTAAAAATGGAGTTATAGTAGAGAAAGGGAAGCATGACACACTGATCAATGTTAAAGATGGTATCTATGCATCACTAGTTGCCCTTCACATGAGTGCTTCGTCTTAACATATTCAAAATCTGAAAAATAATATTGCGAATGTGATTTTTTTTTTCTTACCAAGTAAAAGAAGGTGCCGGATATGAGGTCAATTTTGTAATGTTTCTAATTGATATGCATACTTCTTTATGCATTTTTTGGCAACTGCAAAGTCACTGTGAACCCCCTCAATCTAAGATCAGGAATATTATTTATTAATTGTATGCAACAAAAAGACAATAGTTTTTTGGATCGTGGGAATCTTCTTTTATCATCACTGTCCCGTGATTCTAGCAAGCAAGAAAGAGGAGGCAATTTTTTCTTTTTTTTTGTGAAATAGTAGCAAGGTAGACCTCCGTGTTCGGCTTGATGAGTGCGGTGGTCCGGTTGCTCTAGTTGGTGGTTGCTACCTGCAAAATGAGGTTGGGGCTTTCTCCCCCGTTGTACCTCCGGCGTGAGAATCAGTAACAAGTTTTGAGATGTATATATGGAATGCAAATAGTTCGGGTTTCAAGAAGCTATACCTTTTCTCACATTGGGGTATTTATAGGAACCTGATGGCACGCCCCCTGCTCCGCGATTTATGGTGCCACGTGTCCCACGTATGCCTTCCCACTCCCCCACGTTCTATAGCGTTAACACCCACTCGCATTGCGGTTGGTCATGGCCAAGTTTGATGTTGGATGATTTTTGTCTATCTCATGGCCATTTATTTGGCTAAGTATAGTGGGGGTCGACGTCGCTTGCCTCTTAATGGTAGACGGCCCATGGGGGTCGATGTCACCATTGGGGGGGGGGGGTGCATTGAGTAGCGGTCTTCGAGGAAAATCGTTAATACCATCCTATATCACTAGCCCCTCTGCCTCTTGTTGATACTTATCGATAAGAGGTAGCATTTTATAACGCCGAACGGAAGTTTTGGGTTCAAACCAACTGGAAATGGAAAAAGGAAAGTATCGCTAAAACTTCAACTGTCCGGTAGAAGGCCTTAGAGTGCGAATTTGGGGTTGGAAACGTCCTCAACCGGGGTCCCTCCTATTGACACGTTGTAGAGCTCTGAGAGACGTTTCCGAAAACATATTATAATAGAAAATCTGACAATGGTGCAAAAAGTTATGACCATTTTCTTGTAGCAATATTTTTGGGTAGTTTTCGGTTTATCTTTTCCTTTAATTCCAATATCAATCGTCCGTGTGGCGCCCCACCATAGGTCCTTGGTTGTGGGGGGAAATTTCCCTCCAAAAATTTCGAAATTTTCAATGTCATCTACTATTTAAAGGGTTGTGGTGGGAGCCCATCTCTTCTATTTCTATTTTGTCAAAATCTCCAATTTACTCCACCTCTTCCAAGGTAACTTCTTCTCCCACTCTCCATTCATCTCACATATTATCATGTATAAGGCAATCATCTCCTCATCCGATGAAAGCGAAGGCGAGGATGTGAGGGGGTCGGCCAATGGTGATCCGGCATCGACCACCTTGCTGGTCGGCCATCACCGACCAGCAAGGCTGGTCGACCAGCGTCGACCAGCAACGTTGCTGGTCGACGCTCGACCAGCAACGTTGCTGGTCGACTTTCGGCCAGCCGTGAGGTTGGCCGAAGGTCGACCAGCCCCTCGTCTGGCCGGGGGTCGATTTTTGTCGAAAATTTTCCTTGCGAGGTCGGCCAAGTCCTTTCCGAGTCGAACACTTCAATACATTCGGTTGAATTTCAAGATTTCGAACCGATCTCCCCAAAACGTCATGTTGGGTCCACTAGATCTTTAAATCAAAACGTAGAGATTGGGCGAGATGCCGCGGGTGAGGAGGTGGTTCTTGAAATCCCCAAGTGTCATAGCTTATACAACTCCCCCTCTAAGTTAGAAAAGTCACTTAAGAAGTATGAGCGGGTAGACAATTACATTTATAGAGCCCCTAGGCCCGATGAAACACTTCCCGGAACCGACCCCCGCGAAGTTGCCGTTTATAAAGACATCATGGACGGTGGTTTTCGCTTTCCCATACATCCTTTCTTTGTATCGTTATTCAATGAGTTCCACCTTACTCCTAGCCAAATAAATCCCAATGCTTGGCGAAAAGCGCTTTATTTCCTATATGTTTGCCTTAGCAAGAAAATTCCACTGTCAATGGATCTCTTCAAGTGCGTTTTCGAGATGCACGAGTTAGCCCAAAGTAATGCCTTTGTTTATTTCACCACCAGGATCTCGTTGCTCTTCCCTAAATTTAGGAATTCCAACAGTGGGTGGAAATCCCGATTTTTCTTCACTCGCCCTCACGAGGGCCAATTTCCGTTTAACACCTATTGGAGGCATCCCCTAATTCGTCTTTTCAATAGCGAAGTCGAGATCACCCCTATTTTGAAAATGCAAATCCAAAAGCTGACCAAAATTCCACCCCTTGCGCCTGATCTGGGGTCGGTTCTGACCATGAGGAACATGTTGCTGGTTGGGATCGGTCGTCCTGCTGGTAGGTTTTCATACTTTGCTTACAATCACTATATTTTTTTTAGAGTATATTTTTTGTTGTTTTCTATTAGTCGAGCTGGACTGACTTGGTTGCTTCTGCATAGATATGGATCTTGACTTGGACGAGGTATTGAGGTCTTTGCCCGAGCCAGGGAGTGATGAGAGGTTTGCCCCTATTGATGGTAAGGTTTTTACATGTCCTATTTTTCTTCTTCTTTGTCGCACTTCCTGACATGTTGATTTGAAAGCTTGATAGTCTTCGTGTTGTTGACATAGGCATGGACTTCAACCTAGGAGCGACCATGGATTCCTTGGCGGGGTGCGGTCACGAGAGTGACGTTGATCCCTTGCCGGCCCTGTTGAAGAGAAAGAAGGCCTGCGATGGGGGAGCACAGCAGCCTACAGATGAGGAGGGTACTCAACTTTCAGACGACCCCTTTGAGGTAGTCCCGCCACCCGTGGACGCAGGGGGCAGCCCAAGTCACGTCGCGTCCGAGCGCGAGGGTTCTCCTCTACAGATTTCAAATTTCCTCCTTCTCGAGGCTATTCGGAGATGAGGGCGGTTAAATCTTTGGTTGCGCCCAGACGTGTTCAGTCGATCGCTTGTCGGAGTGCCGATGACATCGAACGAGTTCTGTCGGTTCACACCTAGAGGGTACGTTTACCTTTTTTTTTTGGCTCTAATCGTATGATCTCTTGTTCGGTTCAGGCAGTGGCTCTTCAGGTTGGGCTCGCCGAGTCCAGCCGTCGTTTAGCGTCGGAGTTGAAGGAGTTGAAGATCTTTGCGGAAGAGAAAGAGAGGGAGGCTCACCGTTACAAGAAGAAACTCTCTTCCTCTAGGAAGTCGATCGAGGATTTGGAGTCTCGTTCTATAGAGCAGGAGTCTGAGATAAACAACTTGCGCTCTGTTTTGGCTCGGGCTCCTGAGGAGGCAGTGGCGCGATACAAGGCTTCTGCGGAGTACACTAAGGATTTGGAGACCTCGATAGAGCGATACAAGTCATCTACTGATTTTGCTAAGGCTTTGAACTCTTATGGGGGGAAAGTGATGGCAGCGTCCATCAAGTTGACTAAGGAGTGGATATCTGCTGAGCATCCTTCCATCGATCCTACAGGCTTTGATAAGTTTTTGGCAAAGCGCAAGGGAAAAGAAGGCGGAGCCTCCCAGCCCAAGACATTTGGGCATGCATCACGAGGCGGGAGTGAGGAGACTTTTCGCTCGAGCCAGACCGAACTTTAGTTGCGGGCCTTTGAGCACTTTCCATTATGTTCTTGTCGGCTAGTTATTTTGTGCATTCTTCCGGTCCAGGATGTGGACACTTTTAGTTATTTTGCACGTTTCCTGGTTCGGGATGTGGACCGATATATTTGCTATATTCTAAGTATGAGAACTTCATTATTGATTATTATTTTTGGTTTGCCTTCTTCTTCTGATGTATATATGAAGCTTCATGCTAGTTGCTGTGCGGTGAGAGGCATTGATTAACGGGCTAGGTGATTTTGTGTCTTAGCAATTTTCGAGTTTCGAAAAGTCGGTCCTAGCCCCTAGCAATTTCGAGCTAGCCAATTTCTCGACTGTTTTGCTCACCGCTATACATCGAGCTGCCTTGCATCGTCGAGGGGGGGATTGGGTGATTTTGAGTTTTAACCATTTTCGGTTTTGAAAGTTCACCACCAGTCCCTAGCGATTTTGAGCTAGTCAATTTTTTAGGCTTTTTTGCTCACCGCTATCCACCACTAGCGCCTAGCGATTTTGAGCTAGCCAATTTTTAGGCTTTTTTGCTCCCCGCTATGCGTTGTGCTTCTTTGGATCGTCGAGGTCGAGGTCAGGTGGTTTTGAGCCTTAACCATTTTTGGTTTTGAGGAACTCACCACCAGCGTCTAGCGATTTTGAGCTAGCCAATTTTTAGGCTTTTTTGCTCATCGCTATTCACTACTAGCGCTTAGCGATTTTGAGCTAGCCAATTTTTAGGCTTTTTTGATCACCGCTATGCGTTCCGCTATTCACAACTAGCGCCTAGCGATTTTGAGCTAGCCAATTTTTAGGCTTTTTTGCTCACCGCTATGCGTTCCGCTTCTTTGGATCGTCGAGGTCGAGGTCAGGTGGTTTTGAGCCTTAACCATTTTTGGTTTTGAGGAACTCTCCACCAGCGCTTAGCGATTTTGAGCTAGCCAATTTTTAGGCTTTTTTGCTCACCGCTATACGTTTTTGCTTCAATTGATTATGAATCAGCATTTCTAGCAGAATTTAGCTTGCCAAGATTTGGGGACTCAGTAGGCGCACCAGGACGTCCCAGCTAGGCTGGCCCTTCCGTAGCACCCTCATCATCTGCCGCCACTTAGCATTTCCATTAAATAAATTTCAATCAGGTGTGCCTATTGCAGGCATTACATCATGAAAACTCCTAACTACTATATTTACAATCAGTCATTACATCAAAGACAAAACACGAAAAAGAAACAATTCCCCTAACAACTATATCATCAGAGACAAACAAAGAAAAAACAATTCTCCTAACAACGGTATCTGTACCTATGTTGCTCGTACCCCCTTTTGTTTGTCTACTGATAGTACTGCTTGAGGTGCTCAGCGCTTCATGGCCTGCCTAAGGATTTTCCGTTCAAGTCCTTGAGTTTGTAAGCTCCCTTCCCGATGTTCCGGATCACCTCGTATGGTCCCTCCCAATTCGGTCCAAGCTTCGTTGGAGGGTGGCCCGCCGCTGCTGATTCCCGTAGAACGAGATCTCCTGGCTGGAAGACTCTTGGTTTTACCCTGCGGTTGAAGTACTTAGCTGCCCTTCGCTTATAAGCCATCATTCGCATGGCCGATCTTTCCCTCACTCCATCTAATAGGTCGAGCTCTGCATTGGTGGTTGAGACATCAAGCTCGTTGGCTTTCATCCTGCCAGACTCGTTCAAGACTTCCACCGGAACCACGGCTTCCATTCCAAAAGATAACTTGAAAGGGGTTTCTCCTGTGGAGTCTCGCGGGGTGGTGTGATAGGCCCACAACACATTAGGTAGCTCATCGGCCCAAATTCCCTTTTCCTTCTCTAATCTCGTTTTGAGGTCCCACAAGATCGTTCGATTTGTGACTTCTGCCTGCCCGTTAGATTGAGGGTGAGCCACCGAGGTGAGTCTGTGATCTATGTGATAGCTCGAACAGAAAGCCTTGAAGCTGTGGTTGTCGAACTGCCTGCCGTTGTCGGTAACAAGGACTCTTGGTATACCAAACCTGCATATTATGTTTTTCCATGTGAAGCTTTGTATTTTTGCCGTGGTAATAGTGGCCAAGGGCTCCGCTTCAACCCACTTTGTGAAATAATCAATGGCCACAAGCAAAAACTTCCGCTGCCCTTTAGCCATGGGCAAAGGTCCCAGAATATCCATTCCCCATTGAAAGAAAGGGCTCACCCCAAAAATGAATGACTGCTGCTCGGCCGGAACATGAATCAAATTTCCATGACGCTGACACGTGTCACACTTCCTTACCAATGCCTTGGCATCTTCCTTCATTGTGGGCCAGTAGTACCCCTGCCGGAGAGCTTTGAAGGCCAGGGTAGCTGCCCCCGGGTGGTTGCCACAAATCCCCGAGTGTATCTCGAGCAGTACATCCTGAGCTTCTGTTGGACGCAAACACTTCAAGTATGGCATGGTAAAACCTCGTTTGTATAGCCGCCCGTCGATCATGGTAAATGAAGCCGCTCGTATTTTCAACCTCCTAGACTCAAGTGCATCAATTGGCAATTTATTTTCCGTCAGGTAGTCTACCAACGGGTCTACCCAGCTCTTTTCTTGCTCTGGGCTTGCGACATCATCTATGAGCAAGATGCTCGACTGTCGTAGGATTTGTACATTAGCAGTGCTAGGTAAATGCTTAGGATTAGTCGATGCCAGTTTAGACAAGGCGTCTGCTCGTTCATTGTCTTTGCGAGGGACCTTGGTTATTTTGAAACTTGTAAACCCCCTTTGCAAATCTCTAACCTTCATCAGATAGGATGCCATTTTTCCGTCCTTCGCCTCAAATTCACCTGTCACCTGTCCGACGATCAACTGGGAGTCGCTGCAAATCTCGACTGATGTTATCCCAAGCCTGACTGCCAGACTCAAGCCCGTTATGACTGCTTCATATTCTGCATCATTATTTGTCGCGGGGAACTCAAAGCGTAACGAATACGCCAACTCTTCAGATTCTGGCCCCATCATTATGACGCCTGCTCCGGACCCTTCACCATGTGAGGATCCATCCACGAAAATTTTCCAGACTGCTTCTGATGGTTGGGGATGGTCAGGCAGAGTTGTTAGCTCTGCGATAAAGTCTGCTAATACCTGCGCCTTGATGGCTGTCCTCGGTCTGAACTCGATATCGAACTCGCTCAATTCGATCGCCCATTTCAGCATCCTACCCGACGTCTCAGGTCGATGCAAAATTTGCTTGACAGGTTGATCGGTCATGACTTGTATGGTGTGGGACTGAAAGTACGGCCTTAGTTTTCTGACAGCTACAATTAATGCCAGTACCAACTGTTCTGCAAGGCTGTATCGAGTTTCCGCTCCTTTCAACACTTGGCTGACGTAGTAGACAGGCTTCTGCATCTTAGGAAACTCCTTCACCAGTACTGCACTGACTGCATATTTTGACACGGCTAAGTATAGACTCAACACATCCCCTGGGCACGGCCTAGTCAAGACAGGTGGCTGCTGTAACGATTGTTTTAAAGATTCCAGGGACTCCTCACACTCCTTGGTCCATTCAAAATTGGTAGAACCTCCAATCGCCTTGAAGAAGTGGTAACATTTATCCGCAGCTCGGCTCATAAAGCGATTCAGTGCTGCTACCCTGCCCGTCAGTCTCTGGACCTCCTTCCTGTTTTCTGGGCTCTTCATTTCCAAAATGGCTCGTATTTTGTCCGGATTTGCTTCGATGCCCCTTTGCGTGATCATAAAACCCAAGAACTTGCCTCCCGTTGTTCCAAAAACACATTTCTCTGGATTGAACTTCAACTTGTTTTGTCGAGCAGTGTTGAACACTTTCTGCAAGTCACTAACATGGTTGTTGGCCTTCACACTCTTGACGACCATGTCGTCCACATATGCTTCTATAACCTCTCCGAGCAGATCTTTGAAGACCTTGTTCACCATTCTCTGATAGGTTGCCCCGGCGTTTTTTAGACCGAACGGCATGGCCGTATAACAATATGTCCCCGCGTCAACTATGAAAGAGGTTTTCTCCTGATCTGCTTCCGCCATGGAGATCTGATACCCAGAGAATGCATCTAGGAAACTTAGTCGTTCATGACCCGATGTGGCGTCCACCAGGTGATCTATTCTGGGTAGCGGGTACGAGTCTTTTGGACACGCCTTGTTGAGTCCGGTGTAGTCTACACACATACGCCATGCCCCATTCGGTTTTTTCACCAAGACAACATTTGCTAACCATTCGGGATACTGTACCTCCCTGATGAATCCTGCCTGCAGTAGCTTATCGACCTCTGCCTTCGCTGCTGCCTGCCGCTCCGGGGCTAGATTTCTTTTCTTCTGTTTAATCGGTTTAGCACCCGGTAAGATACCCAGGCGATGTTGTGCAACAGACGGGTCAACCACTTGTATGTCGTTCGGACTCCACGCAAATACATCCAAATTACTTGCTAGACACTTTATCAATGCCTCTTTTTCACCCTGCTCCAATCCTGTCCCTACACTGAATTCATGTCCTCCCGTCACCATGATTTTTTCTGTAGTGTTGAAGGGGTTCAATTCTTCCTTTCGGGGGCTCGAGGTCCAACATCATCACCGGTGGGGATCCTTTAGTCCGTATGCTGTCCACATAACACTTCCTTGAAGATTGTTGATTACCCCTCACACATCCTACACCCCGACTGGTTGGAAATTTCATCAACTGGTGGTAAGTAGACGGGATGGCCCCTATTGCATTCAACAAGGGTCGACCGTAAATCGCGTTATACGCCATGGGGGTTTTAACAACCAGAAAATTTGTTAGGGTGACCACACTGGCTGGGTAGGTGCCCAACGTTACTGGTAGCTCTACTGCCCCCTCTGGTATCACAGTAGCTCCTCCAAATCCAACAAGGGGGGTTGACACAGCCTTCAGCCTTTCCGCTGAAATTTTTAACCCTTGAAATGCTTCCCATGTGAGTACGTTCGCTGCGCTCCCACCATCGATTAACACCCTTTTGACATCATAGTTTGCTATGTCGCCGACTATTACCAAGGCATCATCGTGGGGGGTCGCCACGCCTATCAGGTCCTTTTCACCAAAAGTGATGCTATGATCAAATTCAACCCTTTTCTGAATAGAACAGACTGCCGCTGTTCGCGCATAGCTCTTTCTAGCAGAGTTGGAGTCTCCACCCGAGGCAACTCCTCCAACAATCACATTTATAACTCCAGCCCTGGGCGGTGGTCGATCCTCGACCTTCTGTTTGCCTCGGTCATTTCTCGCATACTTGGTCAAATAGCCCCGCTTCAAGAGGCGCTCGATCTCCTCCTTCAAATGCATACATTCTTCGGTTTCATGCCCATGGTCCTTGTGGAAATGGCAGTACTTCTTTTTATCCCTTTTGCCGGCTGATGCTGCCATCGGCCTCGGCCATTCAAGCTCTTTCATGTCTCGAATTTCCATCAGTATCTTATTTCGCTGAGTGTTAAGAGGGGTGAAGGCTTTGGCCTCCTCTCGTCTCTGTTTGACAAAACGATCTTGAGGGTACCCCCTGCTTACGCGCTCATTTCTCTGTTTATCCTTGTCAACGGGCATTCGCACATCACCTGACTTCCGCTTATGGGCTCCCGTCTCCCATCCCTCTCTAAGATTTTTCGTGACCTTTTCTGCTTCCTCTGCGTCAACATACTTGTCACCCTTTTTCAACAACTCATGCATTGACTCTGGAGGATTTTTGGAGAGTGACATTTTGAAGGCCCGATTTCGCGTCCCGTTCATTAATGTCGTCACTACTGCAGACATTTGAAGATCCTTTATGCCAAGGGTTGCCCGGCTGAACTTAGCCAAGTACTCCTGTAAAGATTCATCCTTCTCCTGCACCACTTGCATCAATCCAATAGCTGTCTTTCGTTTTCTCTTGCTGCTCATGAAGTATGCCACGAAACTCCTGGAGAGCTCATCAAAAGTTTTTATAGACCTGGGTGCCAGTGTGGCCACCCAGTCTCTTGCTTCCCTCCTAAGTGTCGGGGGGAACGACCTACACATTACTGCGTCTGGGGCTGCATATAGCCTCATTAAATCCACGAAAGTACGCAAGTGGTCCAGCGGGTCCGTGACTCCATCGTATGCTTCTATCATTGGCTGTTTGAAACCCTTCGATAAAGGGACGGTCATTATTTCTGGAGCAAACGGATCCTCCTCTAATACCATTTGCCTGCGTCTGTCCTTCCTCCTAGTCAGTGCATCGTCTATCTTCTGGGTCATCATTTCCTCTATCTTCTTTTCCAATTCCGTCACGGGTTGGGGAAAATGTGGAAACACAAAGCTAGAAGCCCCCATGTCTCCTGTTGTTGGCTGGGTAACCGGCGGGGTAACCGTTTGCGCCACCTGGGGTGGTTGCTCGCGTACGGCTTCCGACGAACTCTGCGGTGGGGCTGAAATTCTCTGTGTCTGGTTTTGCAAGAGAGTCATCATGGCCGCCAATTGTGTCTCCAAGGCATTGAATTGGCCATGTGTTACATATTGCGGTGGCGGTGGCGGGTCATGACCTCGAGCGACGGACTCTGACTCCGTGTCTGCTGTGTTTCCGACCATGCGTGTTTCACTCCTAGTTCGTCTCCTTGACATAGCTTTTTTGTTCGGTGGTTTCCCACAGACGGCGCCAATGAAATAGTAGCAAGGTAGACCTCCATGTTCGGCTTGATGAGTGCGGTGGTCCGATTGCTCTAGTTGGTGGTTGCTACCTACAAAATGAGGTTGGGGCTTTCTCCCCCGTTGTACCTCCGGCGTGAGAATCAGTAACAAGTTTTGAGATGTATATATGGAATGCAAATAGTTCGGGTTTCAAGAAGCTATACCTTTTCTCACATTGGGGTATTTATAGGCACCTGATGGCACGTCCCCTGCTCCGCGATTTACGGTGCCACGTGTCCCACATATGCCTTCCCACTCCCCCACGTTCTATAGCGTTAACACCCACTCGCATTGCGGTTGGTCATGGCCAAGTTTGATGTTGGGTGATTTTTGTCTATCTCATGGCCATTTATTTGGCTAAGTATAGTGGGGGTCGACGTCGCTGGCCTCTTAATGGTAGACGGCCCATGGGGGTCGATCTCACCATGGGGGGGTACATTGAGTAGCGGTCTTCGAGGAAAATCGTTAATACCATCCTATATCATTTTGCATAAATTTGCGTCATGGATGACGTTTCTGAATTTATCAATTCACAAATATATTCTATGTAGTCAGTAGTATAAAATAATTGGTGTTGAAGTTCTAGAACGGCTTGCAGAGTGGACTTCCCTCTTTAAAAATCTAGTTTATCAGCTTCTTCTCCGTCTTTCATGGTTTTTGTTTGGAACATAATAACTTTTTATTTCTTACAATTCGCTCCTCCCAGTATCTTTTAACAGCATCTTCATGTTATTCTGGAATATAAAAGTCTCATTCGAATATTACGACAGAATTACCTTGAAGTAATTGGACAGCGTAATCAGTTTGATCAACAGGATCACAGTATTAATTCGAGCCCACCAAGTTCACGATATTTCTTTAAAACAAATTTGCTGTCTTCACAGGTGCTAAATGTATTCAACAATCGATTCCCAGGATAGAACGAATTTCTTCTCCTACGGAAGCAGCACAACAATCTGCAGAAGTTCCAACGAACTCAACGAAATGTTTTTTCACTTTGAGAACAATATCAGAATGAGAGAGTGGAGTGAGATTCAAAGCAGAGAACGATTGCAATGAAAATGGTGTATTTTTTCTGGCAGCGGGGCATGCAACTTGTTCGTGGCCATTCAAACAACCTTCAAACCATTTCAGAACAGTCGTCACTGTTCAGACAGCCCCCCAAAACCCTAACAGACAGCAAGGTTCGGTCAACAATCGACTGTTTAAGACGGTTAACAGTCGGCTGTTTAGTCAATTAACAGATCATCCAGACAAAAAATTACTCGAAAATAAGCCAATAAAAAAATAATTTCATTAAGTATTCAAGAATTTGATTAATTACAATTTGATCCAAAATTAAATAAATTTTGTCTAAAAAGATAATATAGTACAAGGATGCACACGAACCGGACCGGGCTCGGGCTCGTGAACTTGGTGGGCTCGAATTAATACTGTGATCCTGTTGATCAAATTGGTTATGCTGTCCAATTACGTCAAGGTAATTCTATCGTAATCTTCGAAGGAGACTAACAATCTTAAAACGAATTTTGTGAATTTATTCTAGTTCTACTCCTTATCATTTATCTTCTGATTGTAATTCAGAAATGGCAACTTCTGGTACTACACTCCCTAATGTGACTGGAGAAAAATCAGAGAAATTTAATGGGTCAGATTTTAAGCGTTGGCAACAAAAAATGCTTTTTTATCTGACAACATTAAGTTTGGCAAAATTTCTCAAAGAAAAAACTTGTTCTTCAAAAACTCCTAAAAAGTTCAAAAGCAACTATTACAATTGCGGCAAGACAGGACATCGATCCAAGGATTGTCGAAAGCCAAGGAATGCCAAGGGAAAAACTCCTCGGGCAAACGTAACAGAACATGAAAACCTTTCTGATATGGTACAAGACGTGAATTTTTCAGCGGTCGTTTCTGAATGCAACTTAGTTGGAAACACTAAGGAATGGTGGGTGGATACTGGAGCCACTCGTCACATAGGCTCAAACCGTGGGATGTTCTCTACCTACAACACGATAGATAATGATGAACAACTCTACGTGGGAAACTCTTCATCTTCCAAGGTTGAAGGACGTGGAAATATAGTGTTTAAAATGACAAGTGGAATGGAGCTCACTTTGAATGAAGTTCTTCATGTGTCCGATATTCGAAAGAATTTGGTATCTGGTACCCTGTTAAGAAAAAATGGGTTTAAGTTAGTGTTTGTTTCGGACAAATTTGTACTTACAAAGAATGATATGTTTGTAGGAAATGGCTACCTAAATGAGGGGCTCTTTAAGTTGAATGTAACAACTGTTGTACCTCCTATTATGAATAAAAGTACATATTCTTCTTACTTGCTTGAGTCATTTAATATTTGGCATGATCGATTAGGACATATAAATTATAATACTTTGTGTAGACTAATCAAATTGGAATTTTTACCAAAGTGCGATTTAGATCCTAATCACAAATACGATATATGTATAGAAGCAAAAAATGGCTCGTTTACCCTTTCGTTCTGTCGAAAGAAGTACCGAACCACTAGATTTAATTCACACCGATATTTGTGATTTAAAGTTTGTGCTAACTAGAGGCGGTAATAAGTACTTTATCACTTTTACCGATGATTGCACTCGATATTGCTATGTGTATTTACTCTAAAGCAAAGATGAAGCAATCGAAGTGTTTAAACACTGTAAGTTAGAGTTGAAAATCAACTTAGCAAAAAGATTAAGGCAATAAGAAGTGAGATGATGTTAAACACTGTAACATGGTATTCATCAAACTACGCGCGTTATTCTCCTCAATCTAATGGCATTGCTGAACGCAAGAATCGAACATTGAAGGAGATGATGAATGCTGTATTGATAAGTTTTGGATTACCGAAAAAAATTTGGAGGGAAGATTTACTTTCTGCCAATTATATTCTCAACAAATTGCCACATCGAAAAACGTACAAGATACCTTATGAATTATGGAAATGTCACAAACTTAACTATAAATACTTAAAGGTATGGGGATGCTTGGTTAAGATATGACCTAAAATCATCGATTGCGTATTCATTGGTTATTCCTATCATAGTAGTGCATACAGATTTATTGTACATAAATCTGAAATACCCTATGTGCATGTTAATACGATTATTGAATCGAGGGATGCTACATTTTTCAAAAATATTTTTCCTTATAATCTGCAAAGTGAATCAAATTCACTTAAAAGACTTCTTGAGAAGGAAGAGATTGTAAATGAAGAAGAACCTAGATGCAGTAAGAGGGCAATGACGACAACCTCATTTGGGCCCGATTTTCTAACATATTTGTTAGAAAATGAACCTCGAAGTTATAAAGAGGCTATGTCATCGATCGAAACTTCATTTTGGAAAGAAGCGATTAATAGTGAAATTGAATCCATACCATAAAATCATACATGTGAATTAGTAGACCTTCCTCCTGGCAATAATTAGGGGTGTAAATGGATTTTCAAAAGAAAAATGAAAGCAGATGGATCAATTGACAACTATAAAGTTAGACCTGTCGCTAAAGGCTACAAGCAAAAAGAAGGTCTTGATTATTTCGATAGGTATTCACCAATAACAAAAACTACTTCCATACGTATGCTTATTGCGATAGCAGCATTGAATGACTTGGATATATATCAAATGGATGTTAAAACGGCATTTCTGAATGGTGAATTAGATGAAGAAATTTATATGAAGCAACATAAATGAGTTGTGGCCCCAAGACAAGAAAAGAAAGTGTGTCGACTTGTTAAATCACTTTATGGATTAAAGCATGCTCGTAAGAAATTGCATGAAAAAATTGACACGGTAATGATGTCAATGGCTTCAAAATCAACGAGTGTGACAAATATGTGTATTTCAAGAGCACTCAAAATGAATATGTAATGGTATGTTTATACGTAGATGACATGCTAAATATGGGTAACAATGTTACCATAATTCAAACTATTAAAAGGATGTTTAACAAGTTTGAAATGAAGGATTTGGGGGTAGCCGATGTTATATTAGGAATTAAAATTCTTAGAACATCCGATAGAATCATATTATCTCTATCACACTACATTGAGAAAATTCTTGATAAGTTCAAGAAGTATGATATAATTCCTATGAAACCCCAATGGATGCCAGTACGTATCTCATTTCTAACACTGGTGATAGCAATTCTCAATTGGAATATTCTCGTATTATTAGCAGTTTAATGTATGTCATGAATTACACTCGACCTGATATTGTTTATTCTATTAGTAAGCTAAGTCGATATACGAGTAATCCGAGCACTGAGCACTGTAGGGAAATTGTTAAGAGTTTTAGGGTACTTAAAACATACCAAAAACTTCAGATTGCATTATTTGAGATATCCAAGAGTACTTGAAGGATATTGCAATGCAAATTGGATATCAAATACTAAAGACACCAAATTAACCAGTGGATATGTTTTTACACTTGGAGGTGCTGCAGTATCATGAAAATCTTCAAAACAAACATGTATAGCTAGATCAACAATGAAATCTGAATTCATTGCATTAGACAAAGCTGGGGAAGAAGCCGAATGGCTATGAAACTTTCTAGAAGATATTCCATGTTGGATTAAACCTGTGTCTACTAAATGTATCCATTGCGATAGTCAATCACCAATTGGTAGGGCACAAAATGCTATGTATAATGGTAAATCTCTACATATACGTCGTAGACACAATACTGTTAGACAGTTGCTCTCTACTAGTATTATCTCTATAGATTATGTGAAATCAAAAGAGAATATTACGAATCTGCTAACTAAAGGCTTAACGAGAGCAAGTCAAAAGTTCATCGAAGGGGATGTGATTAAAACTGATAAAATAATCAAAAGTTTTCATGGTGACAACCCAACCTAGTTAATTGAAGATCCCAAGATCTAGGTTCAATGGGACAACCAAACTATGAAAAACTTAGTACGTACTGGAAAGATTTTTTTTTTCTCCTACCTATTCCTATGATGAGACAGTGCCTAACTGCCGCGAAATAGGATACATTACGCTTTTAATTATTTCTATATCTTGATTCGTTCAAGTGGAGTATATCAGAATACTCTTTATGGAAATCATCTATGTAGGTGAGAACATGCCGCTTCTAAGAGAGTTATGTGAAAATAAATTCTCTAAAAATCACTCATGAACCAGGAGGTGTCTAAGGCCAAAATGGACACAAACGTGAGAACCAATTGTGTTCGAAGGAAACTGAGTGACTTCTATTGTCTAGGTGTAAACAAACGGCTGACTGTTCAAAGTATCTTGCTACTGATTGACTAAGTATATCCGATAGATTTAATAGGGCAAGTTCAAAGTCTTTGTCTACTTATCCCGATGCAGTTTTCTTCAATTTTACTTCGAAAAAACATATCAGATGTTGTTGTTTGGAAAATGGCCGACATATTTCATTCATGTGGGGGATTGATGGAAATTGTTTAGTGAAATGGGTCAACTTTAAGTCCCATTTAAGTGAGACATGTATGTCGATTATAACGGGACCAAGCATATTCATGCTCCGCAAGGTGATCAACATGATATATTTATTTATTGAAAACTATTTAGAATTGAATGAAATATTTAATGTCAAAGTAACTCACTTGGAACTATAAATTAGTGAAGAATTTGATTTATTGAAAATTCTCAAACACTTATCCTACATATGAAAGTTAGGAAACTTTGGTGTGGTTTATATAGTGTAAGGTTGAGAATTGGGTTTGGGCCCCAAGGGGTACCAATAGTCTTTGGAAGGGGGAGAGACCTATATCCTATTGGATTCGGTTCAAACCCCACACGCGCGCGCCGCCCTGCCGTCCGTCCGGCCCACTCGGCTTTGCACGACACGAGCCAGAGTCGGTCCGGTCCGTGTGCGAATGCGTCCTTGTACTATATTATCTTTTTGGACAAAATTGTAATTAATCAAATTCTTGGGTACTTAATGAAATTATTTTTTTTAGAGATTTTTATGGACTTTTTTTAAGTGATGACTTTTGCAGATTTTATGGATATTTTAGAGATTGTATGGAATTAGTGGAAGTCTTTTGTAAACTTATAAACTTTCATTTTAAAACTTTTAGAGACTTTTGTAGAATTCAAAAAACTTTTGAAAACTTTCATTTGAGATAGATTTTATGTGGATCTAGTGTAATATTGTAAAATTATCACATACGAGATGATGGTTCTCACAACTCTCCCTCCTTCCTTTTCCCCTCATATAATAATTTTTTTTAAAAAAGAATAAATATTTAAGACCTTAATTAAATAAATAATAATTATACATATAAAAAATAAATTTAATATTCAGTATTATTAATATAATATACTGTTAAAGAATATATTAAAAAATATATTTATATTTAACTATAAATTAGTCTATATAAAATTTTATAATTTAATTAAAAATAGATTTTTTTTCAAAAAAAAAATAAATGAAAAAGGAAAAAAAAGTTATAAAAATACAATTTAATTTTTTCATATAAAATAAAAATAAACAATAAGAGAGAAAGAAAAATAAAAACTAATACAATCAATAGAAAAAATAAATTTTAATCATAACTTTAATGTTTGTAGAAAGGAAAAAGAAAGAGAAATATTGAAAAAAAAAAATGCATATCAATTTCTTATTATTATTATTATTTTTTATTTTTATTTTTTTGTAAAAGTCTCCCAAAATCTTGTGATTAATGAGAGACAAATTTTGAGATTTTATTTGAGCACTTTCTGCTTAAAAGTTAGTACTATTGAGACTTTTATAAAAGGCTCTAAAAGTCATAAAAATTTGAATACTCCAAAACTTATAGAGACTTTTAAAAAATTTTAATTGAATATACCGTGACTTTTAGAGATTTTTTAAAAGTTTATAAAAGTCTCAATTGAATACACAAATACTTTTAGAGAGTCTTCAAAAGTCTACATTGAATACCCCTAAACTTTTTAAATCCCAAAAAGTCATTAAAAATCTCAATTGAATACACCCCCTTATCCCACATATGAAAGTTAGGAACTTTTGTGTGGTTTATATAGTGTAAGGTTGAGAATTGAGTTTGGGCCCAAGGGGTACCAATAGTCTTTGGAAGGGGGAGAGACTTATATCCTTTTGGATTCGGTCCAAACCCCACACGCGCGCACCGTCGCTGTCGTCCGTCTGGCCCCATCGGCTCGGCTCGACACGGCACAGGACGAGCTCGAGCCAGAGTCGGTCCGGTCCGTGTGTGGGTGCGTCTTGTACTATATTATCTTTTTGGACAAAATTTATTTAATTTTTGATCAAATTGTAATTAATCAAATTCTTGGGTACTTAGAGCCCGTTTGGTAGAGATTAAAATCGGATTAAAATTAAAAAACTAGCCGTTATTGTTGACTTTTATTAGACGAGTGAGGCCCAATAACGGCTATATTTTCAATTTTAATTGGATTTTAATCTGTACCAAACGGGCTCTTAATGAAATTATTTTTTTATTGGCTTATTTTCGGGTAATTTTTTATCAGGATGATCTGTTAATTGACTAAACAACCGACTGTTAACCGTCTAAACAGTCGACTATTAACCGAACCTTGCTGTCTGGTCGGGTTTTAGGGGGCTGTCTGAACAGTGACGACTGTTCTGAAATGGCTTGAAAGTTGTTCGAATGGCCATGAATAAATCTATAAATAGCAAAAAATACACCGTTTTCATTACAATCATTCTCTGCTTTGAATCTCACTCTCATCTCTCATTCTGATATCGTTCTCAAAGTGAAAAAACACTTCGTTGAGTTCGTTGGAACTCTTGCAGATTGTTGTGATGCTTCCGTAGGAAACGAAATTTGTTCTATCCTGAGAATCGATTGCTAAATACTTTAGCACCTGTGAAGACAGTAAATTCGTTTTAAGGAAACATCGTGAACTCGGTGGGCTCAAATTAATACTGTGATCTTGTTGATCAAACTGGTTACGCTGTCCAATTACTTCAAGGTAATTCTGTAGTAATTTTCGAATGAGACTTTTATATTTTAGAATAACACTCGACTCTCTCCTAGCAATCCCCATAACATGTACTATGTCTCTCTGAACCAATTCATGTACTTCCTCTGTCTTAATGCCTCAGGTGCTAACTGTTGCAGGATGGAGTAGGATACCCTCTCACCAGCTTAGCTCAATCCCAAATAAGAGAGAGAAGGGATCCTCACTGGGAACTAATTAATTCTGTTTACATCACATAAAAATATATTTAGATTAAGCATGTTGGAACATTAACGGTAAAAAAATAGAAAATAGTGATGTGAGTTTAAGTAGAATGAGAAAAAACAGTTTTGAGCACAGAAGCTATACACTAAGATGAGGTAATAAGCATTATTTGGTTAATTGGTTCAAGTGCTAATGTAAGAGTAGGTAAGTAATAATTATTTGAGTGGCTCAATAACTGAATCATGAAAACTAATAATGATACAAAATGTCAACCTTTTGAGCATCTCTTTTTCTATAACAAAGATGATTTTTTGTGTTACTGCTGAGAAAGGCATATATATATATATATATATGTACGTGTGTGTGTCAATATGAAATCTCCTCCGCAATATGTAAGTCGATATTACAAATAAACAAACAATAGATCTTTCTCAAAGTCTGAGAACTTAAAATTAGATTGTTATCTCCACCTTATCTTGGAGAAGCCGCACTCCCATCGTTCCTTACAACTGAGCATACAACCTGTCTTGATATATAGGACTCCAGTTCTGTGGAGACCCGAGTCAACTTCAAATCAAAATCGCTTTTATACCTGTGCTTTTGCGATGGAGAACAAGAAAGCCGTCTTCTTGGACTTGAAAATTGTCCAGGTGATCCTATAAGCCCCCCTTTTGAGATCAGAGGTGCCATACTTATATTTTTATCTGGTTTCATCAGCGGACCACTTTTCAGTTCCAGAGGTAGTGGCTTCATTGGATCACTTTCCACCAACATCTCCTTCTGTTTCCCAAGCCTTTCCTTTGCCTTCTCAGCTGCAAGTAAAGCTTTCTCTCGGCTTACATTTATTAGTTTCCATGGGTCAATGCTTGCACGGAACCCTTGCTTTTTCTTCAAGGTAAACGGTTCAGGTTGTTCGTCAATCCTTATGGACAATTTTTGAGTCTTCTGAAACTGCAAGAAATCATATATAGTGAGACGAGCAGGATAATTTTTATGGAGCTAGATGCTTGCTTGCATATTACCTGGTCCATTCTTCCTTCTTTGCATATAAATTGCGAGATAAATGGTGACCTTTTAGGTGAATCATTGTCAATACTCTCATCTTCCGATGAAAGGTCAGAATCTTCAAGCGATTCTAGTTCCATAGACTCGTTCTCTTCCTTCATGGCCAAAATGTAATCATATGTTGAAATCCCCTGCCAAGAACGTTACCTTTTAGTTTCAAACATGGGAAGCAAAATTGGGAAAAGAGTAAGACAATCTCATTCAATAATTTGAAGGGAAAAATTGGAGATTGCCAAAATCTACTGGAACGTTAGCAACTCAATGTGCCATATATTCAAGGTTGCAGAAATTAGTAGCCTTAAGAATTAGACATCAAAGGACATTTGTTCTGATTTTATATTCACTCGTAATATAACGTATGTAGTGCGCTCCCCTTTAAGTTGATACATTAGTCCAGAAAGAAAAAGCCATGTTTACACTACAAAAGCCATAATATGTAATTAGCTATATTTGTGCTGGGCATTTGTCATAAAAAATAAACTCGAAACCCCTTTAAAGGGAAAATTTGTAATACCTTTTTTATGAGAATTAAGTGAAAGAAGAAGAGTTGTCCCAATGCTGCCGTGCTATAGGCGGTCACAGACACCAACAAAACCTGCAAGTCAATGACTGAAACCTTAAAGTGCATATCCAAGGGTATCGAATGACAGAGAATGATAAGCATAACAAATTCATTACTGATATGGCTGCAAGAACTCCTCTTGGGAATTTCACATAGTGTCTTCTGTTTAGCTCCTGTTGTATTCCTATTTTATCTGCAAAGCACCTGACGAATATTGCCATAGCAGTTCCTCCTTCCACGATGAGCTATACCAATAAAAACATTTCGCTGTTAGCATATGACCATGGAGGGAGAAATAAAAATGATCACACGGAGGGATAAAACGTAAGCAAGTGTCTAACCATTATCAAGACAGAGATCAGCAGAAGAATGAAGGCAGTGTAATTCTTTTTCCCAACACAGTTGTTCAACCACTGAAATGATATAAACAGTAAGTATTCGTCATCACAAGAAGTTTTAATACATGGAAGAAATGGCACACATAATGGTGCAGCAAAGATAAAATGCTCTCTTGCCCTGCAGTGATGATCAAATCCCTCAACACAACGATTGCAGGTCCTGCAGTGCTTGCTGTGCTTTTTGACCTGAGGAGAAGGGATAAAAGCTTTTAGTATAGCTAAAAGAGAAAGGGTTTCCATATCAATCGTGCAATTTGAATAATATATATATGGTATTGAAATATGTCTTCATCCAACCTCAAAATCACAAAGAGAGCAAAACGAGATGTCTTCATCTTTTGGATCGGGTGCTATAGAATCGTCCTTGACGATGAGTGGAAATGGGATAAGAGGTTCCATTTGAATGTTACTCTTCCAAGGATCCAGGTACTTTCTTCTTATGCAAGTCCTAAGGATCCTACGCTCCATCCTTTTGAAGAACCTTACAAAAATCCTGCCTAATATGTGCCAATTATTTATCTTTGGAAAACCAATAGAATTTCCCTTTCTCTTCTTCTTTCTATATCTAAATCTGGTCTTATCACTAGGATCAATGGCTGCACATCTAATAAACAGCATAGCAACAGAAACCGCCTGCAAAATGATATAATGGACAGATATTAATAATAATTCTTTTAATTTGGATGGGATTTAGGGGGTTCAACTTAAAAATTTATTGAATCAAACAGTATAGATAGGAACATGAAAATTACTGCGAAGGAGAAGACTGTGATGAGGGTAATCTCGGCGATTCTGTTGCTGAGGAAAATCCCGAGGAAGCAATAGAATGAAGCTACAAGGAAACAGAAAACTGATATTCCCACAATCTGCAATGCAGTTCCACAAGCAAAACCACTTAATTTAATTGCGATTCCACAAAAAAATTGTGCTAATGCCAGGATCTCAGTAAAATATAAAGCTGATACGGTCCTAGTTTTCAGACAACTTGATGTTACGCAAGTGTATTGTAAGCATTTGTAGAGAAAATTGGTGTAAAAATAGATATGCAAATAAAGAGATTTTTAAGAACCTGTAAAGGGTGGAGAGGGCGTTGCCAGCCATGGCGTCTTGCGGTTATTGAGAGGTGCATAGTCTTCGAGCTTAGGGAGAAAATCGAACAAGAATTCAAATTCTTTAAACTAATCTTTCAGGGAAGTGAAAGAGTGAGCAACGGTCGAATAATCGTTTGAAATTTGAAACTATGAATAGGGCTAAAGTTATCGTACGTTTTCCCTTTTATGGGATCCACGCACACACAAAAACTTGGATTGGGCTCTAGGTCCATGCCAAAATTGACATAAATCTCTCTAGGCTCGTGGGCCTGCCCACTTGGTTTTTATTTAGGGAAAGTTACACAAATAGCCTTAAAAATAAAAATTATTTCTCAAAATACTGTCCAACATTTTTTTTTATTTTTTTTAAGCATCCGTTTGATTGTAAATGTGGAAAATTAGTGGAAAGAAAATGAATTTCAAGAAATTAAGGACCTGTTTGTTTTTTATTCTCAAATTTTACAGTAAATCAATTCTCATTTTCAACCACACATTCTTCAATAAAATAATATTTTACATCACATCAATATTTTTTTTCTTCTTTTTCAACCACACATATCTCATCATATCACTATTCAAAAATCATTTCTTCCCCCAAAAATCCATACCAAACAAGCACTAAATTGCTTAAAAATTGATTTATTGGGAATTGTAATTAATTGTGTTTGATTGGTATAATTTTTCACCTGATTCGTTTGGCTTTGTTTTTCAAGAAAATTGTCAATTAAATGGATAAAATTTATTAGAATTGGTGATAGAATTTGTTTGGGTTGCCAAAAAGTAAAAAAAAAAATTTTAAAAATTAAAAAATTCGAATTTTTTTGTGTTCGTTTTGTTTTGTTTTTCATGCAAATTGTCAATTAAATAAATAAATTTTTTACCATTGAATTTGAAATTTGTTGCCATTACTAAAAAAATAATAGTAATAATAATAACTGGAAACAATTTTCCCACCAAAAAGGTGGGAAAATGAATTCAAGCAAAACAAAGAAAATGTCACCGTGTGAAGAGAAGGTGGAAATCCAATTTCCAAGAAAAATTATTCCCATCAAACAAGCAAATTGGTGGAAGATGGAATTTGAATTCCTAGTTCCATGAAAAATTTTCCATATCAAAAACACAGCCTAACTAAATAAATTAGTTTCTTTTAATATAATTATTGTTTTTATGTTTTGGAACACTAGACTTGTTTTTTTATTGAATATAGTTTAGCAATAATTTTTATTTTTTTGGAGTATATTATATTCAGTTGATCGCCTGTTTGGAAATTTTATTAAATTATTTGTATATTTTCAATTAAATAATGAAACTAAACTGAAATATTCTATAGCTAGATTAAGCCTAGAAATTTTACTTCAATTATGTTTACAACTCAACAAATCATATATTTTTTCTTCTTTGGATAGTTCTCAAATAAATTAACACTGTAAGCATTTTTACTTCAATCTGGATAGGGTTATTGATGCAAAACCCCCTTCTGACTTTGCCCCTATTGTGGAATACCCCCTATCTTTTTAGATTGATGGAAAATCACCCATATGACCTTTGAGGTGCGGTAGACCTCCTTGTTGTCCATCCTTGTTAAAGCTACCATTAAATCCATTTAAAGAGGGCCAAAATGAGTCATTTTGCAATTGGGTAATTGGCACAAAACTCCTGTGACCTTTGCTCTATTGGAAAAGATTGGCGAAAAATCTCCATAGACGACAATTTAAGTGCGAAATACTATCATCTCTTTCATTTTCTCAATAAAACCTTGTGAAATGACGTTTATATCCTCCTTTTTAAATAAAGTAAAAAAAAAAAAAAAAGAAAAAAAAATAAAGAATTAATTGTAACGATAGTTCCAAATTTTTGAAAAAATTACAAATGAATCCCAAGTAACTAATTAAAAATTTTAAATTAAAAAAAAAAAGATCTCTCTCATCCTCCTACCCCATCTTCTATAATCACCAGCACCACCACCCTTCCCTTTCCAATGGAGTTTGAGGTTCATATTCTGCCCTCAAACTTGAAGTTCTCACACTCATCAACAGGGTCAAAGAATTGCCAAGAAGATTCTAACTACTGACGTGGTCATGGAGGTGGTGACATTGAAAATTCACCCTCCTCCCAAGTCCCAAGTCCATATTCTTGTGCGGTGGACTCACTCTAACAGTCAAAGCACTACCCCCTCTCGATCCCAATTTCACCCTCCTCGACATACATATTCTTATTCACAAAAGTAATAACATATTTGTTTTGCTTCAATCATAAAAAATAAATAAATAAATAAATAAAATAAAATGAAGAAGTTTGGTGGTTGGTTGGTTGGTGGAGTATCTAAAAATGACATAAGAAGAGGTTTTGGTGGAGATGAGAGAGAAGTCTTGATGAAGCTCTCTCATGTTGATAGATTGTAGGGAATTTGACGGTTACTAGTTGTGTACTTTGTTGGTGGCGGTAGAGACAGTAATGAACCGAGTCGACTCGACTCCATTACCCACGAGCTTGGCTCGTTTGTCAAGGGCCAAGCTCTTGCCTAGGCCCTCGAGCTCACCATTTTCTAATGTAAAAATCCTCCTCCTTTTCTCCAGACTTGGGATCAACTACTTAATTTTCAAGTAGGGGAGTTAAAATTGTAGGGGTGTCCAAAAGTTCCGAACCGGACTGAACCGAACCCGAACCGAACTGAACCGAACCGAGCGGTTCTTCATAAATTAAATACCTGAACGGGTACCCGAATCGAGAACCGATGAGTTTGGGTCGGGTTTCGGGTCTAGACCAAGAACCGAAGAACCGAATAAGAATATTTTTTTTATTTTTATATTGAATTAATTAAATTATTTTATTTTTTTTAAACAAATTAGCAAATTAATTAAATAAATCAGATTATTTCATAATTTTAATTTTAAAGCCCAGATCATTTTTAAAGCCCATTAGCCCATTTTAATTTGAAACAAATGAATATACTTTATATAGTGTTGCCGTAATATTAATATCTACTTTTTGGTATTTGTATGCATTGAATTAATCTTATTAGATGGTTAGCTATTTATTTGTTTTTGAATTGGGCTACGTTAATTTGTAAAAGTTACGAATGGAATGTCATTAGTTGTATTTATGTAATGTTACTGTAAATATTAAAAAATTTAATTATGGTACGGAACTGAACGGAACCGAACCGACCCGAACCGAACGGAACCGAACCCGAACAGTTCCATAATTATATTTGGACCCGACGGTTCCATTTATTAAATACCCGAAAGTTTTGAGTCGGTTCGGGTCTCTTCAGAACCGAACCGAACCGACCCACGGACAGCCCTATAAAATTGTATACAACAACTTGTTACATGTACATTTTCTTTAAAACGCTAAAATATTATTAAGAAAATAACAAAACTTGATTATATGACGAAATTAAATATCATCATCATCATCATTTTTTGTATGTCTAGAATTATAAATTTCTGTAATTAAATGTTTGTATCCTTTACATGATTTTAGTAAATAAGTAAGTAAAGTTTCATCTATGCCCTACGTCAATTATAATTTTTTTTGAATCCATACTAAATTGAGCACAATATTGCTCAAATGTTTGTTTTCTACTTGGTGATATGGTGATTGATATATATATAAATGTATCCCTAATTCTACCAATTTGTTCTTTAGAGTGTGTTTGGGACACATTCTTTTGAAAGAATGTATTATTGAATAGTAGATTGATGGAGAATGTGTGGTTAAAAATGAAGGAAAAGTTATTGATGTGATGGAAAATATTATTTTATTGAAGAATGTGTGGTTGAAAATGAGTAGAAGAATGAGAATGAAAAAAATAATGTGTACCAAACAGGGCCTTAATATATTTCATATCGTCTTGCACAATTAAATTAAAGATTTGATACACACAACGAACATGAAATAGAAAATCACTGAAGTCAGGATTAATAACCATGTACAGTTGATCTATAACGGACTTATTAACAATAGTATTATCAAATGTAAAAGAGTGAATTTTATTTTCGCAACGATATTCTTTTGTAACATGCAAAAGAGGGTTACATATGTAGTTAGCATTATGATGATACTCAATTATCTTAAAAGTAATTATTCTTTTGTGCATAACCCAAAGTGGGTCTATATAGTATGCAATTGTAGCTATATAACCTTTTTTGTTAATGCATTCAATAAATTCGAAGTAAACGATGTAACGCCGTCATATTTTTGTAAATCATGAATCAATTGTTTCTAGTGTTTAACAAAATAATCTATGCAGTCAAAACGAAGAGTGTTTCTACTTAACCCAGTGTACCTTGATCGAAGATATTCTTTCACGAACTGTATGAAATGCTCGTTGTCCACTATGCTTACCAGCAACTCAGAATCGACTATGAGCTTCACCTTTCCTTCACAAATATTTTCCTCTGAATACATTCATGTGCTAAGTGTTGTAGAATTGGTACCGAGAGAATGAATATCAAATTGTAGTTGTGTTTGCGTTCCACCAATAAACTCATGTTTGGTCTTACATTTAAGATAGTGACAATTGAGTTGAGTAGTACCGATACCTTTTACCATGCCAATCGTGTTTGACAATATTTACAGACTACTTTGCACTCTTGAACTCCGTCGACTATACGTGTCACGGGCAGCAGCCTTACTTAAGCCCCGTGACGCTATTGCAGTCGCTGCACCTTGTAAATATTTCATTTAATTGTAAAATAGTTGATAATTAGAAAATTTTAGTATGATTCCTCGGCCAAAAGACGTCTACTCCCGTCATTTGGGTTTTTGTTGCTAAGTCTATTATAGGGGGTATATGACTTTCAAACATCTTTCAAGCTTTTCTAGTGTTCGCCCCCTGCACTAGCCATTGTAATTTCCTGCTTTCAATCAATTGTAATTTTCAAGCTTTCTAGCAATCAATGATCAAGTTTAATTCAATGCATTTCAATTTCGTGTTGTAAGCTTTCTTTAAATTGTGATCAAATCTACTTTTGTCCCGAGACGGACCGAGAAAAGGCGGAAGGTAGTCTAGCGGAGCAGACTACTGCCGCACGGTGTCCCTTTCTGTGCTAAGAAGAAAGGTAACCCGTGAAAGTTGATATCAGAGCTGCGGCTCAAGACCCTCGATAAGAAAGCGATGGATACAATGGAACCGGACACCACGGAGGTGGTGGATCCTCAGAGGAGGACTACGAAACAGCGTTTGGAGGCGCTGGAGGTGACAAACACTAGATTGTGTTTGGCCATGGAGGGCCTTGGAGAAAAGGTCGAAGTGGCAGAGACGGAAACTCGAGAGGTACGCATCCAACTGGATGAATGCCAAGAAGCTTGCGCAGCTATGACTGAAGCTGTTGCTAGCATACCTGATCTGCAGGAGGAAGTGGGAACGTTGAGAGCTCAACTGGTAGTTCTTCAACGCGCGTTTGGCAATGGGCAAGCCACCGTGCAAGAGTCTATGCATAGGCTCAGAATTCCAGATCCGTGTACCTACGGAGGGGCACGCGATGCTAAAGAAGTTGAGAACTTCTTGTTCGACATGGAACAATACTTTCTTGCGGCTTCGATCCAAGACGAAGCGAGAAAGGTTACTACAGCTACCATGTATCTATGTGGAGATGCAAAACTGTGGTGGCAGACGAAGTATGCGATATTCGAGCCAACGGGGTCCGAATAGATACTTGGGAGCTTCTCAAGGAAGCAATCGGATCTCGGTTTTCCCGGAGAATGTGGATTATCGAGCACGACGACGTGCGCTGCGAGATCCGAAACATACAAGCTCCATCGGGGAGTATGTGAAAGCCTTTTCCGGCATATGCCGAATATTCAAGACATGTCGGAAAGGGACAAGCTATTCACCTTCATGGAAGGGTTGGCACCGTGGGCACGCACGGAACTTCGAGACAAGGTCACCGATTTAAGCGTAGCTATTGAGTCGCCGAATGCTTGAGTGACTATCAACCGAATTGAGAGATGATCAATATTCGGGAAATAGTCGATCTATCGGAGGTGGAAATAGACCTCATAGACCTAGCTCGAGCTCGAATGGGGGAGAGCGTTACTCTTGGAATAGGGGAGAACCCTATCAAGGCAACCGTCAGAGTAACTTCAAAGGAAGTCACAACGGGAGCAACAGTAACAACTGGAACAAAGGAAAAGCAACGGAGGGCAGATCTGATGTCGCTCCTAAATTGAAATGCTTTTTATGTGAAGGACCACATCGGGTGGCACAGTGTCCTCAGAAACGGATGGTGAACGCATATTACCAACAAGCAAGTGGCAGGACCAAATCGAAGCAAGGTACCCCACAAGCTAGTTGCCACAGTGAGACCAGTTCTTACGGGGATGAGGATGTAGTTGGTGCATTCTCACATCGGTGCAATACACTATTGCACCGAGCTACGAAAAGGGACGAAGGTCCCTCGAGAGAGCCGGAGATGGAAGAATCAAAGGCTTGCATTCGTAAGGCGAAAGGCCTAATGTACATTGATGTGAAGATCAATGGAAAGCCAATCAGGGCTATGATAGATACTGGTGCAACCCACAACTACCTCGCAAGTGCCGAAGTGGATCGACTCGGACTTATTTTGGAGAAGAGCCACGGAAAGGTCAAAGCAATCAACTCCATTGCTCAACCAATAGCTGGAGTAGCCAAATCTGTCTTACTCAAAGTTGGTCAGTTCGAGGGAAGGACTAACTTGTCTGCGGTTCAGATGGAAGACTTCAAGCTTATTTTGGGATTGGAATTTCTTCGGGATACTAAAACAGCGGTGTTGCCGTACCTCAATTCACTAATGATGATGGGTAGCAAACCGTGTGTCATCCCCACGCAAACTGGGAAGAGAGGCGAGAAGAGTATCTCGGCCATGCAATTTTGCAAGGGTTCCGAAAGGAATGAACCCTCACTTTTGTGCACTCTTAGATCAGAGGAGATCGAAGAGGCGACTGGTCCTATTCCAAAGCATGTCAGAAAGAGTGTTGAGGAATTCGAGGACATCATACCGGATGAGTTGCCAAGGAGGGCAATTGATCGCGGGAGTGAACTTCATCCAGGTGCCAAACGTCCCAGCGAGGCACCATACCGTACGACTCAGCCGAAGCTTGAAGAGCTTCATGCAGGTCATCAGAAAAAGCGGGCTTCTTTGGAGCCCTTTCCGTCCCAAGTAGACCAGTCGAGAGTGGATCGATGGACTACATTGGTGGATTGCCGAAATTAGGAGATTTTGGCACTATCACGGTCAAGAGGGACCGTTCATCTAAAAATGCAAACTTTACCACGAGACCCAGTATGTATCACCAAGAGACAAATTTCAACTCTTCTTCAAACATATTGTCAAATACTGGGGATTGCCTAACAACATTGTCAGTGATCGGGATTCTCGAGTTACTGGCATACTTTGGACCAAGTTGTTCAAACTTCTTGGCCCAACTTTGAGCATGAATTCTAGTTTTCACCCACAATCAGACGGACAGACAGAGCGCTTCAAATATATGCTGGAAGACTATTTTCGGCACTTCATCTCTGCTCCGCATGAAGTTTGGGTAAAACTTTCGGATGTGGCCCGGATGTGTTTCAATGCTCAAGAGACCTCTTCGCCCAACAAGGGTCCTTTTGAGATTACTACTGGCCAGCAACCGTCCCTCCCTCACATTGCAGTCATCAAACAGAAACAGTACAAGAAGTCTGAAGATCTGAAGCGACTTGTGTTTAACTTGAAAAGATCAGAAATGAAGGTTGCTAAAAAGATTCTTGGCCATCGAGCTTCTAGGAATTATCTTCAAGAATACTTGGTCAAATGGAGCGGATTCAACAACGAGAAGTACAACCAACGGCTCAGAGGACTTCGCCAAAGCAAATGGGGGAGAATGTCACGGGCAGCAGCCTTACTTAAGCCCCGTGACGCTATTGCAGTCGCTGCACCTTGTAAATATTTCATTTAATTGTAAAATAGTTGATAATTAGAAAATTTTAGTATGATTCCTCGGCCAAAAGACGTCTACTCCCGTCATTTGGGTTTTTGTTGCTAAGTCTATTATAGGGGGTATATGACTTTCAAACATCTTTCAAACTTTTCTAGTGTTCGCCCCCTGCACTAGCCATTGTAATTTCCTGCTTTCAATCAATTGTAATTTTCAAGCTTTCTAGCAATCAATGATCAAGTTTAATTCAATGCATTTCAATTTCGTGTTGTAAGCTTTCTTTAAATTGTGATCAAATCTACTTTTGTCCCGAGACGGACCGAGAAAAGGCGGAAGGTAGTCTAGCGGAGCAGACTACTGCCGCACGGTGTCCCTTTCTGTGCTAAGAAGAAAGGTAACCCGTGAAAATACGGCACGTTGAAATCAATTTAAAGTGTTGCCAACACTTTCCAAATTTTATACCCTTTCGTTTCCTTCTTGCATTGAAAATTTCTAGTTCTGGTTCCGCAGCTTCTTTATCAATGTCATCTAAATCAATTGAATTACTACTTCTATGAGCATCGTGAACACCCAAATTCGATAAATTGTCGAAAATGGGAATGCCATCAAGATCAAAAAATTCATTGTGAAATTGAGATTGTGGCGTCATAAGTGAGTGGCCACTGAACAAATCCTCAACTAAAGAATTGGGATCAATTTGTATGTAATATATTGAAATTTATAAAGATGAAGTAGAATTAGAGTAGAGAGTGTAAATTGAATAAAGATGAAATGTATAAATTGAATAATGTAGAATGTAGAGAATTGAAATGAGATTTGAATTGATTGAAAGTAATTTAATTGTAGATAATTTGGGTGAAAAATGGATTGCATAATGAAGTATTTATAGCGTTTTTTTTTTTTTAAAAAAAAAATCAGTAACCATTGAGACCCAACGATCACATTGAAAGTTTTGTAACCATTGAAAAATAGCCGCAAAACTCTCATAAAGTGACGAAACGGTCAATTTTTTGGAGTGACCATTTGAGCGCTTTAGTCTCATGGGCTCGCCCATGAGCTGCTCATTGTTCGAGCCCCATGCTCGGCTCGGGTTCAAAGCGAACTGAGTCAATGAGCTACTCGACTCTTTTGTCATCTTTCGATGGTGGTGGTGGTGGTTGTGGTAGAAGATGGGGTTAGGTGGGAGAGAAAGTGATTTTTTATTTTTATTTTTATTTATTAATTAATTATTTGGGATTCATTTGTACTTTTTGAAAATTTTGAGGCTACTATTGTAATTAATTCTTTTTTTTTTTTTTTGCTTCATTTTTTTTTTTTTTTGTTTTATTTAAAGAGGATGGCATATTTGTCATTCGACATGACTTTATTAAGAATATGAAAGAAAATGTTGTATTCCATACTTAAAAGGTGATATGGTGATTTTCGTCAATCTAAAAGGATGAGGTATTTTGCAATAAAGTGAGGTTTTGTGCCAATTACCTAATTTCCAAATTATTCATTTTGACCCTCTTTTAAGCGTATTTTACGGCAGCAATAACGGGGATGGATGGTAGGGTATATTCCACATTTCAAATGTCATATGGGGGGGTTTTCAAAACCGTCTGCTGGGTTTGGATGACGGAGCGAAAGCAGCACTCCTGTCATGGTGTCATGGTCGGAAGATTTGTTCCAACAAAAGTGTATTTGGCAGCCAATCACCCAGCAGGTTTTGGGTTGGTAACTAACATTATAAATTGAGGCCTGGAATGTCGAATACCCACCGATGGCCGAGTTGCAGATCATATTGGCTTCTTTCAAAGATGTGCCAGTAGAGATGGCAAAAAAAACCGCCCCGCCCCGCCCCGACGGTGCCCCGCCCCGAATGGGGCGAAAAAAACCGCCCCGAGCGGGTTGGCGGGGCGGGGCGGGGCGGGGTGGGGCGCCCCGTCTCGGGGCTCGGGGCGGGGCGGGGCGGGGCGGGGATGCCCCGCCCCGAACCCGGCCCGTGAAACAAACAAAAAAATTTGAAAAAAGTTATCTATATTCCAATTTCCAATTTCCAAGTTCCAACTGATAATTAATAACTAATAACTATGATGGAAAAACCGAAAAAGGCTTCTACGGTCCTACCAATACCATCTCAAGATTCTGGAATCAGGCCCAAAGCAACAACTTCCATTTGTAATTTTATATTAACCCTACCCTAATCCCTTACCCGACGCCTCATTCCTCAAGACATCAACCACGCACAGGCAGTCAGGCACAGCACAACTGCACAATTCCAGACTTCCGGTTCCTCCAGTAGCGGCGCAATCTTGTTTCCATGAGCGGCTGACCGTTATCTTTAATTTTCACCGTCTCGTTCCAGCGTCTCTGGCGTAAAGAGGTAATATTCACCTGTTCTTACGTGTTCGGCTGTTCTATTCACCTGTTCTTACCTGTTCGAATGATAGACGACCTATAATGCATATGTTTAGGCGTGCATCATGTCGTGAGCCTGAGGTTATCCTAACGTGGAATAGATTATTAACTGGAATACAATTTACAAATGCTAAAGACAAAAAACACATTCCATAATTAACCACCTTTTGTCTCTCATCATTGCCAGAAGCCGAGGTTGATTCTGATATGTATCTATACATAGGATGTTTGTAAGTATATATGTTATAGACTATATATTGCTATAGAGCTGCGCTTCCAGGGTTATAGAGCAGAGAACTTGCAATCTTGGAAAAAAAACCCTAAATATTATTTTTCTTTTTTCACTCTTTGTGCTGAGTGTGGTGGGGGTAAATATAGTAAATATATGCATCTATGTGTATTATAATGGCATTTGATGAGAAGATTCAGATAAGAAGCTACAATGGGCAATTAGATAGAGTCAGAATGGAAGATGGGAAAATTATCATTTACTACAAATTTTCCTATATTTTTCTATCGAGTTGCTGTCATTTCTTTCTTTTTTGTAACAATTTAAAGATGGGAAAATTATCATTTTATATAGCTTTAAATTGATGGAACGTCGAGTTTAACTATATTCTCGAAAGGTTAACGGTAAATAATTGAAAGTTTACAAAGAAAATGAATAGTGCAAACTTTCCTTAAAGAATTGAAGTATTATTTAGGGAAGCAAATGATTCCTCTTTGACACCAAACATGAGAAGATTTTGATATATTAACATGGTGGAAAGTAAATGCAATCAAGTATCCTACTTTATCTCAAATTGCAAAAGATATTTTGGCTATCCCGGTATCTACAGTGGCGTCCGAATCTGCCTTCAGTACTAGTAGTAGATTTATTAGTCCACACAGAAATAGGCTTCACCCCAAAACTTTGGAGGCTTTAATGTGTACTCAAGATTGGTTATGGGCCGATATTCACGGTACGATGTACATATGCTTTTCATATTGTTCCTTTTATGAATTATCTTATAACTAATTATTTTACTTTATTCATAGCGAATTCTGCGCCATCTGCATATTTTGGATGTTGCTCCAAGATGAATGATGAGGATATTGACGATGAGGTAATTTTATTTATCAGATAATGTAAATTTTAATATAGTTATCATGATGATATTGATTATAATATTTCTTTCATTTTTTAGGAACCATCTTGTGTCATCTCTGGCTCTGCTGATGAATGAAGTTATGAAGATGTTTTTAGCTATTTTTCTTGTTGAAAAATTTTCATCTTGTGAAGTTTTCTGTTTTATTTTGTTGTTTTGTGTGGAGAATTTGTAATTTGTTACTGGACACTTAAGTCGGGACAAGAAGTAACTATGTGTCACATTTCTTGCATTTCAAATGAATGGGTAGTCTGTATTTAATTTTTTTGAGGGTTTATGGATTTATGTTCTTAAATTTGATGAACAAATATTTTTTGAAAGTAGAGTTATCTTTTTCCTATATTTTATGGTAAAGTTTCCTTAAATATATAATTATAATTTTTTGAGAGAGAGAGAGGGGAAAAAAAAAAATATATATATATATATATATATATATATATAGATTAAACGGGGCAGTAAACGGTTTTGGTTCTTGCCCCGCCCCGCCCCGCCCCGCCCCGTCTAAAGCGGGGCGGGGCGCGGGGCGGGGCGCCGTGATGGAGTGGCGGGGCGGGGCGGGGGTGCCCCGCCCCGAACCCGCCCCGTTGCCATCCCTATGTGCCAGCATCTTTATTGTCTACACGGGACATGACTTGGATTGCCAATACCTAAAACCCTACTAACTCATTCTTCTTTTCTAAGTGCCTTCTTGTTTTCCAATTATCTAGTGGAATTTACTTGGAATGTTTGTACTCATTTGTTTGTTCATTTCATAAAGAGAAAAAAATCCAACTTGTTATATAGTCTTGTCCTACCTATTGTATGTTGTGCATTATTCCGTACAAGAATATTATCAATTAGTAACATATCTAATAGCAATGACTTTCTGCACGATTGGTCCTTTTCAGTCTCTAGACTCTCTACCAGCTCAAATAAATTTATAGTACATTATTAATTTCCTTTATTCCTTACCGGAGAGGTTTGAGACGAGATGCATCACTGTATCACAGTACAAATTTCTAATTGCCACAGTTATCATAATATTGGCCTCACTTGTGCTTATCCAAATATACAATGATATTAAACCTTCGCATTACTTGGTATTAATCAAACAAACTGCAATTAAAAGACGATGCTCTGACCAAAACTAAAAAGGAGCATCAAGGACCTACCATTTTCACTATTTTTTTAATTAAACTATGAAGTTTGAACAAACGACAAGAAATCTGTTACCTCTGCTGCAACTTCATATGCCCCTTCCACGCATCTGCCCAAGGCTACACCAGATACATAGTTACCCCCAAGAAACACGCCTTTAAAACCACCATCATTCAGAGCAGATTTTGCAGCATCTAAAACATCCAAATGACCAACATTAAACTGTGGAATAGCTTGTGGCCACTTACGGATTCCCAAAACTAGTGGATCCTGTGCGTTGGGATTTATTAGCATCTTTCTCAGATCACGATCCACTGCTTCCACGAGTTGGCTTTCCGTCTGCTCAAAGAATCAGCAGTGAGGAAATGACCAGAACAAGTATGCATGAATGTCTAGGAATAGAAAATGCACAATAAAATGACTGTGCATATTAAAATAGATCATTGACAAATTGCTTTAAAATAAAAATGTCAGGTCTATCTTAACCAGAAGCCAATCACAGGCAGCTATGGTTTTATCCCAACAAAATTCCATTCTGATACTTCCTTTCCGGATAGAAATATAATAAAACCTGGGTTTTGCATTCTAGAAAGCTTGTATTAGCCACCCACAAACATGACTACATCTAGCACTCCTTGGAGAAACTTATTTGGTGTCCAATAGTGGAACCTTGAACACAAGCATGGAACAGATTTTAAAGTCTTAAGAAAGCAAAGTCGATAGTTTCAAGATACGATCATCATATCTGGACCAGATAACCTTTCTAGATGAGAAGTATGGATAAAAATTAAAGCAGACAACTTTAAAAATGGATAATGCAACACTAATGCTAGTGACTTTCATGAACAGATAATTAGATATGATGCATAATTGCCAGAAAAGAAGACGAGACTTAGCCTACTCGTGATTATATATTTAAAAAATCCATTGTTTTATGGAAGAGGGGAACTTAACTTGATAATGATTTTTATAATGATTGAAGTTCGGATACATTGAACCAGGATGTCTTGTTCCATATTATAAATGGGAAAGGGGGATATTGATCAAACAGTGCTACGCTTTCTCTTTCTAACACAGACCACAATATAGCCTTTAAGGAGGAGACTTGAATGTTAGTTTTCTTTTTTGTGATTCATTGTGATGAAGTCTCAGAAAACATGAATTTATATTTCTTCTATGGGTTTTTCTATGTCCTTCACGCAGTTTTAACAAATTTTGCCTTGAATAATCAAAGAATAGTGGCCCCAGGCTGTGGTTTGTGGACTAATGCCCCACCTTTGACATAATTCCAGTATTAGTTGCTCCTCCAATGTAGTTCAAAAGAAGAATCCTTCCAGGTGGTGCACGGTTAGGAAAAAGTGATGAGCTGTATATAGTTCCTGCAGAAAGATATAAAAACCAGGAAGTTGATTATATCACTGGTATAGCAGTCTTCGTATTGTAATCCAACATGTTTGATTTGTAACATTCAAAGAAACTCAGTTTTATATTGTACTTAATACTATCTTCCAAACACAAGTCTTGTTAATATGGTAACTTACCTAAAGTTTCAACACCTTGGGAACGGGGATGCAACTGCCCAAACCCCTTTAGCTCACCGTCAATCAAACATTCTTCACGAATTGCTTCTTTCGGATACGATATGGTCACTACGGCAACGGGGGGATAATAGAACTTCGATAATGAGTCAGCAGCAACAGCCTGCATGGGAGGGTGAAAATATATTAAGGAAGCTACATTAACCCCCCTATGGCTCTGCCCTTGACTCAGAGGAAAGTAGCAATCCCATTTTAGCAACTACAACAAATATCAACCCTGTTTCACTTACCGAAACAGGCTGCAATATAGAGCTAGCCACATAGGATGGAACAGTCATTACAACACTTTTACTCTGCAGAGAAACCATCCCATCTGGAGTTTCATATAGCAACGTATATTGTCCATTGTCTGACTTGGTGATACTTGAGAGCTTCCATGATAATTTGACTTTGTTACCCAACCTTAAATATGAAACATACACACACTGCTCCAAATTAGTATCATATACAAACAGAGAATTCTGAACACAGCAGGAGGAAATGTATATATTTTGCTTTTCCAGATGTAAAATTAGAATGAAGAGTACCTTGAAAAAATTGCGTTAGGTAACATTATCAAGCCCTTCCTGAATGATCCAACAGTTTGGCCCTTTGGTTTCGGTAAGCGTCTGCAGAATTAATGCTTTAAATTAATGAACAATGTGGACAAGTGGCAAAATAAACGTTAAGAAAGACGTTAAATGAAGCATGTTATTACGGATCTCGAGGTGTCTTGGGGCTACTAGATTTCTCCTGGATTGCTTTAATGGTTCCGCCGATGATACTACCACCATTTTGTTCTAGTTTCCATACTTTCCCAAATGCTGCTCTCATGCTCAGTTTTGATGGATCTCCAGCATAAACACCTGCATAAAAAAGAAATCTGTGAGATGTACGACCTTATTTACCCAAAAAAAAAAGTTAAATCTGTTAATATTTATTTAATTTTCAACAAATATACGGATGGTGAAACAATAATACAACTAGTGCTGAACTAAAACATATTAGATGACAAAAGCACTAGTTACTGTTCTCTCCATGCACACACTGCCATGCTTAGGCCAATCTTAGAAGTGAATATTTTTTAGATTCCAGGAAGTAGTGTTGATGGGAAATATCAAGGTCAAGGACCTCATTCAAAGCACAGAAAGAAGAAAAAAGAATAGAATGGAATGAAAATGATAAGCCGCAATAGACACTTGATGCAAAAAAAATTGACAAGTAAATCCGAAAGCTAGAAAGATCCAATTCTTGCAGTACGAATACTGGTTGACTAAATTTTTGTGAGGTTCATAAATAACAAACAAACAGCATCTAAGAAAACCATGTTTACAAACAAGCAGATCTTTGCTTTGTTAGATTACAAAGCAATGCTAATGAACCAACGCATATGGAAAATCAGTTTGCAAGAAAGGGCAGCAAAAAGTTCTGCATTCGGTCAGCTACAGCTCTTTCAAAATCAGATTCTTAAGTTTGTAAACTTGTGCAGTTCAGCTTAACCTCATAAACGGCAAATAGTTAGTGAATACTTGGTAAATTTACAGAGCTACTCAAGAACAACGGCATTCATCTTAATGACGCTTCATGTGCAACTCAACGAGATAACGAATATATAAATCAAGCTCGACTAGACCATCTCTCAGGCTTGTTTATGATATCAAATTGAGCCTGAACATCCTAAATCTTTGTTAGATTTATGTACTCGTATGCTTTCATTAGAGCAGAAAGCAAGAACCCGTGGGCCATGAACGCATTAAGTCAATTAGCAAACAGACAATAAAAACGACCAAAGATAATAATATACAATCAATGTTGATCGCTTTATAGAACATGGCAGGGTTTTGAGAATAATCTGAAAAGTGTACCAGTTCAGTCCAATTCCTGCAACAACCATCAAAGAACTTTCTTTTTGTCTCATCAAACAGGAAAGTATAACTTGGCCGGCTTAAGGACCCGAACAGAAAAAAAGAATGAGGAAAGAAAAGCATTGAAGTGTCACAGGCTGAAGGAACTGGCGCCTACCAGAGCAAAATGGCTCTATCAAGCGCTCAAAAACTTCACTACCAAGGTTACGCCGGACAAACTCTTCCACCGTTTCCTCATGACCCTGTCACCTTTGACAAATTTTGGAATATGAGAAGAAACATCCCAGAATGGAATTACGAAAGAGAAAAAATAAAGAGAGGGCGAAGCACAAACTGGAGGAGATGGCCGCAAACCAATAGCACCAAAGCCAGCTCTGATTTTGCCCGGAATACTCATCAAGTCAAAAAGCGGCAAGTCAGTAGGCTTGGAGGGCACTGGCCTAAGCTTACCATTCCACAAAACAAAACGAGGTGCATTTGGATCCCCCAGCACCAATTCATTCTTCAACCCACTATCCAACTGCATTGTTTACCACACCACTCAGCCAACTCTTGTATGTTGAAATGAGAGAATGAATAATTAATTTTTAAGAAACAACGTAATAAAGTTGCAAGAAATATGAAATTAGGATAATTGGGAAAGATAGAGAACGGACCGCCATGGTGAGCAGGGGATCGGAGGGCTGGAAGCTGTTGGGGCCTTCTTCCCAAAGATAGCCATCCCTCTCGACAGTAGTGATGTTTCCACCGACGCGGTCTCTGGCTTCCGTCACCATGAGATTGGAGTTTTGGTGCTTGGTCGCCAGGGCCTGGGCGATGCAGAGGCCGCTGATTCCCGCCCCGACAATTACGCAGTCCAAAACCGATTGGCTGTTCCCAGTAGACAGAGATGGAGTGGCCGTGGCTGGACCCTCGGCAACTGAGCACTGGATTCCTCGCCTCCGGCGGCTGTATTTGACCTTGTTTTTGCGTCTGCAAACGGAAGGGATTGAAAATGACAACGAAGACGATAACGGAATGACTGACCTGTAGCACTTAGAAGCGGGAAAATGAATATGGGTGCTGGTGAAGCTACTCATTTTTAGCTGATTTTTTATTTTTTTATATATTGAAAAAGAGGAGGAAGATTCAGAGCCAGTGCCGTGCCCTATCCTGTATGCCTGTTGTGGGTTAGGAGGATGGGATTGGAGGGTACTTAATATTATATAGGGATAATTGCAGTAAGTTCTCAAATTTTTCAAATTTTCACAATTTTTATTTTTTTTTCTTAACTTTTCAGTTATTGCATCCACGGTCCCAATTCTTTCAAACGTGAGCGACTGGAGGACAAATGAAAGATTTTCGAAAGATGACAAAAAACCTCGTTCAACCCAATATTCGCGGAGTCCGTCCCAAGTGGGGGCGAAGATTACCCGCCTAATCAGATAAATAGGGCGAGAACGGGACAAAAGTCATTGCCCCGAAGTGGGGTACGGGAAATATAGTCCCCATTCCATTATCCGTCTTATTTAAAGTTAATTTCAAATTTAAATTTTCTATCAAACAAAAATAAAAGATTTATCATCATTTTTAAATAGAACGCGAGTTGTTCTTAACAAATTGGAAAGAAACAGTTAATAATATTTACTAACTAGGACTGGGCTTGAAAATCACAACCCAAAAAATCGACCCGACCTGAAATGGGTCAGGTCGGTTTAGGGATAAATCCGTGTCGTGTAGGGTAAAATAATTGTGGGTCGGGTCAGTTCAACCTCACAAACCGGCCCGACTCAAAATTAAAACCCTAGCATCATCTTCACTTCCTGAAATCTATGAACTTTATCTTCATCTTCAGCCTTACAAAAGTTGGCGGCGACCTTAGTCTTGGCAGAAGGAATCGCTTCTTCTTAGCCGGAGCAAAAGCGGAGCATCCAATTATGCAGTCTTTGACGCCTACAACTTGCCTGAAAAGGGGGAAAACTCATCGGCAAAGATAGAGTACACATATCAACAACTTTTTTCCAATAGGAAACTAATGTAACAAGTATTTTGGCTTCAAGTTGATGCAAATTGGTTTAGTATGGCAACCCAACTTCAGGTTAGGTGAGTTGAGGGGTTACATAAGATGTTTTTGACAAAATTATTACTAACTGCATATGTCACGATCCGTCCCAAGTCACCCTAATAGACCTGACACGTGTCGTGCGCCGATGGTAAATACCAACTAAGTGCCGACCCACCACCAAGGCGACTATGACTTGTTCTACCTGTGACACACTTTTATAAAAAATTTGACAGAGTTTTCCCTGTAATATGGACCAAAACCACCTGAATAATAATCAAAATCCTCCAACCAGAACATATATTTAAAACAGGGTACACCAGCCCCTCAAAATTCAAACCATTCAAAAACAACACAAGAAAGTTGACAATTACAAACATTTTACATCAAAAGTCTCAAAATACTCAATATGCAATGAGCCCATGACATGGATACATGAAATACAACTTTAACTTTCTGACAACAAAACCATGTACCCCAAAAGAAATATGTTCAATGCAAATTGACAAAATGAGTCATACTAATATAGACAAAATGTGGCTCTACACAGTAGATCACTAGGCTCCAATGCTGCTCAACTTAGCTACTATCTGATAAGAGAGAAAAAGTAACAAAATATATGAGCTTTGTAACTCAGTGAGTGGATATAATATAAATACGAATGTTTTTCATAATATACTTCATTCATCTCGTGAAGAAATGGATAATTTAGACCTAAAATTAGGAAAAATAACACTTACCCATCATCCTTTCCTTCCTCTTCCTTTCTCTTTTTCTTCTTTTCTTTTCTCTTTTTCTTCCTCTTTTTCCCTTTTTCCCACTTCTTCTCGGTTTCTTGCTTCTCTGCCGGATGTGAGAAAAATCAATTAGAATGGTCTAGATTTTACTAATTAATGGGGGCATCAAGTGATAATTGCAAAGGAAGTCTCCCACCTATCATTTGATGCATAAGTAAATCCTCAACTATAAATCACATCCATCTTAAATCTCATATATTACCCATTGCAAAGTAAATCCCAAGGAAATAATTTATTTCAACTAAGTCCATATTTGCCCTTGAATTAGACAATTCAACTATTGACTTTTGACTAAAAAATATGAGATGTAACAGCATACTTTTGCAGGAGTTGGACGTAGTTTTGCAACAATGTCTTAATGAGAATTCTGTCTTCCTACAAAGCCAAAGGTTGTATATGGATTGAGAGGCTTGACTGCTGATATATTTGTCGATAATGCGGCCTATAGGAAATTCCTTTTCAACAAATTCAATATCTCCATGTTGAAAGTTTTTCTTATGTAAGTAAAAAAATTATGAGTTTGTGGACGAGCAGACAAAGAAGTTATTTTGTATTTTCGCGAATTTCATTCAAAGGGGGCGAGGAATGGGTTCTCATCCATCAACATAAAGCAGTACAAATAGTACTACCAAAGTGAAAATTTTCAGCATCAATCACAATTATAAACAATAACAAATAGACTATAAAATCCTAGACTGTAACCATAGCAATGGAAAAGGCGGCCATAGAAACTTAATTCCAGGTAATTTTGCACCCCCCAAACCTCTAGCTTCAATTTACCAACAGGTAAATTCAACTTCTTACTGGACCTAACCCGACCCGATGCGGGTTGGGTAGGTTTAGGGACCTACCCCGTCCTGCCTTGATCATGTCTTGTCCCACATTAATTGAGTATGGGGGCAGAATAAGATGACAAAAATATTCGATGGAACGGGAGTGGGAATGGCCGACACGTCTCATACCCATTTCGTTACCATCCCTGCATAAGTCTATCAATTGAGCCCAAAAAAATATTTTTTTACCACCTTATTAATAATTTCAATAAAAAAAAATAGTTCATCATCTTTTTTTCCCCTTCCCTATCCCTACAAACGATTTTAATTATTTTATGTGTAAATATATAAAGTTATCATTTTATCGTTATTGAAATTGTTAATAATATGGTCAAAATCCTTTTTTTATCAATTTACGTACTTATAGACGGAAATTGTTCATTTGTCCTCTGAAAGATTTAGAATTGTGGGTGCAATAAATGAAATTTGAGAGTAAATGTTAGAAAAATTTGAAAGGTTTGAATCAGTGTTAAAATTAGGGATAATTGCAGCAAAGGTCCCAAACCTTTCAAATTTTTGCGCACTTTACCCTAACCTTTGATTTGTGCCATAGGAGATCCCAAACCTTTCAAAAATATGCGCCGGAGGTCCATCTGGACGGATTCCGTCCAGTTGACCGTTAGTCAACCCAAAAGTCAAAATTGATTCAATTTTGACAAAATTAGGAGGGGGTAATATAGGAATTTTACATATTTTAACCCATTACATAAATAAACAAAAAAATAGAAAAAAAAAAAAAAACTCTCTCTTCCTCTCCAACAGCAGTGGCAGCCGGCACTACCACATCCTCTGTACCGGCACCACCACCGCCTGAACCAGAGGAAGAGAAACCCACGCCGCCCAAAACCAACTCCCAAGTCCATTTCTTCTATTTTCTTTACGCAATTTACTTTTCATTTGCGTGCAGGAACTCAGCAAGTTGAAATCAGCCTGAATAATGGATTTCTCAGTAGCCTCATGCTTCTCTGAAATGGTAAGATTATCCCCAGGAAACAACTCATCTTCTTCATTAAATCTGATTCCAAGTAACAACTCAATCTCAAGCTTGTGCACTTCCCCGGGCATGGAACCACCTCAAGTTTCCGTTGAACCACCGCCCAAACAGAAAAAGCCTAACAATAATTATGACTATTGCTTGCCTAATTTTGTGGGATTCTAGTATTTTCGCTGGTTTTAGGTGGGGGTTCTTTATTTGTCTGTGAGGTGGAGGCGGATGGGAATTGTTTATTCACGGCTGCGGGTAGATCGAGGATGAGGATCTGGCAGCGACGACGAGGGAGCTGAGGATGAGGTCTGTGAGGAGATTCGTGGAGGATCTGGCAGCAGTGGATGATGAGACTAAATGGATGATTGAATCGACGATTTGGCACATGTATGCACCGGATCTGAAAATCCGTTTGGGGGATTCCTGTGGTTCCTGATGTTAAGATGTTGGGGGTTGTTAGATCGGTATGCAGAGGTGGTGGTGGTGGAGTGAATATGCGGTGGTGGAGGAGGTGCTACTGCAGCGGCGGCGAAAGCTTCTTTGCGAGGAAGAAGATCAAGATGGGGGTGGGGGCATTTTTATTTATTTATTTTTAGTTTAATTGGTTTTTTAATTGGTAATAATAGTTGTGAAAATATTAATTTTAAAGTTACCATTTTGCCCTTAGTAGATTTGGTCAAAATCATTTTTCTTAGTCAATTAACGGTCAACTGGACGGAATCCATCCAGATGGACCTCCGGCGCATATTTTTGAAAGGTTTGGGATCTCCTCTGGCACAAATCAAAGGTTAGGGTAAAGTGAGCAAAAATTTGAAAGGTTTGGGACCTTTGCTGCAATTATCCCTTAAAATTATCCCTATTCTACATGCACTCGTTGCCTCGTACCATTTAAAGTTTGATGCCTCTTCTTTGCACGTGTACGTATGCTTCAACTTTTTCTATTTATAATTCCCGATTTCGCCTTTTCTTTTTATTGTGAATGAATGGAAAGATTGTACGAGTCCTTTAATAAATTATTGACCTTAGTTGTGGAAATAAGTGTTGAAAATATTGTTCAAAAGATAATAAAATTGGTTGTGGAATAAAAAAGGAACCTGAGGCCAAAATGATGAACTATGTGACCGCATAGGCCATTATGGCATGCGGTTGCATAGCCATATACCGGGACTAAAGGCCTCGTGATTGCATTAACAATGCGGTCGCATAGGCTAGATGAAGAAAATAGCCGTTTTATGGCCGCTGCTATTTGAATTTTTGTGGTTTTCATCTAATTTTGGTATCATTTCGAGAAAACTATTGAGGCCTATATATAGTTTATCAATGTTCAAAGGCAAAATAATGAATATCAATCTTGAAAATATTTTTATTCCACACATCATTGAAATAAAAAATTCCTTCATACATATTCAAAAAAAATTCCATTTTGTGTTCTTCAAGTTTTGAAGGATTTTCACTAATGCTTAAAGTGTTAAATCCTTTACAAGGATTGATTAATCTTGCTATTTCGCGTGGGTTGTTGCTAACAATTAAAAAAAAAGATTCAGACGATTGTGTAAGGAACATACCTCTTGAGACAAAATCCCAAAAATGGGTGTTTTATTGGCGATGATTTACAAGGAAATAAACAAAATGCATTCAAGGGGCGCAAGTACACGAGTACTAAAAGAAGTATTTAAAGTTAAACTAAAAAATTGAAATTACACATTCTCTGTTTAGAGTGTTTGATTCGGGGTCCTTTTCTCTATGTCTTCTCTTCCTTTTTATACTTCCTTGATAATTCATTCATGACAAACCGCTTGGAAACTGCTTGATTGCTCTATAACTACCCACTTTTTTCATGATGGCTGACTTGTCATGGAACTGCCGTCTCTAACTGTTGCCATTACTCTCGTCGTTCAACCGCCTACAACTGTGATTCTTGGATCGTGGGGTGTGATAAGGTTGCTCGATAAGCGCCTCAATGACTACTGTTCTGATAACCATATACCTCATGTTTGCTAAGATCCTGGGCAATTATAAGGTTTGGGCGAGAATAGACTCATTCACTCTGGGTGATTTTAAGGCACTCCACTAGTTCAGATCTTGGTCGTCTTGCAAGCTTGGGCGATGATGGTACCTTGTTCGTGGGCCTCCATTACATTCATTAATGGTCCTATTTGGGCCTTCAACCTGGGCTTCTTAACTGGGTTTCATCATTTGAACTACTTGATTTGGACTACACTTTTTGTATGCCAACAATTATCCCCCAATATGGCAGAATTAATACCAATTATTAATTTTTTGCCATATTCTTCCTTTGCATTTTTCGGCAATACTTGAAATTTCCAAGAATTTCAATCATTGTTTCCATTTGACTGTAACCCTTCTATAATCTAAAAAGGTGCAACGTTACGAATCCTCATAAACCCAAAAGACGCGCAACTTCCTCGCGCCATTACCTTCACATCTTTACATCGTACGTTCTATAAAGGTCACTGTTCATTGTCTTGCTTCCTCATTACGCTTTTCAAGAATCCTTCACAGCGTCTGTTTCTGCATCCAAGGCGACTTCATAATCTCATTCTGATGATTCTTTCAATTTTGAGGACTTCCAAAACCTCCTTACTAGACCGTATATAAATTTAAATTTCCTTGCACAAGCCAATGCTGACCTCAATGAATTCTATCTTCAATGATGTCGAAGCTATCAGACGAGCGGCGGTGGATCAACTATTCCCTTGCACTGAAGACCCTCCTTTTCTGAACTCCTTGCCATTGAAGCCAATTCGCGATAAAGGTATTCGCACTTGGCCAAAAACTGATCCTAGTTTTCGTAGATGGCATGCACGTATGGTAAATCATGGTCCCACCAAAGCAATTTCTGATCGTGCTAGGATTTTGATTTTCAGCGTTGCCCCAAAGTTTGACAAGAAAGTTGCTGAATCTTACTCGAGCATGCAAGGCCTTTATACTGCTTCCAATTCTGAACCTACTCATGCTGAGAGTGTAGCCTCCTTCAGGTCTGGCTCTGTAAATACGTTCTTTGTGTCCCCAGCCTGAAACCTTCTATGAGTTATCCACCACTATCGCATGAATTAGCACGTGGCAGGTCTTTGAATTTGTGTTCATTCTTTTTAACCTCATTTTATAGAGGCATGGCTTCCCTCCAATTTTAGTTAAAGAGTGACGAGTCTCCCACTGGCAGTGGGCCTCTTTAGCTTGCTTAATTGTGGTTGAGAGCCTATTTCCCACAGCTTGGTGCTCCACCAACTCCTCCCCGAACAGTCAGCTGCTATGGGCTATTCATTCATCAGTTGAGCCCTATAAATATGTCCAACAGAGACGTTTTTACATTCTTTTATACTTTGAATTCAACGCCTTCTTTCTTCCATTTTTCTCCTCATCAAATCCCTTTTTACGTACGGCCTCCTTCTACTTTAGCTGAAGTGAGCACTTCTTTGCCCATTTGGGTTCAATTTTTTGTTGGGAGAGAACTATTCCATAACATTATCACAAGAACAAATGCTAGGGCAGGGGTTGAGATATATGCTCCCCAATTTTTTGCTCGCCAACTTGGTTTTGGCCAAATGTGGCATGTTCCTCCTTGTTATTCTAAGAACTTGACAGAGCGTTTCCATACTATCAATAAAACCCAAGCCATTGACGTCCGTAATAATCTTTTGGCCAAAGGCTTCTCTTTAGCCCCTTTCAATTCTACTGCTGTCACACACCTCATTTTTGACCAACTCTGACCGTCTGTGAAACGTAGGATGTTCATAACTGATGCCAACTGTGCTTTTCATCTGTTAGATAAACCAGACACGTCTTCTATTTCTCCCATTTTGGCTACCCCTGTGTCCATCAGGAATCCTTCCTCACCTACTCGCGCTAAACGTCATATTCTTCTATATGCTTCTCCTCCTGCTAAGGCTACTATAGCCAAAGGCACTCCAGCCGCAAACAACCAGCTTCAGCATCTCCCATTTTGCAGGATGATGATGACACTCCTCTCATCCTTAGGAGAAATGTAATTGAATTTGTTTATTCACAAAATATCATTCTCCACGTACTAATGGTTTACCTGAATTTTCTAGAAGAATTTAGCCTCTCCTTCGAAGGCTTTGGTCTTGGCAACTCCTGCTTCATCGCCTCCTGCTGAAGCTGCTTCATCCAAATCAGCTGATGAAGGGACCATGTTTAAAGAAAAATCCTTAGTCCCGGAACCTTCATCGCAGCCAGATGAAGGGCTGCCGTCTTCCCAGGGCGCTGACCCCCCAAATGTCGAACCAGAAGGTAATACATATTTTGATGTTTTACCTTCGCTTCTGCTACTGTTTTCCAATTCATTGCTTCTTGAATTCTGCAGAGGTTTCCATGGACCTGCCCGTTGTGGCAGAGTCTACTTGCCCAGATAAGAGGAAGTCTCCACAGGTGGTGGAGCTAACTGATGATGCGCCGAACCTCCCAAGGTTGCTGATGAGGTAGCCTTTAGCTTCACTTTTATTTTCACTTTGTTCATTGCAGTGAAAATACTAAATGTTGGCATTTTTCCTTACAGGGTACCGACGCCATTGTGCGTTCCATCCGAGACTTGTTTACTTCTTGGGAATAAGTAAGGACGTCCTGCCCTTCTACCACCAGTCATCCTACTGCTACATCTTCTGCTTTTTTGGAAGAAAATATGAAGACTCTCAAGCAATCAGTGCTTGAGTATATTTCTTTCATGGACATGGATATCGGTAAAGCTAGTACTGCTAGACAAAAGGACAAATTTGAGCTTTTGAGTACGAAATTGGCGCAGGCACACACACTTCCGTCGCTAAATGTTTCTTCTGATTTTAGAGCGACATTGAAGGCTATTCATTCTGAGATCCTTTCCTTGCTAGCCAGTAATGTCAAATTGAAGGTCAAGAGTACTCAGTATCTTCGTGCTGCCTCTGAAAGGGAATCTTTACTTTAAGAGATTGATAAAGCCAAGGCTGAACTAGACGAAATCTCTTCTGAAGTTATGGTTGAAGATTCCTTGATGATAAGTTTGGCTACAGAGATGAAGGAACTTCAAGCAAAAATGGATGACTGCAGGGCTAGGATGGCTGCCAAAAAAACACAATGCTTCCCAAGGAATATAGCGAACCAAGTCTTTGGTTGAACGTTACAAAAAAATTGGAGGTTGATGACAACGTTGTGGTTGAAGTATCTATCACCTCTTCTAGACAGAACGAGGATTGGGTAAGGTTTAGGGAACAGATGCGTTCAGCTTGGGGCGGATTGTAATTAAGATATCTAATGCCTTTACTTTCCTTTTGTAATTTCGCACTGGATGTTATTGCTAATTTTGAATGTAACGGCATCCATTGTCATTAATGAACAACTATTGTATTTACTTGCTCATTAATTGACGTTTTCCTTAATCGTCAAACCCCAAAGCATTAAATTGCCTTATGCTAAAACTCACATATATTCTTCCTTGATATTCCCATATCTTTTTCCAAGACTTTGAGCGATTAATTTATGTTACCAAGCACGTATGTGGCCGTTCATATTTTGTCATTTCATCTTCACGCCTCTATAAATGCGTATATATTTTGCACTTATCATCTTTATTTCCATTCTTTTCTTCCAAAAGACTATTTTGCTGCCATCGTTTGGCATTTCATACAATTGATCAAACACTCCCCTCTTTGATAGAAATGGATCAATTGATCTACCCAATTTGCTATCTATCTTGACATCGCATTTGGTATGGGAGATATAGGAAATGTTATTTGGCCAATGAACGTCTTCTCAGCTTCTCCCTTCATGTTCTCCGTAAGGAGTTCAATGATGGAATGTGATTTGAGGATATCGTTCAGGCCATTTAGCTTGCTGAGAGTGCTTCTCAGCCTCCTTACCTGATATTGCAGCAATGCAATTAGACAGGCGGTTTGAGAGTGTCTCTCAGCCTTTTTGCCTGTTGAGAGTGCTTCTCAGCCTCTCTGCCTGCCATTGCAGCAGTGCGATCAGGACGGCGATCAATGCCAGTTCACCCTCTTACTTAACGATCGACCGAAGGAATATTCTGCTCACGATTGTAGCTTATAGAGCATTTAGTACTTTGTATCTCACAATTTGTAATGGGTATTTGATAATAAAGGAATTTATTTGAACATATTTCGTTCTTATCTTATTTATTTACAATCGCTCAACGCAATTATATTGATTATAGTTTTATTTGTTCACTTTCCCATAAGGAAGGAACATACTTTTTTAAGTATTTGCCATTAATGAATCTCATGTGCTTGGTGCCATCTAAATCTTCTAAACGATAGGCTCCATTAGGCAACACACTGTTTACTTTATACGGTCTTTCCCAATTGGGCGATCACTTGCCATACTTTGGATCTTTGCTATCCAAAGGAAGTATTGTTTTCCAAACTAACTCACCCAGACTAATAAATTTGGCTATAACTTTTTTATTATAAAATTTATCCATTCTTTGTTTTTGAACTTGCAATCTCTCTAGGACGTCCAATTTTAATTCGTCCAATTCTAATAAGTTTTGAACTAATGACTCGGTATATTCACCATCACCTAACTTATGTTGCAAACACACTCTAAATGATTGCACATTGATCTCCATATACAAAACAGCCTTATGTCCCTAAGTAATTTGAAAAGGAGTAACTTCGGTACTTGACCAATGCGACGTCCTATAGGCCCATAAGGCCTTGTTTAGACATTCGTGCCAATTTCTTGCATTTTCATCTATCATTTTTCTTATAATATTTTTTAGAATCTTATTAAAAGATTTTGTCTATCCGTTGGATTGAGCGTAATACGGCGTGGAGTTTACTAACTTAACTCCAAACTCGCTCAAAAACTCCTTCACTTGATCTCCATTCAAGGAGGTTCCGTGATCCACCATCAAAGTTTGTGGAATTCCAAATCTATAAATAATATGATCACGGATAAATTCTATGACACTCTTCTGAGTGATCTCCTTTAAAGGTATCGCTTCTACCCACTTAGTGAAAAAATATGTTGTAACTATAACAAATGTATGTTGCTTGGACGATGGGGGATAAATTACCTATCAAGTCTATCGCCCAACCCTTGAACGGTCATGGTTTGATAATGGGTGTCATTTCTCTTGCTGACGCTCTTTGTATCGGACCATGCTTTTAGCATGCTAAACAACTCTTCGCATATTGAACACATGATTCTCCCATCTTGGGCCAGAAATATCCATTCCTAATAATCATCATCTCATCCTTTGGCCGGCTTGATGAGCTCCACATATCCCTTCATGCACCTCAGCCATGATCGTTCGGCTTCTTGCAAATATACCATCAAAGCGTTTTTTGAATAACTCTTCATCTATCAATGTATAGTTTAGCAAACGCAACTTCATTTTTCTACTACCTTCTTTATTAGGTTCTTTGAGGAACCTTTTAATCTTCATTCTCCAATCTATTGCATCTCCATCTTGTATGCAATGAATTTCGATCCTTCTCGCCCTTCTTTGGACTACGGGTAATATTACTCCATATTCACAAGTAGATTCCCAATTTAAAACCTTTGAATACCCTGAGGCCATTTGAGCCAGCTCATTTGCTATGCCATTATATATCCTATTGACACATTGAAGCTCTACTTGGTCGAATTCTTCCAATAATTATTGGGCGATTTCATATTGACTTATAATGGAATCACTTTGACATTTAAAATCACCAATCAATTGGTGAAAAATTACCAATTGAGAATCGCCCCTAACAATCACATTATTTATCTTCATATCTATCATTAATTCTAAGCCCACAATTAAGGCTTCATATTCGGCTTGATTGTTGGTACACATCCTATCCAAAGTGAATGCGAATTTGTAACAAATCCCTAAAGGATTTATCAATGCTACTCCTACCCCGGAACCTTTAGAAGTTTTTGACCCATCGAAATATAAAACCCAAGGTTTTAATTCGAATGAATCGATTTCTAATTCAATCTCTTCAGTCATGTCAAGGCATGGATGATCGGCTAGAAAATTAGCCAAAGCCTGATTTTTTACTCCCTTTTGGAGTATGTATTGTATTTCGAACTCTGACAATGCTAAAGTCCAAAGGCCTACCCTTTGGTGTAAAATAGGGCGAGAGAACATATACTTAACCAAATTTACTCTTGAAATCAAATAAACGGTTACAGGCCGTAAATAAGCCCTTAGTTTTGTACATGTGAAATACAATGCAAGATGATAAGTGTGTTTTGCACACTTATTTAGGTCACAAAATATGAAAAATTATTGATGTATATGTCGAAATATGACTTAATTCGATATAATTTGTATTTGCAGGATTACATTGATGGATGAAATGAAGAGTATGAGAAAATGAACGAAAAAGGACCAAAATGGAAGAATATGAAACTCCGAGGACCAAAATGCAATTATTCAAAAGATGACCCGAATGGCGAATCAAGCATGGAATTGAGCTAAGTAACACATTGTGATATCATGGGATGTTAGAAGAAGAATGAGAAGAAATCAAGGCCAAAAGGTGGATGAAACAAACTTGGGGACCAAAGTGAATCAAAGGAAAAATAATTTCTACCATGCAGTCGCATGGTAGAAAGTCCATGCAATCGCACAAGCATTTACAGGAGTTGAACAGTGAAAATTTTGTATAACCATGTTGTCGCATGGGTTTATACCATGCAGTCGCATGGTTCATTCTGGACGCAAATTTTCTGATTTCCTTATTTGAATCAAACACTTATGGTAACGCATCTAGGACTTCTTTATAACTTTAATCTCGTCCAAAAAGAGGGGCTACGCATTCTTAGAGAGAAAAATACCATTAAAGAGCAAAGAAAAGGGCGAGAACAAGGGATTTCATTCAAAATTCAAGATTTCAACCCAATTCTTAGTTTTTGGGTGATGTTTTCTCTTTATTATTTTTATTGTTCTTTTATTTTATTCATATTAGGCTAGACTTTTCATGTGCTAGGTGAATGATGAACCTCGCATTGTGATCTTTTAATTTTTATTTTGCAATTTGATATTCCAACATGTTTGATGGGTGTTGAATGATTTATATACACTTTCTTGCATCCATGATTATAGTACACAATAATTGTGTGAGTTTGGATTGTTTATTTTATGTATTCGAAAGAAGGGAAATAAACTCAACAAGGTATAAATCATCATTTTGTTCATAAATGATAGAAATATACCGATATGCATTACGTGAATCTTCAAGTGTTTACAAAACGTCATGCATTCTTGTATATTGCATTTGTCATAGAAATATAGTCAAATGGTATGTGAGAATATGTTCAATTCTACTCGAAAGAGATTGTTGAATACGTTAGAAATATTGATTTTTCAACTAATTCATCGTGTTATCAAATTGTGAAATAGGAGTTAAAAGTGAACTTACTTGGTGATTCGGGATCCTAGTACGCTTTTTCATACATTAATTTCTTCAACTTTTGCATTCAACCATTATATTTGCATTTAGTTCGTAATTTTAGTTTAATTTACATATTAGTCATATTTTAATTATAAAATTCAAATCATCAACTATCTTGAGTTAAATAGATTCGGTTAAGGTCGCGATAATAGAAATCAAGTTAAATCAATCATCGTGGGAACGATACTCAAAATTCTTGAATTTTCACTTTATTACTTGTTAACGAACTGTGCACTTGCGGTGATTTACAAAGCGAACATATTTTCGTGAACAAGTTTTTGGCGCCGTTGTTGGGGATTGAGTATTAATTTGGTTTTTGTTATTTGGACACTAATTCGAACTTGTTTGTTTTTATTTTAGTTTACATATTATTTTCTGTTTAGTTTGTTTACTTAGGCTGAGTTAAGTGATACTATTTTTCGCCTCTTCAGGTATTGCATGCGAAGATCGATCAGCTGTGAATTTACTTCAAGCTGATTTGGAAATTGAACGAACTTTTCATCGCAGACGGTGGGAAGCAAGAGAAGCACGGCAAGAAACTCACGGACAAATACAAATGGCTGAGCAACAACTGGAACAGAGAGTAAATCCTGCAGCTCCAGCCAATGCTGAAGCACAATATGATGGGAATGCTTTGCTTGGGGATTTTTTGGCACCGTTCGTCATTCAAAGCCAATCCAGCATTTTTTACCCACCATTCGAACAACCAAACTTTCAACTAAAGATAAATGTCATCCAACTCTTTCAGAATGGACATCAATTCTACGGGACATCCAACGAGAATCCACATACACATGTATCCCATTTTCTGGATATGTGTCAACATTTCAGATACCAAGGGATATCAGAAGATGCAATCAGACTGAGGCTGTTCCCACACACTCTTCAGGATAAAGCATTTGAGTGGCTTGATTCACTCCCAGTAGCAAGTATAACTACTTGGAATGACTTGGCTCATAAATTCTGCACCAAATACTTCTCACCGGCCAAAGTGGCGAGATTGAGGCATGACATATCAATTTTTAGCCAAAATGAAACTGAATCATTTGATGAAGCTTGGAACAGGTTCAAGAGCATGCTAAGGAAGTGTCCTCAACATGGGTTCGACAAGACAACACAAATCAGATTCTTCTATGTAGGACTAACTCCAACTTTCAGAAGCATGGTGGATTCTTCATCAAATGGCTCCCTAACCACTAGGTCAATCGAAGGAGCTTGGGACTTGTTCGAAAAAATGACTAATACCTCAGCCATGTGGTCTTCAAATAGAGTGGGTATAAAGAAAGCAGCTGGAGTGTATGAGGTAGATACCTATTCGGCATTATCTGCAAAGATTGACTCCTTATTTCACAAAATAGAGGGCATAACACAGACTGTGAATTCAGCACAAGTGAGGAAACCAAATTGTGAAGAATGTGGAGCAGAATATAGTACAGATGAATGTCCTATCCTTACACAAAGGATAGAATAGGTGGACTTTGCTCAATGGGGTCAACGTCAACAAAACAACCCTCACTCTGAAACATACAATCCGGGATGGAGAAATCATCCAAACTTCTCTTGGGGTGGAAACCAGAATCACAATCAGAATCATAACCGGGCGCAAGGGCAGTTTCAACAAGAGAAGAAACCTCAGTTGGAAGACATGTTTGCAAAATTCATGAAAAAACTGATAAATACATGGAAACCACTAATCAATTCATGAGGAAGACTGAAACGAATCTCCAAAATCAGGGTGCAGCTATTAGGAACCTGGAGACTCAAGTGGGACAATTTGCTCTTTCTATGACAGGAAGAGTACCTGGTGCACTGCCAAGCAACACAGAAATAAATCATAAGGAGCATGTTCAAGCCATTACTACAAGAAGTGGAGTTCAACTGCCTGAGATACATGTAAAAAGGCCAAGTGCAAATACAGAACAAGTGGAATCTTCTGAAAAAGAGAATGAGAAGCAGGTTGACAACACCAAGAAGCCATCAATAAGAGAAAGCCTAGAACAATCACAACAAATGCCAGATAAGTCAATAAATCCCTATGAGCCACCCATTCCATTCCCACAACGGTTGAGGAAGTATCAATAGGAGCAACAATACAAGAAATTCCTCAAAATTTTCACGAAACTCCATATAAATATCCCATTTACAGAAGCACTGTTCAAAATGCCTGGCTATGCCAAGTTCCTGAAAGATATTCTATCCAAGAAATGAAAGCTAGATGAACATGAGACAGTGATACTAACAGAGGAGTGCAGAGTTGTAATTCTTTGCAATTCTTTTTTGTTGCTAGGTGATTTGGCCTCTAAAAAGGCCTTCGCTTTATATTTATCGAGTTCAATCCCCCTTTTGTGTACTAGGAAACCAAGGAAATTTCTTGCATTAACAGCAAATGCACATTTTAAGGGATTCAATTTTAGTTTGGGAGGTGCTACAAGTACATCGGGGTGTACATAAGGGTGTCCATAATGGACACCCGACACCTCCCAATTGGATGAAGTACAGGTGGGGTCGGCACTTCATCAAATAGGGAGGTGACATGGACACCCTTATGTACCCCCTAATGTACAAGTAGCATTTTTCTTTTAGTTTATATTGCCTCATTCGTTCAAATGAACATCTCAGTTGTTCAAAATGGTCCTCTTCTTTAATGGACTTGACCACTATATTATCTACATACACTTCAACAAACTTGTCTATCATATCATGAAAAATTAAGTTCTTCTCTTTGATAAGTCGCCCCTGCATTTTTCAGGCCGAAAGACATAACTACCCATTCAAAACATCCTAGAGATCCAGGGCCTCTAAAGGCAGTTTTGTGTATGTCTTCCTCAACTTCGTAAATTTGATTGTTCCTAAATACCCATCCATGAAGGAATATATCACGTGTCCGACAGTCGAGTCTACTAAAGAATCTACCGTAGGCATTGGATACTCATCTTTGGGCGTGGCTATGTTTAGGTTTCTAAAGTCTATGCACACCCTTAATTTACCATTCTTTTTTAGTACTGACACGATATTGGACAACCACTCGACATATTTGGCTGTTCTAATAAAATCTGCTTTTAGTAATCGCTCTATTTCTTTCTTAATTTCAGGAAGTACATTAGGAGCAAAACGCCTAGGAGGTTGCTTATGTGATTTAAAATTTAGCTTGGTTGGCAATCTATGTTCCACCAAATTTCTATCTAAATCATGCATATGTTCATATTCCCAAACAAAACAATCTTTATATTCCTTTAATAAAGCGATTAATTTATCACTAACCTCTTGATCGAGCATCTGGCTGACGAACGTTGGGCGATCTTCCCCTTCATCGCTAATATTCACTTTAATCAGAAGGTCTTGTGCTTGAGCGTATCCAGGCTTGGTGATCCTTATTACTTCATCGTCCATGTCCCTTATAGGCACTTCCTCTTCTAAACAATCCACCTTGTTCACTTCTCGGCCAATACTTGTTCCAACTCGAACACTGCCAATTTGTCTCCCAACGCTTTTAAGGCTGCTTCTTCTTTCGTCTTGTCTTTACATTCTTTATTGAAAGCCATTAACTTGGCTTTGATGGATTGAACATCGGACATTTGCCCTTGTTGCTTACAACTCATTTAAAACTCCTTGATTACCTTTTTGCAATTACTGGCTCCTCCAGGGCCACTATATTTGGCCTCATTTGACTGAACATTTCAGTGAGTGCATCTACTGAAAATGGATCTTCGCTCTGTGCAATAATTTGAGTTTATTCTTCATCTCGGACTACCCTGACAGGTCCATAATTTCCTTCGTACATGAACCTTTCCACTGAGTTTGCTTCTGCGACGAAATGTCTATGATCTGCCTGCACCACTTCTGCTTCACCCTTGTCATTCCAAAAAATCAGGCATTGACGGAGTGATGAAGGTATGCAGTGACTTCCATGTATCCAGTCCCTTACTAGTAACACATTGTAACTAGTAGGACCATCTATTACGAAGAAGACCGTGGTCCCAGTAGTTGTCCCTACAGTTATGTCCAGTGGCATAACTCCTTTAGCCGAAGTTGCTCCTCCATTGAAACTTGTGAGGATGACTTCTGTTGGAATCATATCACTTTTTGTCTTTGCAAACTTCCTCATCATTCTAGACGTGATGGTGTTTATAGCTGCTCCGTTATCAATGAGTATTTTTGCCACAGGTATACCGTTGACCAAGGCCTTCACATACAATAACCTCAAATGCTTAGTCAATTTCATGGCTGGTCTTTTAAATATAACATTCTCAGCAGCATCTATTTCCACTTTCTATTTGTCCTCTGCTGAATCATTTCCTCATGATAATTCAACATGCAAAATGTCACACTGAACTTCTTCTTCTTGAATTCTCTCTTTACTATTCCCTAAAGTTTCTTCTCAGTTACCCAACCTGTGGGAGGAGACAATATTCTTGGAAGTGATCCATAATTTTCAGAGTGAGGTACTCTCATTTTTCTCTTGGATGTCCCATACAGCACATAATAATCGAAAGAACGCCCAGATGGTTCTCCCAACAAATCCACTTTACGAACTCCCTCTTGATGTAGTTGCTTCAACAGAGTATTGCGCAATACTCATCTCTTTCTTCTCTCTGCTACCAGATTAATTTCATCTTCAATATCCATCATACCATCATCATCTTCCTTATTGTATACCCCTCTAGAAGTTTGGCCTTCTTCACATTCCAGCACACATATTTTCCCTTCATTATCCTCTCTTTCTTCCTCTTCTTTCTCTTTGTTTTTGAACTCATTGGCTAATAAATAGTTATTAGCCATGACAGGAGGTAACATACCAAACTGAATAGTAAGGAGCTGATCTGGATCTTCTTCACCCTTCTATCTCGCTCAAACTTTGATCTCCCAGAAGAACTTTCTGACAGTTCTTCCATTGATTCACCTGTACCAGTCTCTTCACTGTCTTCGAGAACATTTTGATTGGCCACCTCGAGTAGTTTGGGCACCTTAGGACGTGGCAATACCTGTTGTTATCTCATCATTCGTCCATAATTCCGTTGAAAACACCTTTGTTGGGTTCTAGTCATTTCATGATACCCTTCCTGCATTATGCTGGAATGAATGCCATACATTTGGTTGGCGAGGTTGCGGCCTAAATGTCCTCACATTATTCACTGGCCTGAACTGCCTCTCAAAAGACGGTTCTTTATAGAATGATGTACCTCTCCCTCTAACAAGCGGAGTGTTTGGGACAAAATCAAAGGCGTTGGCGATGTTGCCCTACTCTTGTTTTCTCTGTTTTTTTACTCACTTCTCATTTACATCTTGCACACAGAACGTTTTCATCCTTTCTAGGCTCCTTCCCTTTGATACTTTCAAAAACGCTGGGATGTGGCCCAGGGTCTTCTTCCTTGTCGTCGATAACCAATTTGAATCTTGGTAACTTATTTTTAAAAGCAGTCGTCACCATGTTTACCCCAAGTGGCTGTGGGAAAGGGTTTTCATCCACTGACATCTTCTTCTTATCATCGAACGTAATTTGTCCTGATTCAATAACATCCTGTAACACATGGTGAAAAACCAGAAAATTGTTAGTCAAATGTGACCATGCATTATGCCACTTACAATATTTTTTACCCTTAATTTGTTCAGGGCTTGGCAATTTATGTTTATCGCTCAACGTTATCTGCTTATCCTTATATAGTTTATCAAATATAAGGTCAGCTTTGGTTACATCGAATGAGAACATCCTAGCATTTTTGTTTTCATCTTTTATAGGCTCGTCCTTACCCGACGCTCTAGACTTGACCATTATAGGACAAGCATACACATCTTCTTTAATTAATTCGGTCAAACACACTTCGATTTGATTGTAATATTCATCATTAATGGTATGAACATCAAAATATGGGTCTCTATAATAAGTTCCCTTACTAAAAAAATTGCATTTGCTCTTCTTCTCTTATTAATCGTTCATACCTAATCACGTTTGCGCTCAATTGGAAAAGATCAGGAAATTTCATGTCTTGAAATTTCTTTTTCAAATCAAAGTTTAGACAACTTTAAGCAATTTTGACAAACTCTTTTTTAGGCAAAGGTACAAAACATCTACTTCTTGCTGTCTTGAACCTTTGAAGGAAACCTTCTGCCCATTCATTTGGCATTTGACATAGATTCGCCAAAACAGTCAAGGTAACTTCAGATTCAGTCTTATAAAACTGAGCATGAAACAATTGTTCCAGTTGTTGCTATGTTTGAACGAAATTTGCTGGCAAATTGATGAACCGGAGAAAGCTACTCCTGTTAATGAACTAGGGAACAACCTCATTTTATGGTAGTCAGTCACTTCACCACTTTGCAGTGTGAATCGCCATATGTGTTCTAGAGTAGACACTTCTCCTAAACCAGTGAATAATGAGAATTCTGGCACCTTATACCCTCTAGGCCATGGATATGCTTGGTCTACTCATTCAGGATACGGCTTTATATAAGTCGACCTAATGATAGGACGTATCCCAAAAGCCATTTGATCCTGTACTATTTCCATAATTTGATTCCTCAACAGGACGTTGGGGTCATATGGAATTCCTACAGGTTGGTTGACTGGTCGAGTTACCTAAGGCCTAACATTTGGACCTTGGTTGGCGACAAAGTTTCCATTGTTTGGGACATTGTTACCGTTAGCCTGAGTATTTATTTCATCATTAACATACAGGGTATTCTGTCCATTATTCAGGACATTTTCTCTTATATTTAGGTTATTCCCCAAGTTTGACGTACCGTTACCATTATTCAAATTTGTCACTACACCGCCCTCTTGGTTTGAAGTAGACGGACCAAAAGGTGGTTCTATCCCTTGATTTGGACTTAGGACTGGGGAATTATGCCCTACAATCGTCCTAGTTTGAAAGTGGTTTACAACAGGCACAACTGGCTGACATATTTGGCCTACTAACTTGTTCATTATTTCATTTAATGTATTCAGTTGTTTGGTCATGTTGTCATAATGTGCATTCCCATTCTGGGTAAATCTTTCCATATTATGAACATTTCGTAGATTTACCTGTTCAACAACATCCTGTGTGAGTTCTCCAAGCAATGCACACATGATTCGAGGACTCAACTCTATCATTGGTTCGTAACGACTGTGACTGCTTTGACTCTGTCCTTCTGTTCGTGGAGAGTTTGTTACTCCTCATATCGCTCGATCACAGACTAGACTTCTCTCTGACTTGCTGGTTTCTTATCAGACTTATGAGGCATATTGTTTCACTTTTTGTATCATCAAACACCAAACACCAATGTCCCACTGGGCGTGCCAAATTGTTTCGCGCGGGTTGTCGCTAACAATTAAAAAAAAGGATTCAGACGATTGTGTAAGGAACAGACCTCTTGAGATAAAGTCCCAAAAATGGGTGTTTTATCAGCAATGATTTACAATTGGAAATAAATAGAACGCTTCCAAGGGGCGCAAGCACACGAATACTAAAAGAAATGTTTAAAGTTAAACTAAGAAATTAAAATTACATATTCTCTATTTAGAGTGTTTGATTCGAGATCCTTTTCTCTATGTCTTCTCTTCCTTTTTATACTTCCTTGATAATTCATTCATGATAAATCGCTTGGAAACTGCTTGATTGCTCTATAACTACCCACTTTCTTCATGATGGCTGACTTGTCATGGAACTGCCGTCTCTAATTGTTGCCATTACTCTCATCGTTCAACCGCCTACAACTGTGATTCTTGGATCGTGGGGTGTGATAAGTGTTGACCTATGGTTGATCATGACCTTAATGTTTTGATTATAACAAACAAGTCCATCTTGTTTACTAACAAATTGAATTGAGTGTTTAAGCCTTCAAAATTATAAAGATTATTATTCACACTCAAATGAAGTACAAGTGAAGGTTAAACGAGCATTCAAGACAAATCATTCGAGACAATAGTGATTTTCATACGATAATCAAATTGGAACTTAACATAATTGCAAATCAAGATACAAGTCAAAGAGAGGCTCGAAGAGATCAAGAACATTGAAGATAGAGTTATTTATCGAACCTCGTTTATATATGTAAAGGTATAACTCGTCAATGTTTAGTAAGTGCATAAGCTCAAATATTTCTCATAAATTCATTATCAAAAATCTTGAAAAATCATTTTCAAACGTCCCTTAAAAGATCACACTTCAACTTTCAATCAAAAAGTTATACTCCGATTTTCAATCTCATATTGGGACAGATTTTTGACATGGAAGATGATCTAATTTGAAGATGATTTCTGAAGCAAAGTTGTAGCCCTTTGAGTTAGCTTTCCAACCCATTTTGAATCACCTTAATCGGACATCGGGATAAAAAGATATGAGCAAAATACTGAAAGCTGTCCGGCGAGACTGTCGTACCGGACGTCCGATACGATTTTACCGGACGTCCGGTAAAATCGATTTTTGGCCAAACGGTCATATTTTCAACGGTCTGATTTCTGACAAAAAATAACGGATACTTGATCGTCCGGTAGATCCGTCCGGTTGGACAAATTTTTTTGACAGTTTTTGTCTATAAATACCAACTCTCTTTCCATTCAATTTGAACACTTATTAGAGATATTTTGAAGAGTTTTTTTGTTGAAAATCTATTGAGCTTACATTGATTTATCTTTCACTTCATCTATTACAAGAATTTCTTGATTGATCCAAAACTTGATTTATCCATTTCATCAAGAAATCAACTTTGCAAGAAAACTTTAGAACTCATCTATTTTCTATCTTGATAAAGGTTTTCTTTGCCAACACTTATTAAAGTGTAAATCTCTCTTTATACTTAACTTGTTATTATTTGTTAAGAGAGATTAATTGGTTGAAAACTTTGATATATTGAGCCAAACTATTTCATTATCATTCATTCATCAAAGTTTTCCAACATAACACTCGAGCTTTATCATTTGCTATCTATTGAAGTGTTTGCCTTCTTCTCTTCTTGTTCACAACTTTGAATTTATCATTCATTAAGAAGAGAAGATTTCAATTGTAAAATTCATTTGAATTGTGGGTCGTGTTGAAGTCCCTTAAAGATCAACATTGTAAAGGATTGGTGCGCCTTGTTGTAAGTCACCGTGTGGGTCATATTGAGGTCCCGTAAAGCTCAATAGTGTGGGTCGTGTTGAGGTCCCGAAAAGCTCAACATTGTAAAGGATCGGTACTCCTTGTTGTAAGTTACCATTATAGTAAAATTGGCCTTGCTCGTGACGGAGAGCTTGGTAACGGGGGACGTAGATCATTGCATTGGATCGAACCTCCATAACATATCGTTTGCACTCTCTATCCCTTTTACTTATCGCTTTTATATTTGTGCTTATTATTTGAATTAATCTATTTAGCTTTTACTTGGTTGAATTTAGATTAATTCTTCGAAAAAGTTTCAAAAACCAATTCCCCCCCTCTTGGTTAGTTATTCTTGGGCTAACAATAAGGTTGCTCAATAACCGTCTCAATGATTGCTGCTCTGGATAACCATAAGCTAAGATCCTGGGCAATTTGAAGGTTTGGGCGAGAATAGGTTCATTCACTCTGGGCAATTTTAAGGCACTCAACTTGTTTAAATCTTGGGCGTCTTGCAAGCTTGGGCGATAATGGTACCTTGTTCGTGGGCCTCCACTGCATTCATTAATGGTCCTATTTGGGCCTTCATCCTGGGCTTCTTAACTGGGTTTCATCCTTTGGATTACTCGATTTGGGCTACACTTTTTGTATGTCAACACCTGCAGACCATTTGTCATAATCCCTTTAAGCATAATTTTCAATCCAAGAGGGAACAAATATAGTTTGAGGATAACAGTTTCGTGTGCGGGCCTTCTTTTTCATGTTCTCATTGATTTTTCTTTTTGTTTTCTCCAATTTTCTGGTTTTTTTGTTATTTGCTTTCATCTACATACCTCTTTGTGCACCTTATATATTTTTCAACAATCTTAAAGTATATCTTGCGCAATGGAGAATGAAAGCATTATTGCGACGATCAAGTGGATGAATCAAGATCTTGTTCGATTGGATCGCTTTAATGGAACCAACTTCGCAAGATGGCAAGATAAATTGAAGATATTTTACATCCTTGATCCGGATTTGGCACCATTACCGGAACCAACAAATGGAGATTCTGATTCCATGAGAGCCGAAAGATAAAAGCAACAAGAAGATGAACTCATATGTCGTGGTCATATTCTCAACGCTCTATCAGATAGGCTATATGATCTTTGCATCAATATTTCATCGGCAAATAAAATCTGGAAAGCTTTAGAAAGTAAGTACAAAGTTGAAGAAGAAGGTACAAAGAAATTTTAATTTCAAAGTACTTTGGTTTTAAATTTCTTGAGAATATTCTCCTTCTTTCCCAAATTCATGAATTACAAGTGCTTGTCAACAAGTTGAAGACGGTCAAAATTGAGATTCCAAAAACTTTCCAAGTAGGAGCAATTATTGCAAAACTTTTCGAAACTTGGAAAGGATATTGGAAAAAAATCATGCATAGTTCCGAAGAGTATTCTTTAGAACAATTGCAAAAAGCCAATGCCGTGGAGAAGACCAAGCCTCTAATAAATCCAACAAGAAAGTCTTCAAGGAACTTTAAAAAGTTCAAGAAAAAGACCCAATGTGGTTGTTTCATGTATGAAAAGCCTGGACATTATGCAAAAGAATGTCGACACCGAAAAAGAAACAACTCGGAAGGAAAAGTGAACTCCATCAAGGAAGACAACATTGTGGGCACCGTAAGCGAAATTAATGCTATCAAGGGAAAGGTTCCCGGTTTGTGGTATGATACATGTGTGACCGTACATGTATCATATAATAAATCATTGTTCAAAACATATTATGAAGTTGATGGAAATCAAGATATTCAAATGAGTAACGAAGTTCTTTCCAAGGTGGTTAGACAAGGAAATGTAGAGATCATCTTCACTTCCAGCAAGAACTTTACCTCGACAAATGTGCTAAATGTTCCCAATATGAATAGGAACCTGGGCATAAAATGTGTTTATGAATTCGGTTAACTTGTACTATCCCTAAATGTTGAAAAAATGCTATTCTTGTGAATGAATGGTCAGATTATGTACCGTTGACAAATTGATTATTAATAAAGTTGATTTTGTTTATATTTTTTATTCATTTACATTATGGCATGCTAGATTAAGTCACATAGGTAAGAGTACCATGAAAAAATGTTAAAATGTGACTTAATAACATATAATGAAAATGATGCATTTAAATGTAAAACATGTGTAGAATCTAAAATGACTAAGAAGTCTTATCAAAGTATAAAAATGACTTCTAGTATTTTAGAATTAATTCATAAGGATATATGTGAATTAAATGACATGATGACTAGAGGAGAAAATTGGTATTTTATTACATTCATTGATGATTTCATTAGATATACATATGTTTACTTGATAAAGCATAAACATGAAACATTTGACATGTTTAAAGTATATAAAAATGAAGTTGAGAATCACCTAAGTAAGAAAATAAAAGCACTAAGAAGTGATTAAGGAGGTGAGTACTTTTCTAGTAATTTTAACTCGTTTTGTGAACAACAAGACATAATTCATCAATGTTCTGCAACTAGGACACCCAAACGAAATGATTTGGCTGAAAGAAAAAATAGAACTTTAGTTGAAATGATAAATGCCATGTTGATTTATTCTAAGTTTCCATTTAATTTATGAAGTGAAGAATTATTGAGTGCATGTAGGATATTGAATAGAATTCCTTCAAAATTTAATAAGGTTTCTCCTTATGAATTATGGAAATGAAGAAAACCAAACATTGGATACTTCAAAGTGTGGGAGTATCTTGCTTGTTGTAAGAACACTAACCTTAATAGGACCAAGGGATATCAAATGTGCCTTTGTTGGATATGCTAGTAATATCAAATCAAATAGACTGTTAAATTTGGAGACCAATGTGATTATTGAATCCAATGATATGGAGTTTTTTGAGAATTCACTGTCTTCAGATAATGAATTACGGGAAACTCATAGAGAGATTCCTAACTTTAGTGGAACACAAGATGAAATATCTTGTAAATATGTTAATGAATCTAGTGAACATCGAAGAAGTAAAAGAACTTGAATTGGGAAGTCTTTAGGACCAGATGAAATTGACTCTCAACTTATTTCGTTTTACCTAGTAGAAGGAAATGAAAAGAATGTTGTAAGAACAATTCCTTTTGTTCTATAAGTGGAAACCGATCTTAAAATTTATAGAGAAGTCATGAATTCTTGAGATAACATTTTTAGAAAGATGCAATTAAGGATGAAATTGATTAATTATGTCAAACAATACATGGGAACTTGTTGATTTACCACCGAATCCGTTTCTATTGGATGTAAATGGGCGTTTAAGGAGAAAGTACAATGTTGATAGTTTTCTTAATACCTTTAAGGCTAGACTAGTAGTAAAAGGTTATCGACAAAAAGAAGGAATATACTATTTTGATACTTATGCACCAGTAGCTAGAATAATATCAATTAGCATATTATTCGCATTAGCTTCTATACATGACTTGCATGTTCATCAAATGGATGTCAAGACGGCATTCTTGAACGGGATCTCGATGAGAAGGTTTATATGGAACAACCTGGAGGGTTTGCTCTACCCGAAATAAGGTGTGTAAATTAGTAAAGTTATTATACTGTTTGAAGCAAGCTTCTAAGAAATGGCATGAAAATTTTGATTTAGCCGTCATTTCTTTTGGTTTTAAACATAATAGTGTAGATAAAAGTTAGTATTCTAAAGTATGTGATGATTATGTGATATTTATTTGCTTATATGTTGATAACATATTGATTTTGAGTAATCACATATAGAGAATAAAAGAAACGAAGAGGCTTATATCTTCCACATTCAAGATGAAGGATCTTTGACAACTGGATACCATTTTAGGTATCAAAATTACTAAAACTAGTGGGGTTATCATTTAAGTCAATCACATTATATCCAATGTAATAAATAAGTTCAAACATTTGAACATGAAAGAATATAGTACCCCTCTTGATCCAAGTTCAAAACAAATAAAGAATTATGGAATGGCAGTTGCTCAATTGGAGTACCCAGATGTTATAGGGGGTCTAATGTATGCATTTCATTGCATAAGACCGGACATAGTATTTACAATTAGTAAGCTTAGTAAGTTTACTAGTAATCCGAGCAATGACCATTGGAAGAGTTCACGGATATTTAAAGAAAACCAAGAACTTATGTCTATAATACACTAAATTTTCAGCTGTATTTGGAAGGATTTACATATGCTAGTTGGATATCTAACATGAGTGAAAGTAAATCTACTTCAAATTAGTTGTTTACTCTTGGAAGAAGAGTTGTTTATTGGAAATCAAATAAACAAACATGTATAACACACTCGACTATAAAATCTAAATTTGTAGCACTATCAGAAACTGAGAAAAAAGCTGAGTGGCTTAAGGATCTACTCTATGAGATTCCTTTGGGACTAAAGATTACATCATCAATATCTATCATGTGCGATAGTCAAGCCATGTTAGCAAAAGCAAACAATGTATACAACGAAAAGTCTAGACATGTGAGTCTTAGATATGATTACATAAGGAAATTAATCAAGGATGAAATAATTTCCCTAAACTATGTTAAGTCAATTGAAAATTTAGCGGATCCTTTAACTAAACCTTTAAATAGAGATTTATTGACATCTACTTCGAGTAGAATGTGGTTGAAACTCTTGAACTAAAGATCCATCAATGATAGGAACCCTACCCGTCATTATTTATCAAGTAATCCACGAGTTCAAAAGGTAACAACAAGTCATTCGATATATGGATAGTTTCAGCATTATATAATCCGCAATAACCTTAGTCTAATTAAATAATGCTGGTTGTTACTGAAATGAGGGCTGAGTCTTAAAGCTCTTAATGAAATTCGTACTAAGTACAAGTATCTCTAAAAGTAACGAAAATACTGGAAGAACTTCACTTAGATGAACTTCGAGATGGTGCCGCCTCAATAGAGAGTTAGAGTTTCTCTCTTAAAAGTTTGTTGAAAATGATGAGCGCAATGTAATACTAGCGCTAAGCAAGATTGAGAAATTTGATAACACGTAATACTCGTCTGTGTGTTCTTACACTCATTGTCATATGAAATAATTTGTTCAAACCTTTCATGCTACCTTTAATTTCGATTTTACTTGTTTGAATTACACTATAGATTCAAATCAAAAGATATCTAATCCTTATGCATAAGTATTGTACATTTTTGAATATGAGATTCCATTAAAATTTGAACAAGTGTGGGATTGTTGAAAATATTATTCAAAAGTTAATAAAATTGGTTGTGAAATAAAAAATGGAAGTTGATGCCAAAATGATAAACTATGTGACCGCATAGGCCATTATGGCATGCGGTCGCATAGCCATATACCCGGACTAAAGGCCCCGTGATTGCATTAACTATGCAGTCACATAGATTTGGCCTATGTAACCACATAGAGGAAGAAAATATCAGTTTCGTGACCGTAGCTATTTGAATTTTGGTGGCTTTTCATTTGACTTTGGCACCATTTCGTGAAAGACTATTGAAGCCTATATATAGGTTATAAATGTTCGAAGGAAAAATAATGAATATCATTACTGAAAACATTTTTATTCCACACATCATTGAAATAAAAAATTCCTTCATACATATTCAAAAAATTTCCATTTTGTGTTCTTCAAGTTTTGGAGAATTTTCACTAGTGATTAAGTGTTAAATCCTTTACAAGGTTTGATTAATCCTGCAAACCCTTTTGTCATAATCCCTTTAAATATTATTTTCAATTCGAGGGGGGCAAATATAATTTGAGGACAACGACTTTATGTTCAAGCCTTCTTTTTCATCTTCTCATTGATTTTTCTTTTTGTTTTCTCCAATTTTCTGGATTTCATCTCCATACCTCTTTATGAGCCTTATATATTTTCCGACAATAAGAATTTCTAATTGAACAAGACAAGGAGAATTGATTCATGATTTGCTTCCCGTGTGTTTTATTACCATTGAAAAATAGTTTGGATTATTCTATATTCACATTTTCAATTTGTAAAATGAGTTTATTTGTATTACTTATTCTAGGCCCTTTTTGTTGTATTGTGCGTCGATATGGTATATTTCGCTATGATAAATTAGTAATTGATAATATATAAATCGTAGTTTTATTTATTATTGAGCATGCGAATTAAAGTGTTTATGATCACTTGTGATAATGAGTTGAGTACTTACGTTGAGAAGTACAGTGTGCCACAACTTATATTTTGATCATAAATAATTTTTTCGCAATCAATGTGTAAGGGTTGGCACCTTATATTGGAAGGTTGTAGTGTTGATCGATTTAATATTTGAGTTGGTTCAAATAAGTAATTAAAGACGATATTAGTACATTTAAATTGTATTGAACGAATCATGTGTCGAGTTTAATTGTATAACATCACCGTGCGAATATTCTTTGATTTATCAATGGGTAAGATCGATTTGATTGGTCAAATATATCGATGAGCTGGGAACTTAAAATGAACGAAGTAGATAATATGAATTCGTGTCGGGAACAGTCACCCTGAAAAATAGGTATAGCGACTACTTAAGTATTTTCTGTTGAATGGCTAAATTCTGAGCTCGGTGTTTAGTGGCTAGTAAACTTCGACATAATTGATTAGTATGCAGGACCGTTGAAGAAAATGGCATTTAAATTAGTGAGAATAATTAGAAGTGCAAAATGGTCATTTATGCTCGTACCTAATTATCGAATCTCGAATGTGGATAAAATACATATATGGCATGTTAGAGAAAAGTATTACAAATTTATTGATTTCTATAGTCTTATATATTCCGAGAGTTCGGTCTTTTACCTTTAGTGGAAAAGGCAAAAACTAATAATTAGATTGTGGTCTAGGGTCGACTAGACATGATCTAATTATTGGAGGTTGGATAATATATGTCATATCAAGTCCCTATGGTAGCTCTATAAAGTATTATGACTTAATTACGGTAATTATTTTAGTTTTGGATTTAATTGTAATTATAATTATTATGAAAGTTGTAAATTTAATTATAATTGTAATTGAAGTTTTAGGACTACACGTGTAACTAAATGTAAATTAATTGGATGTGGACTTTAATTAAAACTTCTATTTTAAATTTTAATTAAGATTCCTATTTGAAATTGGAATTATTATTCTATATGGATTGGAATATATTTATCTCTATAAATAGAAATCGGATGTACATATAAAAACAACAACAATCATAATACATAATTTCACAGTGTTCAAATTTGGAGAGAGCAAAAGAGAGAAAATAAATATTTTTCTTACTTCATTCAATTATCCAGTCCAAAAATTAGTTTCTTGATTTAATTAAAAGAATGTGCCCACACATCGGTGTAGTATTGACTTTGGAGAATGCCATAGAAGATTTAGAGGTTTGAAGTATCAATTTCTTACAATTAGAAGTTGGAAACTCTTGATCCAAAATGCTGGAAATTCATGATTCAGAATTAATTCAAGAATTGAACATTGAATTAAGGTAAAAATCTGAATACCTATTCTCGATATAATATACACGTGAACATCTAGACGATCTTGTTTAATGAATTAAAGGTTTTTTTTTAATTTCTAGATAGTTCTGCTTCTGCATTCCAACAGTTTTTCTAACTTTATTAGGTCTTGTTTAGTTTAGAAGAAGATCAAATTTTCAATGGATTTTAATTAAAGTCGATGAAATGTGTTATTAAAAAATTGTGGATCCCATAAACCGTGTAATTAAAATTGATTGTTGACTTTTACTTAAATTAAAAAAATTTAGCTGAACAAAACAGAGGCTTAGTATGTATTTGATAGAACAGAACGAAGTGTCCTAATTTAAGACCAAATTAATATAAAAAGATCTAATGGCATAAAACTAAAATATAATAGTTTTGCTTCATGTACAGATGCAACAGATCACTCACACATGTGGGTCCCGCAATTTTAAAAAAATACACAGTGAGACCCCCTCATTGTGAGTATTCTGGTATGTGGATTTGCTTCTGTACAAATGGAATTGTTCAAAATATAATCGCTCAATGGATACAAATTGAAGTATAATGATTCTATTCAAAATTTAGTCAAAGTACTGAGAATGAAATTAACCACAAACAACTTATTTTTTATTTTTTAAAAAAACAAAGTTAATAGAAGAGGTACAATCAAGCATTTTATAACCAAGGATCAAGTCGAAGAATCCACTCCAAATATTCGTGTGGGGCCAACCCCCTTTACGCCATAGGCGCACCCCCAAGCTTAGTGATGCTCTGTGCATTATTTCCCATACGAATATATGGAGTTGATTTCCTGGGTTTAATTGCATATCTTATATCCACTACAGTTTTTGAAAAGTGGTTTCATCTCCTTACATCATTTACAAGTCATAACGAATCGCCTACAAGACTTTATTGAATACTGCTAAGCATTCTGCAGTTTGTATATGATGTTCAAAAACAAATAATTTCATATTCTTGTGATATTGTTATATCTACTGGATTAGATTCTTACTAAAGTATTATGATTCTGATCAATCGTTCCTTTTTATAGCTGTATGAAATCCTATTTATAGGGCCATTCCCTTAGTAAATCATAGCGGACACGTTATACAATTCCCATTGTTCATTCCGTTTTTTATGTCTCGGTATTATATTCTGCTTATATTTTAACATAGTATCACAACATTTGATTACCAGCCTTTTTAGTTATGTCTTTTTCTTCACGGCAGCAAAAATAAAACATTAACCATCCTCAGATTACGCTAGGATGCAAAATTTGTTCCTTTTTGTCCACTCAATATCTCCAAATTTCCAAACAATTGATGACCTTTTACGAGGTTTTTTTTTTTAATCCATTGGTTTCATAATACTATATTGAGATTTTTTTTCCCTACTGGTTCAAAACCTTGCCATAAGTTTTTTCTATTAGAAATATTACTAGTTGCAATACAGCAAAGTACAGAAATAAAAACTTATTGATTGATCGAGTCCCGTGACAGCACGTCGCACGACTGTTGCGACCTCTGTGGACAATCACCTCCAAAATACAACGATCAAATAAACCAATTGTGCAGCAATCACAAATGATTTTAGAACTCTCAAGTGTACTCTAGAAAATATGTAAAATAGAGTATAATATTTTTTCTGAATAGAAAAATACAATTTCGTTTTTGTTATATATTTCTAATGCCCAGATATTTGTTTATATAGGTAGAAAAATGATGTAACTGCCTCCACTATGATTCAGTATTAACCGATTCATGACCTTATTCTTGAGGTTTTACATCTTTTTTATCTATGGATTTATGACCTTATTCGTAAGGGTTTTCCTTTCCTTTTTCGTGACCTTTTACAAGGTTTTTTCCATTTTATATTGATTGGTTCTAGACCTCGTTCCAAGCTCTCATATAATTCAATATTCTTGTTATATTGTTACATCTTCTGGATTTGCATAGATTGTATTTTCTTGTTATTATGATTGTGATAAGTATAAGATCATTCGTTTTATAGTTGTATGGAGTTGTATAATTTGCTTTGTAATTTATAGACAAAAAATTTATTCAATTCTCATAATTCATTGTATACTCTCGATTAGTTTTTGATCTAATGCCCATGGTGAGCATGGATTATAATACTTACCGTGGGAGAGACAACATCCTATGTTGCCACGTGCATCGGTGTTGTCACATGACAACGCTGGATGTTGTCACTTCTACGATGAGCATTATAACCCATATCCATTTTGAACAGGTATTATAATGTCTATCGTGGGTGTGGCAACATTCGATGTTATCTTTGTCAATTTTGATTTAATGCCCATGGTGGGCATGTATTATAATACCTACCGTGGCTATTGCAAAATTCTATGTTGCCACGTCCATGATGGACATTATATCCCATGTCCATCGCTGACATTAGATCATTTCTGTTACTTCTTAATCTATTCAAATTATATTCTAATAGCTTTAAACATCAAACTCAAGGGAAAAAAAAATAATAACAAAAACTAACGCGTCATTCAATTTAACAGGCTTATTGGAATGGAATATCCATATTGATGGGTGAGTTTACGCTTTACAGAAAGAGCACGGATTACCACACATATAAGTAACTGGGTGATGCTACAAGTACATCACCTCCTACATAAGGGTGTCTATAATGAACACCTGGCGCCTCTCCATTGGATGAAGTGCCGGTGGGGTCGACACTTCCTCCAATGGGGAGGCGTCGGGTGTCCATTATGTACACTCTTATGTAGGAGGTGATGTACACTTAGTATTTTCCTAAGTAACTTCTTCCAACTAATAAATAATTGAATATAATGTAACGAATCAAATAAATATAATTCTTAACCTCACTAAATTAATCATGATGTGGTTATATGATAAAAGAAAGCTAAGCGTTAATTTGGTATTTGATATTTCTATATTGGTGAAGTTAGAAATGAGAGGAAATCTGAGTTATATACGAGGGAAATAAAGAGTCGGGGACATTGTAAAAGCATTTTCAAAAAACTCTTTAAACATAAAATTTCTTTTTTAAAAAGTCAATTCATAAAATTATGCACTAAAAGACACTTTAAGCCCCCGTTTGGGTCACCTTATTCTCTTATTAAAATAAAAAATATGACTGTTATCCATCACATCAACATTTAAATTCAAATTTTCTATCTCTTGTGCGGGCTTCAATAACGACTATATTTTAATTTAGAGAGTCAGTCTGTGGAGAGCCAAAATCCACTATTTATAATTAAATGCAATCAAAGTATTTCAATTTTGAATGAAAGAAAATAATATAATAATTTGGAGGAAAGATAGTGAAAATAAAATATTTGAAAAAATAATAAATATTTTTTTGGAGTAGTAAAATTAAATGTTAAATATAAAGACTCAGTACTTAAAATTTTTTATTATCTTATAGATGCACCCTAAATCATAAAATATATCATTTAAAAATGCTAACAATTTAGAGCTTGTTTGGGAGGGATTAAAATCAAATTAAAATTGAAAATATAGTCGTTATTGTTGACTTTTATTAGACGAGTGGGACCCAATAACGGCCATATTTTCAATTTTAATTGGATTTTAATCCCTCCCGAACGGGGCGTTAATCGAGCACAGGGTTTCTTATACGTGGGGGTGCGCACTGCGCACATGAGTACATTATAAGCCCTCGGTCCGTTTTGGATCAGAAGACACGAGTTCTCCCTTTCCCGCCTCATTTTTCATTTCTCTCCCTCACAAATTCACCATCATCTCACCTCCAACCAGATAAATCTTTACCAATTTCTATCTAAATTTCATTCCCATATTTCAAACAGTATCGCATTCTGGAACGTTGTTTCATCATTTTGGTCAGAATCGCAGAATATGGAACGGGTCCAATCGGTGCTACTTGGCTCGTTTTTGTAAGGAAACCCTTCCGAAATCCTCATGGTTTCTCAAATCTCACAAAATTTTGAATATATAAGTATAATTCATCATCTCATTTCATACTTTTTGTTTAATTCATTTTTGACTACTTGTCCTGTTAGTTTTTTTTGACATCTCGAAGCTCCTTTTCACGAGCTTTGAAATTTTATTTCGGGAGAACTCCCAGATGTGCTCTGGATGAGAACTTGAGCCATAAAGTTACTGATTCAAAACTTCAGAAGTTGATTTTGTGAATCTCCTCGGAAATATACTATTTGCAAGCATGTAATCGTGTAACTGCTTCGCTCCAGCATCACCTATTATTTAATTTCAGTAATCTACTTGTTCATTTACATAGAGGCATGAAGTATATCTCTGCTGGATTTGCTGGTTCTAGGTGACTTCTATTTACTATCATCTCTGTTTCTCCAAATATTAACGAACTGTCGTTTGGATCATTTTTATATTCCAGTCAATTCTTTCATTAGATCCTGCACATTACACTAAAGCCGTGACAATGGATATTGATAGACGGTCAAATTTTCAAGAGGTTAGTAGATCATTCTTACTCTTAAATCCTTATTTAAGATACTTTCATTTTCATTGCATGTCATTCATGCTTCTGTTGTTAGTTTAGTTGGCATTTGAATTTATTGATGGATCAACTTAGTTTTCTTTTAATAATTTCAATTCGAAAAATGCATTGTCTTTTTGATGGTTGTGTTTTGAAAGCCCATGTTTGCTGTCACCAGTTCATGTGATAGTTTATGAAGCTCAATATTAAACTGAGTTTCAACTGTTTAAATGTCAGGATGGAATGATGGAGTGCCAGAGTTTTGGCAGTAATTACCATCCCTCCAGTCAATCCAGGAAGGTCTCTATAGGAGTTCTTATTGATTCCATTGCAAACTCAAAAGCGAAAAATATCAAGGAGCAGGAGGCAGAAAAATTAACTTCTACCAAAGGGAATTGTATCGAAGATGGCATAAAGAGCAATGGATTTACTCCAATTGTCGAAAAACAAGGGGTGGCTTCAGAGCAGGATATATCCTCTTGGGTTTCTATTAGATCCTTCAACCAAAAAATACCTACTTCAGTGGCAGTTAAAGATGCAGAACATACTCCGAGTTTCCCATCCACTAGCAAAAGGTGCAATGGATCAAAGGTTTCAAAGACAGTATCAGCAGTACATTCTGTTCAGGTTTTTGGCAGCAAGACGGCAGCAATAGAATCTGATGAAGTCAACAAGAAGAAATTTGGTAAAGCTACCTACACAAGGAAGTCTGGGGAGATGGGAAATGCAGAGCATTTGAATAACCTTGCATTTGTGACTGAGCCAGAAGTTCTGCCAGATAAAGGGGAGACAACTAACAAATCAGAAAACGGGGGCACCAAAGCTTTGAGAATGAAACTTTGGGAGATCTTAGGAAATGTTTCTTCACCAAACAAGGAGTGCCCTAGCGCCCTGCCTGTCAATACAGGCACAAAAGTTTCGCATCCAAATCATGAGGGCAATAGAAAGGGTAGTCCAGCTGGAAAGCTGAGACAAAATTCAGACACAATTGAAAGTGATTCTGAAAGGTCTGATCATGCTGCCAGGAGAACATTGACTCATTCTTCAACTTGGAAGAAAGCTCCCACTAAAATGCAATCTTGTAAAACTGGAACTTCAACATTCACGTCCTACGGAAAAGAATATGCAGAGAAGAGTGTATTCTCCTTCAGTGGAGAATGGTCTGGGAAACTATATGATACTGCCAATGTTCGTTCTTTGCCTTCAAAGAGGAAGAAGAGTGAGAGAGAGAGTTTTGGAGTTGGTACCAATCAGATGTGCTTTCATGAATGCGAAAATTCAGAGGAGAGACAACAATCAGAAAATAAGCGAAAATCAATACCAGTTGCCCAGAAATTGACATCAGCAGGAAATAATATCACAACCAATAACATTTCCCAGGATGAGAGAAACGGTGTATATGTTAAGCCAATAAGTGGTAATAAGAAAAAAATTACAGACGAGTCTTTGCTTAACATAACATCTGAGCAGTTTAGGGATGTTGTTGAAAGTCCAGAGATGAAGGAAAAAGACTTTGCTCGTTCTATGCTGAAGAACAGAATGGATCCTATTCTTGATCCTCAGAGCCCCACTTTTGAGATTAAGTCACCAATTCTAAGTTCTTCTCTAGGCTCTCCATCAAAAAGCAATCAGGGGAAACATCATGATCAGAGTCCCTCTGAGAGAATATATTGTACAAGGGACATCCAAAGCTTCAAGAGTTTGTTGCATTCAAAGTCAACTCAGTACAAATCAAATGCACAGCCAGAGTTTTCTGTATCCTTATCATTTCAGTCACAACAATAATAAGTGCCTGTTTGACATTCATTATTTTATTTTATGATTTGTTACATGACCATTTTCAACCACACATTCACACAATAAAATTTTATACACGTATACCAAAAACTTTTCTCCACTTTTTAACCACACATTCTCCTAAAATCACTATTCAAAACTCTTTTTTCTACAATAATGATTGTCAAACGGGCTCTAACTAAGCCACAATCATATTTAAATATTTCATGTTACATGGTTCAATACCTTTTCTTATCCTTAATTGGAAATAAAGGATGATTCTGGAGAAATAAAAGATTCTCCAATTATGAAATCAAGGTTGAGCTTGGAAGATGTAGAAAAAAGGATGTCTAATTCATCTTCTGATGAGATGGATTCTGAGAGCTCTGAAGAAAATTTAAATATTAAAGGTTACAACTATGCTTCAACTAGTATTAACACGTGCATACATATATTTATGCACTAATTCCCTAGCAAATAGTATATAGTATGCTCATGCTTAACACATAGCATGTTCAAGGACCCTTTTTGGATAGGAAAACTGATACAGATTCAAGTCCCTTGCAAATAATGTGCTTGTTTGAGTTTCGTCACAATGAGATTGTAATGAAGAGGAGTAATAGGTTCCACGGAATGTGTGGATAATAAGTGTGTAGTAGATCTGAATGTGTGGATGAAAGTAATATTTGACTTTGTTTTCAAATTATAAGGAGATTATAATGAAACCCAAACAAGCATAATATATAGTATGGTCGTGCTCAACACATACCATGTTTGAACATGACACTTGGATTATTCTCATCATTGAATGAAATTTTGTTCGTTTTGTTGTGATCATGTTTTAATCATTGAGTTCAAACTAAGACTTGTGGATAGATATACATCTATAAGGTATATCAGATTGAATTTTTCTTATCGATAAGCATGCATAATGCTTAGATTGATGTATTACTCTCCTTGCACATGCTTTAATGTGCATGCAATATTTATAGTACGACTACAACAATAAAATTCTGACATCACTAAATCCTGACATCTCTTATCGCAAATTCTGTGAAAATATAAGCATGTGCTACAGATATCTCATTTGCATCATAAGAGGATCCTAGATCTGTTGGACATGTTAAATTGTATCTTCCTGAAAAAAATGTTTATGAGAAAAGGAGTTCTCAAAGCTCTGCTAACTGAATGGTGGTGCACATAATTACCCAATGTAGGTAGTCCTGGAGGAAGCTTGTGAAGTTCCGTATGGATATAGAGGTTCCAGTGACAATATATAGTGTTTCTTTACTTCTCTGATTTATAGTTAACATGGTCGTGGACAGTAGTTTTATGAAATATCCTTGGCACAAGAATACTGTTTTCATTTTTTAGGTAAAAGCTAACATTATCTTCATGGTGGTCAGGTTTTACCATTTAAATAAGGCTTATTTGCTCGATAAGGGCATACGATAACTGATGGTTTGTATGTGATGTGGTTGGGTGGTATAACCAAGATTGCTTAGCTGCAATGGCATAGAGATAGATGATCCTCTTCTGAGAAAATTCCACATTTTAATATTTTATGGATATGCAGGTTGCAGGGAATCAGACCTATTTTTCCCTGAAATTGGTAGCGCTAATAGACAGGAGTTTGTAAGTCTTCAGAGTGAATGGCTGGGCCACCAGGAAGGTGTTGAATTGACCGGATTTAGTCCTGCTTCCAAGTCATTTAAAGGTTTACCGATGCTAATATCAAATAACCTCCTTCTCCTTCCTGTAGTAGTCTTTTGACATGCTATCTAGAAATTGATCTTTGTCAAGTTTATATAGTTTTTATTTTTTCATCTGTGCAAATGAATAGGAACTGAAAAAAGTAGCAAGCTTCAGGCACACTTATATCAAGAGGACAGGTTCGTTAGGTATTTTTTTTTCTCCATTAAATTGTAATGTTAATAATTTAAGAGAATATGGGACATTGCTAACCAATTTTTTTTGAATTTGATTTCCTTTGTCAAAATTTCAGTGCTATAGCTCTAATTGCTATGGCTTTAGATCGTGTTAAAACCAAAATGAAGTCTGCAACTAGCAAAAAAGCTGCTAAAATTCTGAGGTCAGCAGCCGAGGGAATACACTTGCAATTGCAGAGTGCTGAATCTCAGATCAAAACAGATCTGTAAGTGCCATATATTTATAGGCTTACAAATTCAAAGGCTTTATTTCTTAAACTGATTCTTATATGTTTCAGGGGAAAGCTGACCAGTCTTAGTGAATCGAAAAGGACAAGTGTAGAAACTAGATTTGAAGGTATGTATTTCTAACAAGTTAATAACTTGGTTGAGTTTCTATTCTGTATATATCTCGTTACCTGGTTAATCAATTTTAGTGCTGCTCTCATTGCCCATGAATAGAGATAGAGTGAAAGTCATCCCTGAAGCTCAACGGTCTTGGCCATGGCAAATTTATAAACTCACCATAACACGGTCATGATCAGGCTCAAAATATGGTCTTTTGACCCAATTTATTTTTCCTACTTTTCTTTATCTTTTCTAACTGGAAATAAAATAGTCAGTAAGCAATTACGTTTGATCACTCACAGAATTTGCATTAAGATCAGTTTTAAGTCATTGAATGAGACAAGAACTTGTATTTTTTCCTTACAACTACTGTTCCATTAACATCGTAGAATTGTTTACTGTAGAAGATATACAGTTAGGGCTGCTTTGGCTTAATAAGCTTTACACAATTCGAACCAGGCTGGCATGGGCCAGCTCTGAACATCTGTGTTGTCTGAGCCTGGTCCAGCCCATTGACAGCCATATTTGTCTGCTGGCTGATTGCTTGCATAATTATGTGTCTATTGTGAAATACTGCTTTCTTCCTCCCCTATCCTGTCCCCACTGAAAAAGGAAAAATGTTTCTTGGTTGATATTATGGAATTCTTTTGAGTCACAAGTGAAACTGTCAGGAAAAACTGTGACAGCGCTCAGTTTTTCATGATATTTTAATACAAAATACGTTTCTTCGTAAGAATAAAATTATGAAGTGCTCTGGTATGGAAGTTTTTAATTCACCATCTTCTAGATCATATTCTAATGATGATAACAAATGATAGACCACCACATGAAGAAATGGGTGCTTCAGTCACTTGCTTGTCGCCGCTTCCCTTAAGTTCTGGCCAGGATAATTAACTACTTACATAAATTGGAACAATACCTGCAGTGTGTAGAAAACTAATTAATTGGAGAAGATTATGGATTATTTTATATGATTGTTGTACCATATTTAATTATTCCCATAGGTAGGATTATTATCTCTCCTAATTTAGGAGATTATCTCTCCTTATTTTCTCTCCTACGCCTTGTATATAAACACAAGAATCATGAATGAAGAATGTAAGAAAGTATTGCACAGAAACTGTGTGCTTCGTTATTTTCTATATGGTATCAAAGCTAGGGATCAATCAACCTAGCCACCCATGACAGAAAACAGTAAAGACTCCTCCGTCTCAGGAGGATCTCAGAACGACACTGAGATCCTATCCCCTACGGGCTCCAACAACACCGACAATTCTTCTTTTCAATTCACTGTCGAAAAACTGAACGGAAGAAACTATCGGGAGTGGGCCCAATCTATCAAATTAATAATCGAAGGCAAGGGAAAGCTTGGATACCTCACCGACGATCCAAGAAACCAACAGAGGCAACCCTTCTGCAAAAATGGAAATCAGAAAACTCATTGATCTGGCTCGTCAATTCTATGACTCCATCAATAGGTAAAACCTACCTATTCCTACCAACGGCGAAGGAAGTCTGGGAGGCAGTGAAGGAGACATACTCCGATGGAGAAAACACCTCACAAATCTTCGAGATAAAAACTCGATTGTGGCTGACCAAACAGGGGGAGAGAGAGGTCAAAGAATATTTCCTGGAGATGACAAACCTATAGCAAGAACTCGATCTCAGTCTCGAGGAAGAATGGGAGTGTACGGGCGATAGCGTGCGGTACAGAAAAAGGGTCGAGAACGAAAGGGTGTTGAGTTTCTTGCAGGCCTCAACCGCGATCTGGATGATATCAGGGAACGGATCTTAGGCCGGCGTTCGTTACCCACCACACGGGAAGTATTTGCAGAAGTTAGAAGGGAAGAGAATCGCCGGAAAATCATGTTGAAAACCGGCGACGGTGAAACGGAAGTGGAGGTAGCGATGATTTCAAAACGGAATGGCTTTGGTGGGCTGAAGAAGAATGACCGATTTATTACTGGGCCACCTGGTTTAAATGGGCTGAATGGGTCAACTGGGTGAAATCCAAATTTTAAAGGTGGATGGGCTGGAAAAATGCACAATGGACTAGATTACTCTGCAGGTAGAATTGGGCCTACTGGACAAAATTTTGGGTTTGAAAAAAGTGGATCGAATTCAAATATACCAAAACAACAACAAGGACGTTCATGGTGTGAACATTGTCGCAAACCAGGACACAAGGAAGACAGGTGTTGGGATTTGCACGGGAAACCCAACGATTGGAAACCAAGACAAAATTTTAGAAATCGCGGATATCAGGCATCAGTTGACCCTACTGGAAATTCTAAGGAAAATAACTCTACTGCTGGAGGTACATTCAACCCTGAACAACTAGAGCAGTATGCTCAATTTTCTCAGTCTTTGAAAATTCGAGTCATCATTCCACCCATAGTGCGTCCGGATCACTTGCTCACAAAGGTAATCATTTGAGAGCCTTGACTACTTCTCAAAGTACAAAATTCCATAGCTTATTGATTCAGGTGCGTCCGATCACATGACGGATGCCTACAACCTTTTTTCCACCTATACACCATGTGCTAGTAATATTAAAGTCAAGATTGCGGATGGTTCACTCTCAACTGTAGCAGGAAAAGGGAGTATCCAAATATCCGAATCTATCACACTTAATTAAGTACTTCATGTTCCAAATTTATCTTGTAACCTACTATCTGTTAGCCAATTGACAAAAACATCCAATTGCTAGGTTGAATTTTTCCCATCTCATTGTGTTTTTCAGGATCTATCATCGAGGAAGACGATTGGCAGTGCTAGAGTATGCGGGTCTTTACTACTTTAAGGAAGCAGATGTGAGTAAACCAAGTCAAATTGCAATTTGTGATTCTGCATATATCTCTAGGGACGGTGAAATTTTATTATGGCATTATCAAATGGGTCACCCCAATATGCAATATCTGAAACGTGTACTCCCTTCTATTTTTTTGAATAAAACTCCCTTTGAACTCCAATGTGAAATCTGTGAACTAGCAAAGCATCAACGAAGTGCATTCCCAAAATCCATATACAAGCCATCAAAACCTTTCACTATAATTCACGACGATATGCTGGGGGACCTTCACGGATCCTAATCGCTTTTCACTTGCAAATGGTTTATTACATTCATTGATGATCATAATCGGATATGTTGGGTCTATATGTTCAAAGAAAAAAGTGATGTCCGGTCAATATTCATCAATTTTCACTCGATGGTTCAAACACAATTCCAAACCAATATCCAAATCCTCCGCACAAATAATGGGACCGAGTACTTCAACTCTATTTTACGGGACTACCTAAAAAAACATGGGATAATCCATCAAAGTTCTTGTGTCGACACTCCTCAACAAAATGGCATAGCCGAACGAAAAAACAGACATATCCTTGAAGTTGCCCGTGCCTTAATGTTTACTACAGGAATGCCAAAAATTCACTGGGGAGATGCTATCCTAACATCTACCCGCCTCATCAATCGACTGCCTAGTCGCATACTTGCCTTTCAATCGCCCCTCCAAGAATTTCGGAAACATTTCCCTACCTCCCGTCTACACCCTAATCTACCTCTAAGGGTTTTTGGTTGTACCGCGTTTGTCCATGTTCATGCTCGCAATCGAAATAAACTAGACCCTCGTGCGATTAAATGCGTCTTCATTGGGTACTCATCTACTCAGAAAGGCTACAAATGTTATGATCCATCCTCAACAAGGATATTTGTCAGCCTTGATGTCACTTTCTTCGAAAAAACACCTTATTTCCAAAAAACCACTCTTCAGGGGGAGAATTTGAGTGAAGAGTAGTTTATAACTCTTAACCTCTCTCCTCCTACCCATAGCTCAACAAAATTCGATTCCATCACACCATCAGTTTCCAATATGCCATATATAGAACAACACAGGACCTTAGGGGGAGATGCAGGAAAACAGAAAAACAAGGAGATACTGGTTTACTCAAGGAAGCCAAAATCAAAGGAGAACCCCATATCGAAAGCACTACGAGAGTCGGAATCGATGATAGCTCCAAATCCGGATATTAACCTACCCATTGCACTCAGAAAACAAACTCGGTCATGTACTCTTCATCCCATCTCAAATTTCATATCTTATAATGCTTTATCTACCAGATTTCGTGCTTTTACAGCTAACCTTGACAGCACAACTATCCCAAGAAATGTTTGGGAAGCCTTGGAAATCCCTGAATGGAGAAAAGCAATGATGGAGGAAATGCAAGCTTTACGGAAAAATGAAACTTGGGAGGTGGTGGACCTACCGAAAGGAAAAAAACCTGTAGGATGCAAATGGGTGTTCAATGTGAAATACAAAGATGATGGGACAATAGAAAGATACAAAGCTTGCCTTGTGGCAAAAGGATACACACAAACCTACGGCATAGACTATACAGAAACATTTGCACCAGTGGCCAAGCTAAATACAATACGGGTTCTCCTATCTCTAGCAACCAACTTAGACTGGCCACTTCAACAACTCGACATCAAAAATGCATTTCTAAATGGGGAATTGGAAGAAGAAGTGTTCATGACATTGCCACCAGATTTCTTCTCACAAGAAGAACATCGAGTCTGTAAACTCAAAAAATCCCTATATGGGCTTAAACAGTCACCAAAAGCATGGTTTGATCGTTTTGCTAAAGTGTTGAAAAGACAGGGCTATCAGCAAGGACAGACCGATCACACTATGTTCTTCCAACTATCAAAGAGTAGAAAGAAAACAATCTTAATTGTGTACGTCGACAATATAATTATAACAGGAGACAACATAATGGAGATGGAAAGACTGAAGAAACAACTAGCAACTGAATTCGAGGTGAAAGACCTAGGACAGATGCGATATTTTCTGGGAATGGAAGTCGCGAGATCAAGAAAGGGTATTAGTGTTTCACAACGAAAATACATTCATGACCTCATATCCGAAACAGGTATGCCTGGATGTAAATCAAGTGATACACCAATTGATGTAGGAAGACAGGCAGAAAACGTTGGAGAATCAGTTGAGAAAGAAAGATATCAACGACTAGTTGGAAAGTTAATCTATTTGTCTCATACTAGACCCGATATTGCATTTGCAGTAAGTGTGGTTAGTCAACATATGCACTCACCAATGAAAACGCACATGGAAGCAGTATATAAAATCCTCAGGTATCTGAAAGGTTCTTCACGAAAGGAATTATTCTTCAAGAAGAATGAGAGGAAGGAAGTAGAAGTGTTTACTGATGTTGATTGGGCTGGTTCTGCAGAAGATAGGAGATCAACGACCGGTTACTGTAGCTATGTGTGGGGTATCTTAGTAACTTGGAGAAGCAAGAAACAAAATGTCGTAGCAAGAAGCAGTGCAGAAGCTGAGTTTAGAGCAGCAGCTCAAGGAATCTGCGAAGGGCTATGGTTAAAGAGACTTTTGGAAGACTTACAAGTTGATGTAAAACTTCCAATCAAACTATATTGTGACAACAAAGCGGCGATCAATATCTCACTAAATCCAGTGCAACACGATCGAACCAAACATGTAGAAATTGACAGACACTTTATTAAAGAAAAGGTCGAAAATGGAGTGATTTGTATGACCTACGTCCCTACAAAGGAGCAAATAGCAGATATCTTCACCAAAGGACTACCTCGACAGACTTTTGACGGGTTCATCTGCAAGTTGGAAATGATCAACATCTACCATCCAACTTGAGGGGGAGTGTAGAAAACTAATTAATTGGAGAAGATTATGGATTATTTTATATGATTGTTGTACCATATTTAATTATTCCCATAGTTAGGTAGGATTATTACCTCTCCTAATTTAGGAGATTATCTTTCCTTATTTTCTCTCCTACGCCTTGTATATAAACACAAGAATCATGAATGAAGAATGTAAGAAAGTATTGCACAGAAACTGTGTGCTTCGTTATTTTCTATATAGTGTGCTATTCAAGAAGTGCAATAATTAATAAATGCATTTGCATGATATGCTCTCAATAGTCATCATGTGGATCGATGACTGTTTCACACTTAAATGGCCTCAGGTCTGCAGTGTGCTATTCAAGGTATAAATAATTTCTAAATGCATTAGGATGCCAATGATGAGATATAATCTTAATATTCGTTCGTGCAGATCCGTGACTGTTTGATACTTAGTGAACCTAGGATGCCTTTCTATTCTTGAATTATAATTGAGTGAATCGTGGATGCAGAACAACAGGAACAGCTACACGACATATATAAAAGATTCAAAGAAGAGATCGATCGGCACCTTGTGGATTACAAAAGCTTAATTGAAGATCTAGAAGAACACAAGATTGAGCTTAAAGGAACCATGAACAAACAAAGTATGACTTTCTAGTTCTGTAACTTACTTTTTCAACTTTCCATCATGTTTGCTTTCAATAAAATTCCTCGTACATGTGAGTTAAGAGGAAATGTGAAAATCCTTAATTATTATCACCTTTTTTCCCTCAATCCTATTGTTCTGTAACTGTTGATAATTTACTACTATATGTTTTTTTTTTACTTTATTTTCATAGTAACATTATATTGAAACCTAGAGAAGTCATTGAATTGCTTTGGTACATATCACTTAGTTTATATCGAAGTTCAAAACTTGTGGTACTTGCATCCACCTGAAAAGTGCATACTAGTTGATGAGTTGTGCTGCTGGTCATAATGATTTTCTGCAGCTTTAAGCATATTAAATATTTCCTTCCGCAAAATATGCAGCACAAAGCAGAATAAGAAGAATGGTCTATGTCATGTATCAGATAAAAATATTATGTTGTCTAGAATAGCAGACATTGCATTTGAAGAAAATCTCAAGCATTACAGTTCTTCTCTTCAGCTTTCTGTTATTCATCCACGGTTTTTTTTTTTTTTTTTCTTTTGATATATTACTCTTAATGGCCAAACTTTGATCAAGATATTTTTGTTTGTTCATGCCTTAGTAAAATTGAATGAACACTTCAAAGAGGCTACAAATATACCCGGAAAGAATGAACTTTTACATGGTGCATTTTATAGCATTAAGGAAAACTGGCAAATATCAGAAAAGATTAAGAGACAATCATTGCATTGGTTAGAGCACTTTCATCTCTGCAGTGATAGTTTGCATGCATTTGTCATGGACTTGATGCCGTTCATCATAAGCAGGTTCATTGCTGACTGCTGAGAAATTCTGACATATATATAATTTTTTTTTTTGAAATACCCAGGAACAGTACATAATAGGATTCTCTTGCAAGGGCAACAAGCAATTGATATTCAATTCAAGGATGCTCAAAAAAGAATCACAGCTGTCCACGATGTTAGTTTCTTACATTTAAAATTTGGAATAGGTATCAGTGTCACATTCCATATGGATTGCACAATTTGCATGTAATTAAGCTATGTTTCTCAAATGTTAATAATTAAACTTAGATAATTTGTCAAACACTTTTTAGTTCTATATTCATTTGCACTTTGTCATGAGTCTGAACCTTGCTAAAATAAAAAACCGTCTCTTTTACCTCTAATTACCAGTGAAAGAAAGAGAACACGATACAATAGTTCATAAGACTTTCTCTTAGTTGAGATATCATTTCTTTATATTAATATTCAAGTACTATTGCCTTATCAGTACATCTGACTATGATCATATTCTTCTTCAATTAGGAAGGTGTAGGTCAATAGCTTCTGAACAATAGGTTTGAAATGTCAAGAAAGAAATCATAACAATTTGTGTTTTAGTTGTATGTCTTTCAAAATAATTGATTTTTTTTTCCATTTGTTGTTTATGAGACTTGGATGTATAACAAGTGAGGTTGTTTTGTTATTATTGCAGCGGGCTAAAGAGAAGATGCTTCAGTTGAAACTTGTGATTGAAGAATGTATAAAAGAGGGCGCCTTCAGTTGATATTGTTTTTAATGTTGATGGCTAATATGGAGATGTTGTCTAAAGTTGGATTAAAATTCCAGATTTTCTCATGGATGCTAATAGCCAGGTTATTTTAGTGTTAAGTCCTTATTTTATGCCTAAATTGCGATCATGCAATCATTTTCCAAGAGTGAATGATCGCACATTGTAAAGAATATTCACCTCTACCGGCTAAGATCTTGCAATAATTTTGGGTCTTCTTTAGCTTAATTACGTTCTCTATATATCTTCCTTGTGTTTGATTGGCATGGAAAATGTTTCCTAGAAAAGAAAATATTTTCCTTGTTTTGAGGAAAATAAAAACCTACTTCCTTCCGAAGAAAATGTTTTCCTCAAAAACAAGGAAAAATAAGCATATTTTCAAAAGTTGGAAAATATTTTCCATGGAAAAAAATGACAATCAAACACTCCAAAATTTGAAATTTGGGTGAAAAAATGTCATTTTCCATTTGATTGCCTCACAGAAAATGTTTATGATATGAATCTTTGCATACCTAGCAGTATGCATCTCAAGCAAAATTGAATCTATATAAAATTAGAAATATCGGAAAATGTTTATTTTGGAGTATTAATGATGTTCGATGCAGGAGTCCGATTCTAAGGAGGTTAACACTCTCAATTGCTTTGTATTTATAGGTTATTTGAATCATGTAATTTAAACAATTGTTCCACCACAGAGAGCGATCCCTGATGATGCCTGTAAAGAATTCTGAATGACACTGTTGTGCTGCATTTAAGCAACTTACCTAGGGGTAGGGATGGCAAAAATAAAATGGTTCGTCGGCTCGGCCAGAAAAAAACTCGAGCGGGGTCGACTCGTGGCTCTGTCGAGCCCTATTTTGGGGCGTCGGCTCTAGCGGGGGCGTCGGCTAGTGAGCCTAAAAAAAAAAAAAGGCTTGCCTGCCATTTCTTTTTTCTTAAATTTTTCTTTTCATTTTAGCTGTAATTTTTTTATATACGAATATTTAGTTATTATTTATAATACGTATAAATTGTACAAATTTTAAATTTTTTTAAAAAAAATTAGATTAGTCACGAATAAAGTAAAAAACTGACCTGGCTCGAGCCTTAGCTCGGGTCTAGTCTAAATTTTTTGGCCGAGCTTTTGTTTGGTTCAACTCTGGCCAGAAAAAGTTCGAGATATTTTTACTCGAGCCCAGCCCGAGCAAAAAGTTTCGGCTTGCGGCTCGACTCGTTGACACCCCTACCTAGGGATAAACAAAATGACCAAACTAAACAAGAACCGTACCAAATCGAGCGACGGTTTGATTTGGTTCTATTAAAAAAAAATTAGCCTCTGTTTTATGGCCATTATTGAAAAAAAAAAAAGATATTTAAAATAGTGATGTTTTGGAGAATGCATAGTTAAAAAATAGAAAAAAGTTTTGGGTTCACGTGAAAAATATTTTATTATGTGAATATGTGATTAAAAATGAGAGTGAAAATTAAAGAATGTTTTGAAGGGAGACAATCAAGGGCTCAATGGTTTTGGTTCTTAATTTCTGTTTTTGGTTTCAGTTCCAAACCAAGAATCAAACTCGATTTTTATTATGATCTTGTTTGAGCTCAATTTTTTCCATCAAAATATATTTTTAAATAGTGATTTGGTCTCATTTCAACCGCACATTCTTTAATAATATAATATTGTACGTAAACCCAAATTTTTTTTTAACCACACATTCTTCATTGTAACACTATTCGGTTCCGATTTGGTTCGAATACTTAAAAAAAAAACAATTGGTTCTGTAGTTTGGTTCGATTCTATTGAAATCAGAACCAAATGGAACTTTTAGAAACAAACAATAATACTAGAATCGTTCTAATACTACTTTGTTGAAAATCGGGCCAAATAATAAAGATGGAAAAATAAGAGCAATGTGAAAATAATGGATCACGCAAGAATACAAGATTTATGTGAAAAAAATGAGAATTTCATATACGAAGAAACTAAAATTGTGTTTACAAGATTTGATACAATCAATCAATCTAAATTTAAATAATTCTCTCAACTTTCTAATATATCTTCTATATATTAAAAGTGGCTATGTAACGGAATTTCTTGTTTTTAACGGAAAAACTAACGGAATTTATTGTTTTAACGGACTATGTAACGGAATTTCTTGTTTCAAACAGGTAGATACACCTTCTTTCAGTGTTTTTATCATAACTTTGTATTTCGATATCCGATTGAGGCGATTCAAAATGCGTTGGAAAGCTAACTCATCTGGCTACAACTTTAATTTAGACATCATTCTCTAATTCGATCACTTTCTATGCCAAAAATAGGTCTCAATATGAGACTAAAACATCGGAGCATAACTTTTCGGTTGGAAATTGATTTGTGATCGTCTTTTGACTAAATTTGATTCCATTGACGTCTTCCTTTATCCAATTGACTCCAAGCACTCTCAAATATTCATCGTGAGGTTCGACACAACTTTTAAGTATTTACATTTTAGCCCCCGAAATTCGGCTAGCTTGGAAGGGGTGATGTTGGATGGAACCTTGGCTGCCCCCCAATCCGCCTCATAATCTATGGGCTCCTTGGACATACTATACCACTCACCCGAAGCCCTCGACACTGACTCCTCTCCACTTCTAACTACTGTAATAGCCAAAGACGCCTTGGCAGACATTGTGAAAGGAAGAAGACTGGAACAACTACTAGAATGGTGTCAAAAGATTATGGAACAGAGTGTGGAAGGAAAAAGACTGTGGAACAGATGAGAATACCTAAACGCACGGAGAAGGTTCGCCTGAAGATTCGTCGGATAAGATTCAACAGCAAGAAGTTGAGAGATTTCGAAGAGATTATAACGTAGTTAAAGTTTGAAAATGACAAAGTTCTGACTTTTATACTAGCAAGGAATTCGGCCCCAGCCGTTGGATTAGATCTCAGTTAATCTGAGGCGTTCAAAGATGAACAAATCCTGGCCTCAGATTCCAAACGTTTTTCCACTTTCAACGCTTCAGATCAACACGTGCATGTACCAGCATAGGCCAGCGCGTGGATGTGTTCTCGAAACCACGCGTCCTAATAATTAGCCATCATTATGCATTAAATTGGAACAGTTGTACGGTTATTGAGCTAACTTGCCTTGGAAACATAAGAAGCCGTCATATCACAGGCACTAATATCAATGGATGTCGCCTCGCCTCATCCACAGGAAATCAGCCTCGGCCAGTTCGAATATGAACTCGCCTCGTCCAAAGGAAATCAGCCTCGGCCAGTTCGAATATGAACTCGCCTCGTCCAAAGGAAATCAGCCTCGGCCAGTTCGAATATGAACTTGCCTCGTCCAAAGGAAATCCGCCTCGGCCAGTTCGAATATAAACTCGCCTCGTCCAAAAGGACCTCAGTTTTACAGGCAACTTTCTTGACCTTACACTCCACGCTTCTTAAATTCCACGCACAGTATGAATATCTCTGCCTGGACTTAGGGGACTGATGTGAAATACAGAAAATTTAAACTTTTCCTGACTTATTGAAAGTCCACGCTGGCATATATAACCACACATGGACTTGGGGGACTATTGTTACGGGTCAATATATGAAAGCGACACGTGGCACCGTATTTTAGCAGTGGGACCAGCTTAATTAAATCAAGACATATTATTCCTAGCCTCAGAGGTGAATTCTGAGGCCGTCACTTTTATTCCGAGGCCACTGTTGCTAACGATAAGCCACGGTTCGGTGAACATACATCGTTCGAGGCTCCTTAGCAGCTACTGAAGACCCACATGTGAAGATCCGCTTATGATGAAGATCTTTTGTGAATGATTGACGTGACTCTTATGTAAAGTTTATTTGTGTCTTGTTTTGTCTTGTCAATGTAAGAGCATTTAATGCTTTGTAAAGCTAAGATAGTCAACTTGATGGCTAGGATTTGGTGTCTTGGTCAAGGAGATGAGGCCACGTGTAAACTGATCCAAAGGTCACCATTTGAGTTGTAGCACTATAAATACCCCCACCATGTAACACAATAAGGACTAATGCAATTTTAAAGAAAAAACTGAATATTTGGAGCAACATCTCTCTCTTCAAACGGTGATTTTTAAAGCGTATTTCCTACTACAAGTTGCCCTTTATCGATTGGTTTCTCATACAATCGTATTACTTCATCCTTGTTTGTAGCCTGAACGGAAACGTCTCTTGCCTTTGAGCCACTCCCACGCTCTTTCCCTGGAGCCATCTTGACCGTTGATCGGCATGAGCGTGTTGGACCAAGCTCGCGTGTGCATGAGTGGGCCCAACATCTGTTAGCAACATTTTTTGGGGTCAACAATATCTATATATATATCTATATATATATATATATAGATATATATATATATATATATATATATAACAATGATCTTATTGTTATGTTAAGTTTATAAAGAGCCTACACCTTGTGAAATATATATAGGAACTCAATCTTAAAGCTTTGGATGAAGTAGAGCACAAAAACACGGTAAAAATCAAGTAGGAATAAAACGCTTTCCAACCAATCGCATCGCGGGACCACACATCTGCGTCACGCAGCCGACACTAGGGCGTTGGCTCCGTGCTGGCCAAACTCCTTGCAGCTACGGCACCTATGCCGCAATTAGGCTCTTCTGCTGTCGGAGACTAGATGCCCCCGTCTTCGACCTAATACTTCTAAAACACTTTTTCATCACTTACAAAATCATTTTCCCAATCGAATTACCAATATTTGATGAAATTTGATTCATTATCAATCTAGACTTCCAAATGAACATTATTTGGACTTTTTCCATAAATCAAACTTCCAAATCACGTGAAATTTAAGTGACAAACATAACAGAAACCATTACCACTCCTAAACTCACCTCTTACAACTAATTTCACCATAAACGAAATAATAGCAAAAAATTGAAATCAAGATAAAAGAAAATGGTATTAATCTTGTAGTTATAACCAAAAATACAAAATTTTTAAAGTTTGATCTTTCAACCAAGAATTTAATTATGAGTATCAATTCATATAATTGAGAAATAGATGTGCAGTGCCATCTTATGCTCCTCATTTTAAAGTAGGAGTAAATGGGATTAAGATTTTAAAGCGCGAGAACACGAATCAACTCCAAATATTGAAGTTTGAGATCCAAAGACACGAGCCTTAAGATCCCGGCCATTGAACCTAGTCGTAAATGGATCAAATCGAACCCACAGAACAGTAGAAGTTATAGCTAAAAGTAAAGACTAGTTGATGAATTCCGTTGGTATTGTTGGGAATTTACTTAATCATGCACAGCGGAAATAAAATAATTTTCAATTTCCACCAAGGATCTGCAATGTGTTTAGATAGAAACTGTGATGAGAATTATACATTTGATGAATTTCACAAACTCTTTTGCTTTTTCTTGAACTCCAATGATCACGATCTACAATCCAAGCTGTCCAATTGTCCAGCTTCCAATGGTGATCCACACAGAAAACAAGAATGACAGCTAGGGTTTTCTTTTCTTGTGTTAGCAAGAATAATGAAAAATTTCATACAATTTACAAACCCTAACAGCCCATTAATATAAGCCCAAATGGGCTTGGCCCATCTCTAAACTTAACCCGGTCCGATATTTAATTAATCAAATTAATTAAATCCGGTTCATGAATTAATTAATCCAATTAATTAATTCGGGCCTATTAATAAGCAATCTAATTAATTAATTATTCAACACTTGTCAATTAATTCATTGGTAAATCTCATTCTTCTGGTTCTCTTTTGTGTGTGACCCATTAGGTTCCCGATCACGATATACGACGTGAATTATTTTTTTGATCTAATCAAAATCAATAAATTAAAACACCATTTTTAATTTATCACTAATTCACATTTGTCGTCCCAAATTGACATCTATCAATGTGTCAGGCAATACATGTGATGGAAAATGTCACGTTATGTGACAAACCAAACTTGTTCGTTTACCGTGAAATTATAATCATTTCGTCAATATGATCTGATCAATGATGAAATATGGAATGTGTCAATCTCAATTATTGATCATATCTTTTATCCCACTGTTAAGTTAATGTAAGTTGAAAACTCAGTTTCAACTTATGAGTTCACCTTAACCAAGGATTTCATTATCAACTTAATTGGATAAAATGTAGATCATAATCTCTTACTATCTAAGAGTGACGAATTCTCTATCGATCATTCACAACCTTCATATGATTCTTGACATACCCGAACGATATTGTATTAGCGACCCTTGACAGAGCACCATCCAATACCACCAAAATATGACTGACCTCATATAAGGTACTATGATGACCTCAAGTCAAATGACCAATTCCACTACCGAACGTTAGAGATTAACCACTAACACTCAGATAGTTATCCATGTGGAATCTCCCAGCGGGTCTCCAATGTTTTGTTCTATAACAAAACATCCACGTGTTCATTCAAGTGTCACCACACTTTAACTTGTGAGATCAGCTACTTACTTCACAAGTAAGAATGTCACACGCGATGATCTATCCGTAATAACGATATCTGTATCTCGTTATTACTTCGACCACGGACGATTTAAGATTCGATCATATGTAATTTGTATCTCACAATCACAACTTCTTGTGATTAACAAATCACCAAAACTTGAATCTAAGGATTCTATTATTTAATTTATTAGAATATTAATTTAATTAAATAATAAATATTGCCATACATATGCATCAATTATATATATTTAAAGTGTTTATGTCCAAAGTTGATTGGACATAGAGGATAACACTTACAGGTATTTAGTCAAAAGTCCCTTCATGAAGGGATGTACTGAAATACAATAGTAGGCACACGACCGCTTTATAAAGAGATGACCCAAAGAACCGTAGCCGTGTGTGTGTGTGAGAGAGAGAGAGAGAGAGAGTCCTGCTAGCATGCCCCATTTGAAAGCATAAAGAGATAAAACTCCTGGCCGTCTTTAACCATCCATAGAGTAGTGCGTCTCCTCGTCTTGCCCAGGACCAGCATAGTCAAACTGCAAAGAACAGCAAATAAATGAGAACGACGCCCAGCAATGAGCCACAACCGCTGATTTCTCCAACATTCTTATACGCTAACAACACTCCATCTAACCACGAGTATTCATTTTGCAACAAATTATACTAGAACAAGCATCAGCCAGCCACATGCTTCATAAGAAAGCTGCAAATAACAAAATTATAAGAGTACGTTCAAGTTAACTTCAGAAGTGAACATATTTACCTTGAGGACGTACAATTCTTCACCATCTTCAGCTGTTGCATTATTTAACTTTCCCGTTCAGCTCATTTCATCTTCGATTCGTTGGGTTAATGGCATTGATGTATTTATTGTTTTAAAGTGTTGATCGTAGGGTTTGGAATCTTCACAAATTCACTGGCCGACAAGACGAGTTCTTGAGTGATTGCACATGGTGGTCTATTTTTTGATAGTTCGAAATAGTAAAACATTTGAGCCTAATTTTCTCTAAAAAATAAATTTTACTCGGTGCAAATCATTTCAGTTAAAACAAAAATTGAGAAGATAAGAAAATTCATATTCTGAATAAATTATCATGAATTTGTTACCGCAATTCAACAATAGGACGAGCAATATGAGGTAACAAACTTACACTCATTTGCACATCTTGCAGCATCCAAAGTTTATTTCAATAATAAAATCCGCTCTTTAGTTTCCATAGAAATGTTTATTCTGTCTCAGCCAAGTGTATGGCATCCTCAATCTAATCATGCGTAAAAAAATTATTGATGATCATGATGCCTATTGCATCTCAAAATTGTTTCATGGGTTTTATATTAAGTCTAAATTGCAAAGATCACAATCATGAAAATGAACTTCTTGACAAGATTTCATCACCGTCTTCACCAAAGTGATAGTTCTCATAAACTTGAAGCAGAAGTTCCCTACATGGTACAATAGCCCCAAGCTTGATGCAAGCAAGGAAAGCACCAGAAAGCTTCCTGTGAAGACTGTATGCCTCCTCTGGAGGAGGCGTCAGTCTGTGTCTCAACATTGTTGCCCCGAGGTTTGAAAGGCTTTGAGTAATATTGGTTGACCGGAAATCATACCCTCCATGCTTTGCAAATGGTAAACCCACAACAAAACCAGCCTGAACATGAGCCTCTAACATAACTTCAGATTCCATCCCTGTAAGAAAACCAAGTCTTCTTGACATCTCAATTACTGCTTCTCTGTCACCATTTGCACAAGCAACAACCTGATTCAATAATATAAAGAGTTCTCTCTCAGTATATTCTTGTAATAGTACAAGGTGCAAAGAAATTCTGAAGTTGACTACAACAGGAGGGTGAAGCTATCAAATTTTGGGGAATGCAGTATTGCAGGGTGCAATTACATCAAATCCAGAAAGAAAATTGAGTTGATATATTCCAGGAAAAAGGGAAATTTCAGACCGACAGGAACAAGAAAGTCATGTAGATATCTGCTACAGAAGCAAAATTAGAAATCAATCAATTGGGTTTCTACCTACTTGGACAATCCTGGATCACACAAAATTCAAGAGCAGAGAGAGGACGTTCTACCATTCTTAAATAATCATCCACGAAAAGCTTTGGGAAGTCCCTTGCTGCGCCGAAGTCTATGAGATTGATCGACTTTTCCGCATGATCATATAAGAAGTTGCTCCAGTTAGGATCAGTCTGCTCAAAATGAAGGTAAAATGAGAACATGAAAAGAGAGTGAGATATCACATTGTACTCACACGCTAAGTCCTTCCCTAACTTTAAGTTTAAAAATTAAGTCTTAACAGATCCTTTCACTAACTTGAAGCTTAAAAATCATTAACAGCGAAAATACTGTAATAAAACACTTGGGAACAGTCACCCTCGGTTGTGCCACTATTGTTTGATCTGGAGATAATATGAAAATCTCTAAAACTAGAAATCATCCATTAGAGAGGAAATCTTAAGATTGATTGATCTAAATCATTTGCTGTAGATAATTGCTGCCCAGCAGATATCAAACTTTCCAGCAATTTATGATTGAGTATTAAAGAGGAAATCATAAGATCGATCTAAATCATTTGCTGTTGAAAATTGCGACACAGCAGATTTCAAACTTCCCAGCAATTTGTTGTAGAGTATGGTATCGTGAAGCCAGAACAAAGCCCTAAGAATAGTGATATCTAAAGCATTTAAGGGCCCAGGATTCCAAGAAAGCGCTCACAGTCTTAGTTCTTAGTGCCTAAATAGCCCCAAAAGTTTCAAATGGGACAACACTCACTGTTTGACTACGGAAGGGCAAGGATGAACAGAACACTATTCAAGGTGTACTCATCATTTTATGTACCAGAATTCAAGACAACTTCTCCATTTGTCGTTTTCAATTGCCACATACGCCACAACTTTTACCTTTTAATTATTTCCATTTTGCAATCTCTATTGTCAAATCAATAAAGCATTAGAACATTTTTGAAATAAGATTGTCCAATATAAAATGATGTTTTGGATTTTCATATATTTGTATCAAAACCTTTTATACGTAGGACGCGGTACAATCAGAGTTCTTGGATAATATGGCATCAATAGATGTTAAGGAATTTGGGACTTCAGCAACTATTATCAGACAAATGTAGACGACAGTTTTAGTTAATTAATTCCATGGGGAAAAAAAAGAAAATTTAAAATTGGAACTGTGACAATCTACGATAAGGAATAATAAAACAATCAAGCAATGAAATGGAGAGTGTGCCTGCATGAAACGAAAGATGAATAATTCCCTCAAAGTAAGCTCAAGCAACTTTGCTCCGACATAGTTGCGAGTTGCTTGGTCTAGCAATGCCACCTTATCAATTGGAATACCTGCAAGAAGGAAATTCAGATTTTTAAATTATAGATTATGGCCCCGTTCGGGAGTGATTAAAATCCAATTAAAATTGAAAATATGGCCGTTATTGGGTCCCACCCGTCTAATAAAAGTCAACAATAACGGCTATATTTTCAATTTTAATCCGATTTTAATCCCTCCCATACAAGGCCTATAACTAATTTGGTAGGGAACTTGTAATGAAATCAACAGATTTTTTAAAGTTAATAATGTAAGGGATCTATATTGGCAGTGCCAATAAAGCCTATGGAGGCAGGTTATACTTCTCTAACTGCTGGAATGTACATTGTCCTCTGCATATAAAAAGGTAGTATAGATATATAATTTGATTACCAGGAACTAGTTCTGTGGTTAACACTCTTCTGCTTGATAAATTATCCACCACTATGGGAACGTAAAATCCTTTCATGTTGGCCAACAGACTGCGAAATCTTTTCTGATTTTTGGCCTCCAATTCATAATCACATTCGCGAGAAAGTTCTTCTTTTGCAACCTGGGAGAGAATATACAGAGAATGTGTCACATTACAAGCTGGGCATTCTGCCAATAGACAAGCTCAGCTTGACGTCAAACAATAAACTTGACTCAGAAACAACAAAACAAGCATGATTAGTAATCCTAGCAAGAAAAATTTTGGCCAGGCTACAAAGCACAGCACTGACAAGCTCTAATGATTAAACTAAACAAACAAGAACCATGCTGGAAGCAAAATGTCAAGGCCTGTGTTCGCTACTGGACTGATCAAAGGATCATTAAGTGTGTCAAAAGTCATAAGAATAAACACCATTCTGCAAATTATAAGTAAAATGATGAATTGTCAAGCTTCAGCTTATCTGCAGTTTACCTTCATTGCATTGTCAATATATAGTTTTTCTGGTATCAAATTTGTATAGGTAAGCAGCAATTTCACATTCTCAATGTCACTCTCAATACTATCAGCAACTCCAGGATACTGGATTTTCATTGCGACCTCCAAACCATCCTTTGTAACAGCACCGTGTACCTAAAATTGTTCTATAAGTGTGAGATAGAAAGGCATGGCAATTGACCAGAGTAGAATCCACAAAAGCATTAAGCAAATTATTTGTGCAAGATGAACATAAATGAAAAGGTAAATGTCTGAGAAACCATAAGAGCAACATTTGCACATTTGTCTATGAAGTAAGAAGGTACTTTTTGGTTTTGACACTCAATACCCCTCTTTGAGACACTCAACTCAGTTACTCGTTTAATTCTGTCATGTCAGTAACAATCATTCTAGAGCCAACTTTCTCAATCAACAACTTAAAGAAGGATCCCTATTTTTCAGCCTTTCAATTTTCAAGGCAACAAGACTTTCATAAAATTGAAGTCCCGCTCTATTATTTCCCCCCTCGATTGAGTAGAAACTAATCCACAGTCATAAATAAGAATTATTTTCGTCTTCAGCAGTTTCTATGACCACTTAAGAAATAAGAATACGGTAATATGGACTATTCAACTTTGATGCAAGTAATACTCCTCATTTTAAGAACATAATATTATTTTGACCTTATCATGAAACCACTATTTACCATGATTTCATTTCATACAGAATTTAGTGATAAGTATTCATAGTATCTACTTGTCTCGGTTTCAGCTAAATTTTCTCAATCTGATGATTGGTTTCTTGAAATTCTTAATTTTGTAAAAGTTTGCCAATCAAAATTTTGAATACATAATTGTTGGCAAAGAATTACAAGAATATAAATCAGTACAAGAAAGAAATGAGAACTAGAGTGAAATGATTTATTCTACAACTATAATTTTATATAATAATCAAAATTCATAAATTTATGCTACTTATCAGAGAAGTAAATTATATTACATAAATAGATTTCACTGGTGTAGAAATTAAATATAATTGTGATTTTTACATCATTATACAACAAAACTCACTTTCTGAGTTACTAGTAATAAAGAATGAAGATAAGATGAGAAGTATTTTACCTTTTGTCCGAGTATTGTAGTTTAATTGACTAGAACTTCGCCAAAAACTCTATTATAACATTAGTCCTCGAGGGATAAAAATATTATTTAGACTTAAACAAAATTACAGTAGGCCCATTAATGTTTAAGCAGATATTATTAATATTTGAACGAAATAACTAAACCAAGTCGAAAGAAAACATTGAAATTATAAAATCAGAGTAAGGCTTCCTAAAGATTCACCCAAGGTTATTTGGATGAGTACACACATCAAGCACAATATACTTTATCAAAAATTAAGGAGTGTGGATACGAAAAGTAACATTTCCAATATTTCTCCTTCTATCTTCTCCCAGTTAGAAAGAAGCACATTATTTTGTCCCACAATCAGCATTGCAAGAGTCTTATACTGCATTTGGAAATTGAGCTGTATAGGTGTGTTCGAGCATGATTCTGCATTAAATTTATTAAGAGCATGGAATCCATGGGCATTCAAATGCAAAATGCTGAACTTTTGAAGTACACACAAGTTGGTCTAAAAAAGAAAACAACATGAATGACATCAGTATAGTTTGTTAAGATTAGTAAATAAAGGGTCATTTTGTTTATCACTCTACATATTTCCAATAGAATGCCATACAGCACATAATGGTCTATTTAGTATTAGAATATCTTTTTGACTCAATGAAACGTTAAATACAACATATAAGCTTGAAATCACTAAAAAATAGTGTGGTAGAGCTTAACTGCATCACCTGTCCTATACTTGCTGCGGCCATTGGTTCATAGTCAAAGCTCATCAACTTAGATGACCAGTTGGGGCCCAATTCAGTATCCAAAACTTGATTGAGCTGATTTTTCGGCATCACGTCTGCACCCTGACGGACAATGTCCAAAGCAGCCAAGATCTACAGACCATAGGAGCTCCCTTAGTTAAACTGAAACCTAAAACAAACACGGTACCATAGTTTCGGGGAAAAAGACTTAAAATAACAAAAATCAATTCTTAGAAAAGACAGATAATATAAAAATGGAAATATATTCAGGTTATTCCTTCATCTTCATTTCATAGTTTGGGCTCAAGTAGCATTACTGTGACTGCCGCTTTTAATATGTTGCACAAGGGCACCTAAAAGATATTTCGTGGTTACCAATTCAAAGACCTTGATCCAAGCCAATGCAAGCATTCAGGTTTTTTGTTTAAGACTGTCATGTTCACCGTCATTTCAAATGTACCTTCATTGAAAAACTTAACTTCTAATAATCCCCCTCCACTTTACACAATCTTCTCTGAAAAATTAGGTCATTACCTACGAGCATCTGCAAACAGACAACACACTCCAAAGCTTTATTGGCAATATCATAACTCGTAGCACTTTAGTGTCAAATGCAAGACTCAAATCCCTCAACCACTCTATCATGCCACTATGTATCAACTCATGCATGTACAAAGTGTTTCCTCATGTACTTAACCCCGCATTCTTTAATCTTCCCCTCTTCCAAGCACCATAATCCAGAACCTAGAACCTTTTCCCAAGTAAGATAACCACAATACCTGATCTTTTAGAATTCAAATTTCAAACCTTATGCCTAACTCTAGTAACTCTTATGTAAGATCCACTTCCAATACTATGGTGCCATTGAACAAATATTCCAGACTAATGCTGAATGAAAGAGGAAATCCTCCAAGATCAGGATAAGACACCATCTACCAATCACTTTCACCCTTCACCCATTACCAACCACAAATCCCCAAGGCTCCTTCAGACACGTGTACCATAAAACCATTGGCATCCCCAATATTCCTACTAACTACTAAATTTCTTACAGGGACCCTTCAAAAACAACCAAAAAGCACCGAATTTATGATTCTTATCCCAAATTCATGGATTGAACTGTAAACAAGTCCTGGTTCATTAATGTTTTTATGGCAAAAGTCGTGAACTCAACTCAAGAAGTTTAAGCTAGAAGGGTCCTCTTTTTCCATTTCACCCTACCAAGCACCATCCACAAATTAAAAGGCAAAGATTCTTTCTTTCTTCTAATTACCTCATTCCATGTGCTTTTAAGATGAAGAATAGGGGTGGCTCATGGAAGCAAGGGGTTTATGGGTAAAACAAAGTAAAATGCAAGTGGGGGTTAAGAAAATTATGAAATCTTCAGCTCTGATTTTATTTTATGAGGAAGCTAACTCTCAAGTTTGTTTATGCTCTATTAGGGAAAAATGAAGATAGTGAGTTGGAATGTGAGAGGACAGGATCAGCAATTAAAAGAGGGGCTATTAAAGACTTTTTAAAATTAATCCTGACATTGTAATCCTTCAGGTAACAAAGAAGTAATTGTTAAAGGAAATGTTTGCTGGGAGTCTGCAGAAAGAACATTTAGGAGTGGATCATGTTATGTTCAATAGGACGGTCGGGAGGTGGTGGTAAAGTGGGATATGAGGTCGGTTAAGATAATTCATGAATTGGCAGGTTACTTCTCAATCTCTGTAGAAGTAGAATCTTCATTTGGTTGTTGATAGCTCGCAAGTTGCAAATAGGGCAAAAATAAAGGTACTTCTTCGCTAGTTTTTTGAAGGAGGTTCAATACTGAAGACTTAGTTCAAAAGAAAGGGAGGCTTAATATTTATGACTTAGATTCAAAAAAAATTCTTCATCTATCTCTTTCTCTTTCCAGGGGTGTGATGCATACGAGGAAGAGGGATGTACTAATCATTTATTCTTACACTACGATACTGTTACTTTGATAAATGTTTCCTAGAATGGTATAGCAGGCTATTTATTATTGAACCTATAAGCTTTGACCTGAAGAGAGGTTGGATGATGTTACGTGGAACATTGGGATTTTGACTAATTTTTTGGTAGTTGGAACAGAAAAATTCCAGATTTTTTGAAGAGAAAGAACAAGTTCATGGTGATCTATGGGAGAGAGCAAAGTTCCAGTTTCTTTATGGGTTTTTACAAAGAGTTCAAAGAATTTTCTTTATTTTTACTTGTTCTCAATCGGAAAAATGTGATGCGTTCTTATTTTATTTTTAGAACTTCATTTTTCATGTTCTAAGACGACTCCTTGACCTCTTCATGAGTTGAGCCCCTGTCTGGTTTGCATTAAAATCAAATTAAAATCTCAAGTCAAAGTTAACAATTAATTTTAACAAAAACATTTCATTGGAAGCACAACATTTAAACCACACGTTTCATCAACTTTTATTAAAATCTATTAAAAATCTGATTTTAATTTACACCAAGCATGGGATAATTTCATGAAACTTTATAATCATTTTGTTTCAAAATGCCTTTCTCACAACTTAAATTTCAAAATGATTCTCCTTATGGTCTCATCCACAAAGATAATGTTGTCCACGAAAGGATACACAGTCATACCACATCCTCCATGTTCTTAGTCAATTCTTCCACCGTAAAAGACCATTTACATAGACCAAAAAGCATCATATTCTTCCAAGATGCCTTTACTTAACTTTTCCTTTTCAATAGTCTAAAACCACGATTGATACGTGATTTGCTCAAAAGGAAAAGAAAACTTTCAATTGATTTTCTAATTTTTGTTTCTAAGCAAGGATTATATGCCAAAGGGGGTGCAGCCATGTAAAAAACTAAATATGAGAGTAGTCAATACAACAAAAGCCCTCTTGAAAAAAAAAAATATGGTCACAGAAAAATCAAAATATCAATTTTCCATAAACTGTTTCCTTCCCTTTCACATATTTACCTCTTCAGTATTTCCCGTGCCGCTTCACCTTCCATTGTATTTCACCAGAAACTCAAGCCTCTTTAGTTCCCAGCGGAACTTCAATCCTGGTCCTTTAATTGTATATTCATAAAACGTGACATTACTTCTCCCTTTTTAAAATGCATAATCAATTCCATCCCTATGTTCTGAGATTGGAAAGTCTAAATATCATTAATGAGAGAAACGAAGCCCAAGTCAACTCAAATCCCTCCTTGCTCATTATCAGATCCTTCATCAATCATCAATGTCCAAATTAGATGTATTTAACCTCCCCTTTCACCATCCAGTACCAAGGACCACTTATTTTTCCATCACACTTTTTATCCCTCACCCAAACCATCCATCTTTCCTCTTTCCACAGACTTTGCCCCTACAGTAATATATTTCTGAAGACAAATCATTTAATTCCAAAGTAACCATGTCAGAATTTCTTTTGGTTGTTGTCAATGGACAATACAAGAGAAAATGGATGGTCCACCATAAAACTCTCTATGAGAACAAGTTTCCATAAATTATGTGCCGAACTTAATACTTTGTTTACTAATTATCCTTCAAACTTTCCAATAATCAAATGCATGTTTCTTTTGTTTTGGTTTTCTTCTCTTTTTCCATGTTTCCATTAGCTTTCCTAATCACATTCCAGGCTAAGGAACTTTCCAACCAAACAAAAACTAAAGGAGAAAGGATACTTCCAACATTTCAAAGACTAACATCTTGAGATAACAACTAAAAGAACAACTTTATTCTTCGTCAACTCCCCTTTACTTTACTTCCTTCCTGCACCAAGTATAGAAAGTTTATTCTTCGTTGTTTTAAAGACTACAAGAAAAATGATAACTTAAAATTTTCAAGACTATATTTTACCTGACAAAAAAGAAATAAGAAGGTGTAGTTGAGACAGATAATATATCTAAACATAAAGCATTCATAATTCATCATAAATATATGCATATACATTCAAATTTATATACCGGAGCCGGTACAAGAGATTCATCTTGGATACTCAACATCTGCCCCAATTTTAGTGCTGCTCCACGCATTCTGCACAATGCAAGAGCTAAACGTTCTGCATTTTTCTCAGATAAGAATGGGGAAACAGCATGTTGGTTGTTTAGCGAGACAGGTGTACCAAAGGCAATCCTCTTGGCAGATTCCTGAAGTGTGCCCCATGCTAGACCAGCTCCAAGACCAGCAAACCTTCAAATTGTATATAGAAAATAAGATCATGGTCATGTCAATTCAATAAATGTAATTCTACAACCAGTAGCTTCCTTCAGTGTATGCATATCAAAACAAGATGAAATATAATCTACATAAAATAATCAATTCGGATATATAGTCCCAAAAGGGTACATTACCCCCAAGAAGACAAGTCTGAATAACTAAAGGATGTTGGTACATTAAACTTCAAAATGAAAACAAATGTAGCAAAGAGAAGTGGGCAAAGTTTAGTAAGAACAAACTAATAACCGAAGAAGCACGGAGGTGCCGGCAGGGTTGTAGCATTATGTACAGCACCGGAAACATCTGGACATGTGTCTGACATGCCACGTGAAGTGTCCCGTCTTTTGAGTCATACATACAGTGGACAATTTGAATTATTTGATAATTTCAACAAAATACATTAGGGCAAACTAAAAGCACGTTTGGTTGGTGATTAAATTATAATTTAAGTGATTATAAGTTGCAGGTATTACGGAATATGTTTTGTAATAAGTGGATGATTGTTGTGGGTCGTACAAAATGTGTGGATAAAAAGTATATTTGACCAAAAGAGATTATAAAATTATTATCAATAAAAACTATATTTGACTAGAGGTGATTGTAAAATTATTACCAACCCACATGCACTAACAATGATCCAACAAATTAGCCATCAATTCCAAGCAATCTTGTGGCCAAAGGATCCTTTGCAGCAGCATCCTTTAGGAAATTTCTGGTGCAAACAATTTGTCCGCACAATTCTAAGCTTTTTTAGCTTTTATGTACCATGAGAGTGCATTTAGACAAATGTGTAGTACTACTATGTAAGTGAAGGCATACTTTGAGTTAGTAGAGATAGAGAGGATCACACAAATAACTGGAGATTAGAGCAACAAATTGTTCATTAAAATAAAAACTACTCAAATCATACATATCAAATGTGCTTGAGCTGTATTGACTCTTTATCTAGACAATTTACTTTCTGCTCTAACAAAAAGGAAGAAAAGGGATTAAAATCGTACATAAACCAGTGATTTGGCAATATTAGCTAGACTCACCCAAGCGCTCTGGAGAAAGGGGTGGAGGGAACTTTCCTCTCCCTGGGCTTCCTTAGCTTCTTTGGAGACGGTTGGGGAGTGATGTTCCCACTGACAATAACGTCGCTCGAATTTGATTGGGAAGCGCTTTGAGCATTGTCGTTAGCAGCGTCCAAATCCGCCTCTGCATCTGCCTTTGAGGCATTCTGAGCACCAACGGGTTGAGCAGTGGCAGCAGTAATAGCATTTGAATCTGAAGATGGCTGAGATGGAAGTGACTCAACCCTGAAGTGAACAACGCTAGCTTTATTATTTCTATTGAGGGCATCGGAATTGGTGGCGGTTGCATTGGATGTATCGAAGCCGCGGAGCTTGCCCTTCGTGAGTCCCGCAAGGTCGGTGGCGGAGAGGACTCCGGCCTTGATTAGGGACTTCAATTCCCCGCTTTCAGAGCCGCGGACGGCCTCCTGGGACACCAGAGACAACCCGTTCACCACTCTTGTTATATCCTTCCAAGATACCATCGCCTCGCTGTCTATTAAATTCTCTAATATCACCTTAACGCAAATCAACGACGCAATAATTCAAATATTAGTATACATGCGATACGCCTTATTCGCTCTCCTAAGAGAACGGAGGTTCCCAAACAAATCTCTGCCTCTGCTACAGTCGGAACTATCGATTTGGAAATGTGGCTTCGTTTTCCTCACTTTTTTCTTCCTTCTCTCTGTATACGTGCACATTTTCAATCCATGAGACCTCCTCGGCTTTGTGAATTGGGTCCATTGATTAACATTTTTAAAACCGTTCAATTCACAAGTTAGTATTTAGCACGTCCCATTTTCGTTCAAAATACATTTTGAAACAGTATTTTGTTAGAGAAGTTGTGATTAAAGAATAAAAAAAAAGGGAACAATATATTTTCCAGGTATTTACTTTATACCATTTCAAAAATACAAAAATAAGTTCCAAATTTCAAAAATCAGATTTTTTAAAATTCTATTTATGAAATAATGAATTAACAAATCAATTTATTATTAAATATTTAGGGTGTGTTTGGTACCCATTAAAATTTTCATTTTCATTCTTCTACTCATTTTCAACCACACATTCTTCATTAAAATAATATTTTCCATCACATCAATAACTTTTCCTTCTTTTTCAACCACAGATTCTTCATCAATCTACTATTCTAAAATACATTCTTCAAAAATAATATCCATCAAACACACCCTTAATTCTAATATAATATAATTACCCCACCCCACCTCACCTCACCTCACCTCACCTCAACCACCCCCACAGCTCCGGGGACTATTTCGGCGACCGTTCCGGTCACAACTCTTCTCCATCAACTATTCCGGCGCCGGTTCCGATGACTGTTCCGCCGCCACTTTATTGCGACAACTGCTGCGATTCCGACAAATGTTCCAACTTCGGCGAATATGTTAAGTTACAGATCTATACAATTTGGTCACAATTCCAAAAATTTTAGGTCACGATTCAAAATTTTCATAGATCACGATTTGTTCATCGGTTACAGAGTCACAAATCACAAAATTATAAGTCACATTATTTATTTTATGTATATTTAGGTCACAATTTATTAAATTATTGGTCACAAATTAATAATTTTTAGGTCGCACATCATGTATTGGTCACATTTTATCTAATTCAATGGTCACATATTGTTTATTGGTCGCCACCAACCAAATTATCGATCACAGCACCCACAGCATTTGTGACCACCACTTCGCTACTGCCTCCACCACCCTCCCCCACACCACTATCACCACCCCAAAACCACCATCGCCACACGCACAGCCAAAACAACGCAGAACACACAACCACCGTCGCCACCAACTTCAGATCCTCAATTTCACAGCGCCCGATCCATCGCAACACCACGGCATCGCACCGTTTATGTTTACCAGAACAAACCCAACCGCCGCACCCGCCGCCGCACCTCCACCAAAAATAGATCTGCCGCACCCACACACCCAACCGTAAAAACCGCCGCACCCACGCACGCACACACCTCCAGCCACCGCTACATCCCAACACCGCAAAAAAAAAAACGACAAAGATAGACGGACTGTAGCGTCGGCGGTGGAGTCCAGAAGCAAAGAGACAAGAGGGAGAGTGAAGACTAGAGATGGAGCAGTCGTTGCGAGGGGAAGAATCGTCAGAGATCGTTGTGGCGGCGGCTTTTGAGTAGATAGACGGAAGCGGAGATGAGAGTGGAGAGAGAACGTCGGTGACCGTGAGCAGATAGGCAAGATCCCTTATTTCGTCGGCGGGTGGAAGAACCATCAGCGGCAGCGATTTCTGAGAGAAACGGGGAAGAGAGAATGGGACGGAGGGGAGAGGATAGGACGGTGTGGAATGATTTCTAGGATTGATTCATGTTATTTTAATTGGAATGAAAATTATATAATTAATATTAAATTAAATATAAAAAACCTAATTTTTGAAATGTTAAATTTGTGAGCTGATTTGTGAAAATTGTATTTTAAATGCCTGGCTGGCTGCAATTTCCTCTAAAAAAATTAAATTTGTGTGTAGTGTTATTTTATTAAAGAGTGTATATTTAAAAAAAAGATAACGATTTTTTTTTTTAAAAATAATGGATACTAAACCAGGGTCAAATTGACTTTTAAACAAATGTAAACACATTAAGAAATTAAGAAGTTTAAATTATTCGATGTCTTTTTAATATTCAAAGCACTAATTTAGGTGATCAAAATTCAATTAAATGAAACATATGACATTACATTTTAAGTGAATGTGTCATTTAATATTATATAATTGATATGTAGACTGGTGCTTGACGCAATGATACTGAACTACTTTATTCATTCAATAGATGTTTTGAATCATTCTTTTACATGGAGAACATAACCCCCATTCCTCATCTACCTCCGTCGGTTTTCCTCCTCCTTCAGCAGGCTCTTTGACAACATAACCACCATTTCTATCATGTAATTTACTAAGAGGAAAAAAGTGGTTGAAGCCACAATCACTTTCGATTTTTGCATTGAATCGATTTTGCTTCTCACTGAATTTGCTTCATAATGGCTGGCAGTTGAACCACAAATCATTTGTTTGGTTGTGGTGTATTTATTAAAAAGATGTTTTCTCCTTTTTTTTATTATTTTTATTAGATTAGGTATATAATTGTAAATTTGTTGTGGTGTACTTATTAAAACTATGTTTTAGTTGTTTTGTGGATATAACATTTTGTGGTAGTAATATAATTACCATTTTAAAAATACCACACAACACCTCAGCAGGTTCAACAAATGGCCTGACTGGAATTGTGATAAGAAAGATTGGAATTGACACACTTGGTGATCTTGGATTCCATCTAGACTATCATTTTTTCACACTTTTTCGTTTTGATCCAAGGCACGTAGCACTAAGGTTTTCAAAATAAACTCTTTGTTTTATTTGGTACATTTTAAAACTTTGGCAAATTGGAATTTTTTTTATGTCACTGAGGCACTTGATTTATTCTGCCAAATGAATCTGAATTTTTTGAGCACAACAGTTGATCATTTTGCTAAAAAGTGTTTTGAATGGTTTTATCCAATCTCGCACTAGATAAAAATATTTCAAGTATTTTCTTTAAAATTTAAAAACATCAGAACTTCTAAAAAGAATGTTTATGTGACTTTAATGTTTTAAAGACGAGGTTATTTCAGTGAAACATGAACATATGATCATATTTCTCATGTTAAGGAGTATGCAGTTCAACCATTCGACATGCATCAAAATTGGGAGCACTATCCAAAAGAATTTAGAGAATTCCAAAGGCAAATGATATAAATTAATCAAACAATTCCTCCACAAATTTGGCCAAATTATGAAGATGACGCACAATGGGAAACTTTACCAGTGAAATACACTCAAAAGATCCAACATGACATTCAAGTTTATCAAGAAACACATCTTCAAAGATTTCGCACTGTGGGAGATCCAGAATATGACTATGCATTTGATTATCAATTTGGACAACTGTATTAAGAAAGGCCCACACAAAGTTTTGGTGAAACATCAAAGTTTTGAGAAAAGACTCCAGAAGGACGCTAGCTAAGGAAAAAACAAATGGAAATTGTAGAAAAACTTGTTGACAGTTTGGACCATAGCGTAAAAAATGAAAAAGCATTTCTTGAAAAAGAAATAGAAAAAATTGTAAATCAACTACATGCAGACCCCTGGTAAAATCCAACACAAAAGGAAAAAGGAAAAGAAAAGGCAGAATCAAGCAAGAAAAAATCACAAAACCTATGATCAAGCCAAATAAATGAACAAATCCTCAGATTAATTATGATGACAGTATTTTCCAAGACTCACGGGATCCATGGTCAAGTGAAACTCAAGACGTCAATATATCCTGGTTAAATCAACATGGTCTACCCTCACGTCCATAAAACCCTATGAATCTCGACACACAATGACAAGACAACGAATGCACTGTATCTACTTTATTAAAGCAAGATCTGCTTTATTAAAGTGTGTTCGTCCGTTTGTATAATAATTTGTTGTTTTAGTTATATCATTATACTATGTGACAATGTGAGTCAGAAAATTTGTATTGTATCTGTGAAATAATGACACGAGTTCATTATGTAGGAAAACGCACGAGTCTTGTGTGTACTTTTAGATGTTTTTCTTCTCTGTATGGAGAGCTCTACCTCTTTGTAAGTCATTCGATGTTATCAAATAATGTTCAGTGTGCTTTATATATCATATTCTTCTAAAACCTTCAAGTTCCTACTTAGTTTCCGAAGGCATATAGTAATTATAGATTTGAGTGATATGGAGTAAGATTTGAGTAGAAACATAAGTATGCTCTGTAGTTGCACCTTCATGGTGAACCTCTGCATCAGAAAGTGCTCTACTGACTATATTATCCGTCCGGGGTTGCAGTGATTCATGGCAAATCCAAAAGTCAGGCCCTTTGTCGAACCTGTAGAGGTGCTGTGTGGGCTAAAATACCGTGATTTGCTGTCACTCCGCTCTTTGGTTAGAGCCCGATTTTTTTTTCTGTAGAGAATGCATTTTGAAATAGTAGATTGATGAAAAATACGTAGTTAAAAATGAAGGAAATTATTTTGGATTGCGTGTATTATTATTTTATTGAAAAATGTATGGTTGAAAAGAAGAAAGAAAAAAAATTATTCTGAAAAAAATGGGGATCAAACAAGGTCACATTTTACTTATGATTAAAATTCTAAGTTATATGAAGTTTTTTACTTATAAGTGTTAAAGTTATAAGTTAGTTATGTACTTTTAAATAATTTATTTACACATAATTGATTTATTTACTTATATGTAACTTTTTGTTTTTATAAGTGAATTTTTGTCTTATTAGTAGTATTTTTACTTTATAAGCAATTTTTTTGGGGATAATTGTAGTAAAAGTCTGAAATCTTTGAAACATTAGTAGGTTTTCTCCAAACCTTTGATTTGTTGCAGTCGTCACCTTTAACCTTTCCAAACGTTGCAAGTAAAGCTGTTCTGGACAGTTTCCATTTACAATTCAGTCAGTTGACCAAAAATTTAACTTTGATCACATTTTTAATATTTTAAAAATATTTAACTTTGAATTTTTTTACTTATATGTAACTTTTTGTTTTTATAAGTAAATTTTTGTCTTATTAGAGTAGTATTTTTACTTTATAAGCAATTTTTTAGGGATAATGGCAGCAAAAGTCTCAAACATTTGAAATATTAGCAAACTTTCCTCAAAACTTTTGATTTGTTGCAACCGTCTCCCTAACCTTTCCAAACGTCGCAGGTAAAACCTTTCTGGATAGTTTCCATCCACAATTCCGTCAGTCGATCAAAAACTTAACTTTGACCACATTTTTAATATTTTAAAAATGGGTAAAATAGTAACTTTATATTTATCACATTAAATAATTAAATTATAAAAAATAAGAAATAAGAAATTAAAAAAAAAGAAAAAGAAAAAAACACAATCCTCTTCTTCTCCTCAACACCATGCCCACCCACCACCCATTTCCCTACCTCAAACCCAAAATCAGCATCCAACGGCCACCATTCTCCGGCGCTTAGATGATACATTGGCCAGAAAACTGCCGGAAACCTTTGCAACCCGTAAACTTTGAGGACTCCAAAATCAGCCCACAGATTTGACAAAGAGGACTCCACAGTGACTCGAGCCAACTTTGACTGACCGACAATTAATGAATTACTTAGGGAAGGAAGCTAAAGCACATGATCGGTAGACTTGGCAGACGCTGATGTAAGATCGTCCATATGCCACTTACTAATTGACTGTTAGTACAACGTGTAAGAAATTTTCAATCATTATGTTCCCTTCGGCCTCGATAGACTACATAATCCGAGCTGACCTTATATATCGAACTCACATTAGCTCAGGCATATTGTATACACCAAACAACACTTATCGACCTCGGAGGTCGGATGCCAACAAATGATAATATTGAATATTGTTGATCGTTACATTTCTGCCGATAGAAGACCAAAGTTTAGAAGTTCACCTTGATTTAAAATGCTATAAACGTTTGCATTGAAGTACCTAGACAATTCAATGGGTATTTTATTATTTTTATCATTGATACTAGGTGCAAGCAACGTGCAATGCACGTTTGCCTAGTTTATATTTAATAGTTTTGTTTAAGAATTAATTTGTTATTAATAAAGATGTAATTTTTTTGGTTAATTAAATAATTAATGATGTAATGATTATGTAATTGATAAATAATTAGATGTGTGATTTTGATGTTGTGATATAAGTTGGTGAGATCGAAGAAAATAAGCAAAAGTTGACAAATTTGGAGAAATGGCTAAATTGTAAGGGATCCAAAGTTCGAGAACTAAAATGTAAATACTTAAAAGTTGTGCTGAACCTCACGATGAAAATTTGAGAGTGCTCGGAGTCAATTGGATAAAGGAAGACGTCAATGGAATCAAATTTAGTCAAAAGATGATCATAAATCAATTTCCAACCGAAAAGTTATGCTCCGATGTTTTAGTCTCATATTGAGACCTATTTTTGGCATAGAAAGTGATCGAATTGGAGAATGATGTCTGAATCAAAGTTGTAGCCAGATGAGTTAGCTTTCCAACGCATTTTGAATCGCCTTAATCGGATATCAGAATACAAAGTTATGATAAAAACACTGAAAGAAGGTGCAGCTGCCTGTTTAAAACAAAAAATTCCGTTACATAATCCGTTAAAAACAACAAATTCCGTTAGTTTTTCCGTTAAAAACAAGAAATTTCGTTACATAGCCACTTTTAATATATAGAAGATGTAGAGTACTACAATGAGTAAAACCCTAACTATGCCCCTATTTGGTGGCTACTAGTGAGGGAAATCAAGTTGCAGACTCTTTAGTTTCAGAGGGTTGGAAACAGTGCCACTACCAGGAGTATGGACTGCTTGACTTTTCACATCAAATTTGAGCACTTGTGTAGATTGAGAAATATGGACCGTCCAACTTCAGAAGTTTAGGGGTTGTTTTCTTAACGTTTTAGTTTTTAGTTTTGAGTTTTAAATTCATTTTGAGTTTTGTATTTTGAGTGTCCATTTTGAAATTGCTGAAAATGTGTTCTTTTTATTATTTTGAAAAATTTCTTTCAAAAATAAAAAATGAAGTTTTGACTTGATTTTAATTGAAAATAGTCAAAATGACTTTTCTGATGTTTTTCAATTTTTTTATAAATTTTAAATTCGTTTCTGAAAATTCGTTTCAGAAAATAGACAAACAAACGTGTTTTTAGGCCCTGTTTAGTTATTTTTTTCATTCTCATTATTCTACTCATTTTCAACCACACATTCTTCAATAAAATAATATTTTCCATCACATCAATAACTTTTCTTTCATTTTTAACAACACATTTTCCACCAATCTACTATTCAATAATATATTCTTTCAAAAGAATGCGTCTCAAACACATTCTTATTAATGTTTTCTAAAAACTTGCCCAGTTTTTTTAAAATGAGAGAATAAACTCGTGAAAAACATTATTTCTACCGTAGGTCCGCCTGAACGCCAAATAAGTGGTTTCCAGTTAAATTCCTCTTGAAACCTTTTCCCTTTCAATTATCCCTCTTTTATCTGTTTCTACACATTCGACGATTCAATCCTTGTCCACAACCACCACCAGGTTTATGCAACTATAGTGGAAGACAGAAGGAAGCCATATTCAATCAATCAATCAAGATTGGAGATACGTTGTTAGTATAGGGGAAAAAGAAATTGATTTGTAGAAAGCGGAAGCGGAGTCAATGATAAAGCATGTCCATACCAAAGGAGCCGGAACTGGTGATGAAACAGAGAGATGGATCCGTGCTGGGGAAGAGGACAATTCTCAAGAGCGACCATTTTCCTGGCTGCCAGAACAAACGCTTGTTTCCCCAGATTGATGGTGCCCCCAATTACCGCAAGGTTTTTCTGCATCACCATCTTTACCTTTCAATCATTAAATGTTGTTATAGTAATATATCTCCGTTACTTGTTTTATTTTTATGTCATTACGAAATTGGGGTTCCCTTTTCTTCCTTGGATTAGTGGCTAGCAGTTTCTTACTAATTCGCATCTCTTACTTACCATGACTGTTACACATTGGTTTTCTAGGTACAGGTATAGAACTTGACCGCACCAAAGATTAACTAAAACTTGCATGCATTTACCAGTACGGGTGTTTCCTATCGTCTCATAGAATTTGGAAGAGCCAGACCACAAAAGCTAGCTAATATGGTTAGAGAACCCAAGCCCATATAAACCACACAAAGGAAGCTCATACTTTCGATGTTGGATTCAGATTCCCATAAATCACATTTGAAATCATGACAAACTACCACGCTTCTGACTCGGCGTCCACGTCGAGCGTGCCCATACACCCTAAGTGGTAATCAAGGCCCGAAGACATGATGCCTTCTCTGATACCAATGTCATAGAATTTGGAAGATTTAGACCACAAAAGCTAGCTAATATGGTTGGAGAACCCAAGCCTATATAAACCACACATAGGAAGCCCATACTTTCGATGTGGGATTCAGATTCCCATAAATCCCATTGGAAATCCTGACATATCGCATTTTCCTCACCTTAACATTACGCGGGCAAATTCAGATCCTTTGAGCATACTGTGGTTAATCCAAGAAAAGCTATTTGAAATGAGCTCTCTGGCTAAAGGATAACCCACTAATTTTGTTGGCTCAAATGGTTATGAGTATTTCTTAAATCAATTTTATGAAAGCAGGTACACAGTATCATTGCCTGATGATTCTTACTCGTAAAAGCAAATTTGTCGGTCATATTGACATTCTTTACTAATGCTTGATTTTTAGTTCTTACCCAGTTGTTGTTCATCTGTTGTTATATGAATAATAATTTACTTGAGTCTAGAAATTATCGGAATTAAAAATGCCTGATAATAAGGTGATGATGTGTGGAGATTTCAAACATATTACTGATTTAACTTAATTTTCTGTCTTTCTTTCCTTCTCTCCTTGCAATAGGCTAACTTGTTACCTGTACATGGTGTTGCTATCCCAACTATTGATGGCATTCGGAATGTCCTCAACCACATTGGGGCTCAAATGAATGGGGATCAAATTCACGTACTTTGGATTAATCTCCGTGAGGAACCGGTAATAATCACATTCAGCTATGCCTTTCCATGAATACGACTCTCTTGGAGTGAGTTGCAATTTTTGAGTTTGGAAGGAGATAATGGCAGTGAAAAAAGGTTTTAGAGAACAAATTCGGCAACATGCAATGCATAGAATGCTTATTTTGAAATATCTTCAAGATGTTATAGCATGCTATTGGATCTATATCCACTGCTATTTTGTAGTTTTTCTGTAAAATGATTTCACTTCTCTTGTCTTGCTCTCACAAGTTCATTCATAAATAAACCTACTGCTTATTCCTTTTAAATTGGCTTATTGCTTTCTTTTTTGCACTCTGATGACTCTTAGACTAAAGGTGCAGTGTCTGTTGGAAAATATACAGCTGGTGGGTAGGGGTATGGTACTGATATAAGTAAGTTATGCTATAGTATTGACAATAATGGCAACAAAAGTTGGTGCGGAAGCGGAATTGGAATTTTGAAACAAGAATAAAGTAAAAAGTTAGAAACTATGTAGGGAATGATTTTATTGTATTGAATTGATTAATGAAAAATTGTACAAATCCTTTGTATGTATAGTCAAGATTATTCCCTAATCTTACTAGTGTAAGAAGACTAATTTAAGGAAATTAGAAATCCCATTCCAATTAATAAAGAAAAGAAATCATATTCTAAATAAGATATTAGAATAAAAAGATAAAACTTATTATAACTAGACATTTTATTATAAATATCTTACTTTTATCATATTTACAATAGGACTGTCCTACATCAAAAGTAGTTAGGATTGCCCTACATCAAAAGTAGTGGCCCCTGAATAGGTGACTTTTTAAAATTGGTTCAAGTCATGATACTTCTAACTTTTTACTAGTCATTTTCTTAACTGAGTGTAAAAAGAAGACTTTTGATCTATAATTTTCAATGGTTTCTAAAGAAACCACTTGCAAAATTCCAACCATTTGGGTCTAGAGCACATTTGCTCCTGACAAACCTACCTCACAAGGAAGAGCGTTCTAAGGTTTTACTCTCCTAAACTGCTTCTACTTTTGCTTTTGATGACCATATCCATGTTACCTAATTTTTTTTTTTTTACTTCACATAAAATCCATCAAGAGTTTTTTCTAGAAGTGACAACTACCTTACATAACATTTTACATGGTGACATGAACTAAATGGAACTATTGAACATACCTGATTAAATAAGGGTTCACCTCTCTCTGTTCAAAGGAATTGATTTCTTCCATGCATCCTGTCTTTTAGCAACCCTTTCAATCACCGGGGATCATACCTTTTCGGCAATTTTTTACTACCTAGAGAAAGACCTGAATATTTCTAACAACTCGTTAGAAACTAATGCCACATCCAAATTGTCTCCCTTTCCCTAAATCCCCCTGGTTAATATAAATCATGTCTTCCAATGCTGTTTTTCAAGCTATTTGCTAAAACCTTTACAATGATTTTGTACAAACAAGTCAACACATGAACAGGGAAAATCACTAATTTTTCTAGATATGATTTTTGGGCATCCCTTACCGATTAAGTTGTCTGCTCGACTGGTTTCTCATAGGAAGATTAATTCTTACGAATTATGTCCTAGGAGATGTCCTCATGTATCTCTTTCTCCATCTTGGAATTTAATGTGTTGGAGGACAACTGAAAATGTTGATCACGTTTTCTTACATTATGATGTTGCTAGATTTTGTGGTGTGTCTTGTTAGGAGATGCTCAGTTTGCATGGGTTTCCGTGAAAGGTGCATTGAGGTATTTATTAAAATATCTAGTGGTTTTGGCTTAGGAAAGTTGGGTGATGTTATGTTGACAACTGTGGTTTTGCCTATTTTTTGTGTAGTTTGGACGAATAGGAACTTCAAAATTTTCGGAGGAAAAGAACAACTGCTTGCTGATTTAAGAAAGGGCAATATTTTGGCTTATTTCTGTGCTTCACATCAAAGTAGTTTAAGATTTTCTGTTTACCTTTAGTTATTCTTGATTGGAAGAATTTGATGCATTCTTGATTTAGGCCCTGTTTGAGCCAAATTATTATAGAATGAGAATGAAAAATATAGCCGTTATTGAGGCCCATACAAGAGATAGAAAATTTGAATTTAAATGTTAATGTGATGAATAACGGTCATATTTTTCATTTTAATGAGATAATAATGTAGATCAAACGGGGGCTTAATTTTTAAACTTTGTTTTCCTTGTATTTTAAGGACTATTTGTTCTCTTTATGTATGTATCTTAATATTGTGATTACTAAAATTTTGTTTCTTAAATGAATAAAGTCAATGTGGAAAAACTAGGGATATAGTTGAGTTATTTGCCTCAATTTAGTTTCGACATTTGAAGCAGTAATGGACATACTTACAGAGCACTGAAAGTTCTAATTGGATAAAGGGCTTACTTTCAAGCATGAGAGTGAGGTGCATTATTATAACTAGATTATGGCTTCTTACTTTGTTGATCACATAATTTATGTTTCTATTATTTTTGTATATATGTCACAGGTAATATATATTAACGGCCGACCTTTTGTTCTGCGTGATGTGGAGCAACCTTTCTCGAATCTGGAATATACGGTATGTAATGCTACACAAATCTCACCTTATGATTTTGATTCATTTGTATTAATCATTTTCAGTTTATTTGTTCTACTTTGTACTAAGCATCACATGTTTGATGGAGATTGCTCTCACTATTTCTTCCTTAGGTTGAACCGTATGAATTAATTATTTACCTTTTGATTTTTGGTTATTGAGTATTTGCTCCTTGTTCTGCACTTTGTCTTCCTTTTGTTGCATGGTTGTTCAAAGTTTGGAAAGAGGAGGGTTTTGCATTTCTAGTCTATGAAGTGCCATAAAACTTTGTTAGGTTCATTACGTAACGTGAAAGACACATTACTGACTTTGAGTGCCTCATAAAATTGCAAGTAGTCACCAAAATATGCAACGGGTGCCATCCTTCCTTGGGACGTCTCGAAAGATTGGCAACAAGCATGGGATTTATGGGAATTCAACAAAAAGTAAGCAGTTTATACAAGCTGCTTCGACAATTTTCTTTCTTTTCTCAGTGGGTGGTGCTGGCTGCATATAATTTTGGGATTAGGTTGTGCAGTGTACATCCTACTGGTTTACAAGCAATACACAATTGTTCAGGCTTATTTTTTCTGCCTTTTCCCCCTTTTTACTTCTAAAAGGAGAATAGGAGTTAGCTTTTGTAGAGGTGACCATGGTAGGACTTTTTTAATGTTTATTTGCTGGCTTGGTGCAAATTCTGTTTTATTTAACATTGAGGAAATATGGAAAGGGATCAGTTAGGATCTTTGTTGCTTTACTCTTCTGGTTTTGTTTTGTTTGCCTAACCTAAGAGTAAAATTGAAATTCCATTAAATTGGAGGTTCTGGTTTAGCTAGGACTTCCTTTCACCAACTCCCCATGATTGTCATATTGGAAAGGCTAGGAGATTCATTCTTCCAGAACAAGTTATGCCGTCGAAGCATACGACTCATTATCATGTATTCATGTTTATATGTTATTCCATTTATAGTTTTATTAAGAGTTTTATAATCAGTCTTCATCGATATTTATTTTTCATATAAAAGTAGGGTATTAACAGGGTCAGGGTTGAGCAAATGGAAGATCGATTGAAAGAGGATGTCCTCATGGAAGCTGCTAGGTATCTTAAACCCCTTTACTTGTTCTTTTATATTGAAGTATCATTATTACATGTTTTGTTGTCCGTGTTGTCGGTACCTGTACCTTCTTGACTTCAGTTTCAATTAACATGTGAATCAACAGATACGGAAATAAGATCCTTGTAACTGATGAACTTCCAGATGGTCAAATGGTTGATCAATGGGAACCAGTTACGCATAATTCCATTAAAACACCACTAGAGGTATGCATACTTGCAAATCAGATATGGAGGAACCTCAGCTGTTTGCTTATACTTGTTTGGATGTTCTTCTCCAAGCTAGGTGTACGAGGAACTGACATGGAAGTACATCGTCGACTACGAGCGTGTTCCTGTAACGGATGAAAAATCACCTAAAGAGCAGGATTTCGATGTTCTGGTGAGTCTCCAAGTTTCATTCTTCATCAGTAATATGCGGTGTCAACCGTTTCCTTCAGTTAGCTTGTATATTTCAATGTGCTCAATTCTGTATTTATAAGAATCCCCGCTCTAGTTCTTTATTTCTTGATGTACCTATTATCAGATTTACCCTGAAAAATTTAAAGATATTTTTCTTTATGTATACAAACTCAAACTGGACAGATATATATACTCATACATATGCGCGCACACGTGCGGGTGCACAAAAGGTATTTACTTACAATTCAGCTACTTCAGTTCAAAAGAAGATTACATGGAGCTTGACTTGGTATCTAAACCTTTTACAAATACATAATGCCGGATATAATTGGGATGCTGAAGTTTAAGTAAATTCATTTATTGTTAAATTTTACCAATCTCAATGATGATAAGGTTTTTGTGCCTCAGGATTGGCCTTGCATTGCATGCCTGTAGTCCGACATATACTGAGAATAATGATAATGAATTTTGATCAAACGTTCATATACCTAAGATGTATGTATTCACTTGCAGAGTGCATTTTATGATTGTCTTTGCAAATGTAGCTGTGAAAATATGCCCATAACTCATTTGGAGATGTTTCACTGCTCTTTCATATCTTTTGCTTTCTAGGTTCATAAAATTTCTCAAGCTCATATAAGGACCGAGATAGTTTTTAATTGCCAAATGGGTCGTGGACGAACAACTACTGGGATGGTGATTGCTACTTTAATTTATATCACTCGAATAGGAGCTTCAGGTAGTCATTTTTCTTTCTTAAGTGATTTTGAGTGTAGATATGTGCTTCCACGTATTCTATAGTGTGCATTCTATTTGTTTATGATGCTACACTTGCTCAGCTGAAGTACCTTTTTGATATACTTAAAATCTGTTCTACAAACATTACAAAATTAAACCTTCTTCAAGAATTCACTTCTGTACTCTGCCTATTCTACTTGTGGAAGTTTTTGTTTCCTTCAAATTTCTGGTATAATAATGTAGGTGTTACATTATACTCCAGTTTATGCAGTTCTTATCATTTTGCAAAACTAATTCTTTATGATTAGAATATAAAGACTTGCATGACCACATACTATAGCTCTCAAGATTTTGAACCCTATGATCAAAAGTAATGGATATAGAATCATCACCTGCCATGGCTCTTCCCAAAACGAATGATGAACAGTTGCCAACCTCTAAGGGTGACAAAATGATGTACATGCTTAAATTGAGAATCAACTTACAAGGCTAGCATAGACAGAATTAGAGTTATAATATAAACTTCTAGCCTTACAGGCTGGGTTTGGATGTAATATGACTGTTTAAAGAATTGATTTTACTCATCTCATTATGTGATAAGATGTAAGAAATACCAGGATCTTGTAGATACAATCAAACCATATCAATGCATAAGCCGTATTTGGCCTAGCGTGGAAGAGAAATTAATGTTTTGACCGATTTTGGATGCTTTTCTGCATCAATTCAATTACTTGATATTATGTAGCAGTCTAAATCTTTTTCTTCCTCAACTGGGTCCCTACAATATAGTGATTAATTCAATTGGAAAGTAGTAAGTTGTGTATTAACCTACTTTTTTGATTTAAATTCTATTAATTAGCTCATGAACACTGTTGGAATTTGAATTAGAAATAAGATTGTAGGTCCTAGACAAGTGATAAGTTTTTTTTTTTTTTTTTGGTCAAAGGAAAGAGTATGCTAGTCCTTATGTATAAAAATAAGAGGGATATTTGGAAGAATGCATATTATTGAGGCAATCAGCTTATAAATCAATGAAATATTGTAGGGAGTGATAATGGCTTGAAGCTTGTAGAGATTCAGCTTAAATTGTGTCCGGGGATTAACTACTGGACAGATATATTTGGAAAGACTAATAAAGCAGTATAAGTTTAGTCCTCATTTATCTCATTCCCATTGGTATGTGACGTGAAGGAGGAAAGCAAAAAATATATACATTGTGATGTAGCTATATTTTTATAGTGCATAAGAGAAGAAGTATTTGAATGCTTTTCTTTAAAGGTACAGCATACCTATCTGACTTGGATATTTTTTGGGTAATTTGGAAGAAAGGAACTGCCAAACTTTTGAAGAAAAAGAAAACTGCTGGGCAATTTATGTGAGCAAGAAATTTTTTACTTCATGGATAGATCTGAGGAGTTCAAAGATTTCCCTTTATCATCAGATTTTTTTGGTTGGAAGAATGTCATGTTTTCTTGATTTTGTTTTTGAACTTGGTTCTTCTTACAGTGCAAGAGCATTCCTTGTCCTCATGAATGTATATCTCTTTCCTTTCTGTCATCTAATTTCGTAAGCAACGTATGCGAACATTCATATAATAGGTATTCCAAGAACCAATTCTATGGGAAAAATTGCTGATTTTGGTTCTAGTGTCACTGACAACTTACCAAACTCGGAGGAGACAATCCATAGAGGAGAATATCCAGTCATTAGAAGCCTGATTCGGGTTCTGGAGGTACCCAAAATGGCTTCCTTGCAACTTTCCTAACTTGATAACGATATTATATTTTGTTTGAATTTATATTGAGTAGTGTTGTGCCTTAAGGGTGGCGTTGAAGGCAAAAGACAGGTTGACGAAGTAATTGACAAATGTGCCTCTATGCAGGTATTAATCTCTGAAAACTTCTGTGTTCCTCAAGCTAAATTATATTTCATCTTGGCCTCTCTCTCTCTCACGCACACGCACACAAATTAATTTATTGCCTCGTGGTACTGAATTAATTTGTTTCCTATATAATCAATCATATGTAACCACTTTGAATTTTGTATTTGTTGACCTATTACAGAACTTACGTGAAGCTATTGCTACTTATCGAAGTAGTATATTGCACCAAACTGATGAAATGAAGAAGGAAGCATCCCTTTCCTTTTTTGTGGAGTACCTAGAGAGATATTACTACCTTATTTGTTTTGCTGTATATCTTCATACGGAAAGAGAAGCACATCAGCCTGTGTTCCCTGGTCAATGCAGTTTTACTGACTGGATGAAAGCCAGACCGGAGCTCTATAGCATATTGCGGAGGTAAATATGAAGTTCTGTGCTATGAAATGTTTCAAGGGGCTGAAACAATTTTTTCTGTTATGTAAATATGAGGTCATTCTCAGGTGGTTGTACCACCTTAATTTCCTTCATGTGCATGTATATGCAGATTAAATAACATCTATTTAGTACGGACTGAACATTTCTTGCTAACATTGCATCAAGAAGGTGTTACACAGTACAAATAATCTTAGTAATTGTGAACAGAGTCAAAAGGAGGCTGTTTGTATTTCTAGTTCAAATTAAGAATAATGCTACTTGTGCATAAAGAATTACATAATAGTTTATATACAGATGAAGTGTCAAAAAGAGAGCAGGAAGTTATGCTTTTATGTTTTTTTAAATTTTGTTGAAAAAATTCTGACCCAATCATATTTCACCACATTATGTGTATGTAAACCATTATGTACATGTATCATAACTGTAAAATTAATATGGAGGTATTTAATGTCTAATAATTGTGAGCGTTCTTTTTGAAGTCTAAAGTTGTTATTTAGGTCGAAAGTTTGTGTAAACTCGAAAACAGGCAGAAATTGAGATTTAAAAACATATTATCTGGATTTGTCCTTGTGCTTACAGATTCAAAGCATTTTCCTCCAGATTTTTCCTTGTTAAGGGTAGAATCTCACATTGACTAAGTATGAAAATAATAGCCAACATATAATGACATGGGGTTGCTCCTGTTAACAATATTGACTTTTCCAAGATAAAATCTCAAGTCTTAATAGGATTCCATTTACGCCACTGAGGCCCAATTTTTGCGTCTACATGTGTTTGGAATCCTATTTTCATTTCTCTATCTCATAGTCAATATAACATGCGGCGGTGGGATCACATGTCAAAATTTGGTATCATGTTACCTATATGTCAAAACACGTTGGTGACAAACCATACAATGTTGTGCAGATTGCTGAGGAGAGACCCGATGGGAGCGCTTGGTTATGCAAATCTAAAACCTTCTCTAGCAAAAATCGCTGAATCTGCTGATGTCCGCCCTTTTGAGATGAGTCAAGTTGCTGCCCTAAGGAATGGAGAGGTTCTTGGAAGCCAAACTGTTCTAAAAAGTGACCACTGTCCTGGTTGTCAACATCCTAGTTTACCGGAGAGATTGGAGGGTGCCCCTAATTTTAGAGAGATTCCGGGATTTCCGGTCTATGGGGTTGCAAATCCAACTGTGGATGGTATTCGATCTGTAATTCAGAGGATTGGAAGTTCAAAAGGTGGCCGTCCTGTATTCTGGCACAACATGAGAGAAGAACCTGTTATTTACATCAATGGAAAACCATTTGTACTTCGTGAAGTTGAAAGGCCATACAAAAATATGCTGGAGTATACGGTATAATGTCTCGTTTGGTGACATCTAAACTAATGAACCTGTAGAACTTAATTATTATTCTGGTAGATATGCAACCACTGATTATTTGAATACATGATTTTTTATGTTCTTTTTACTTTTTGGTAAACATGCTTCCAGAGGATGTGCCCAGTCATCCATTGCTTGAAGCTAGGGGATTAAGCTTGAGCTACTGCGTGATAATTGAACTTCTAGTGTATGAATAGATAACATTGTGACACTTGGAACTGGGATTTGTATCTCTTATTTGTTTAAAATTGCCTCATTTCTTGGCACTACAACAGTTTTACCTTAGCATATGAAAGTTATTAGTTCGACCCTAAAATTACCTAGAGAGGGGCGAGTAGGTGAATAGTTTGGAATTAAAAATTATTGTTAATCAATATTGCAACAAGCCACAATAATTAATTAATCTAGATTTAGTTCACGTGAATTAATTACCCTATGTTGAATTGCCAGCTTGGATGAAATCAATGTCGTAACAATACACAGAACTTACAGTATGATCCAACCTAGAAAAACCCACTAAACTCGCTGATTTAATTCCTGCAATTTTCAAGACCTGCTGTAACGTGTTTCATTCATACCTGCTCCCGATCTTCTGGAATTGTCTATTTCTTGTGATCGTCAGATCACTTTGTTCTTACACTCTTCCCGTGCTTTTGGTTCAACCTCCCTTAATCTTCATCAACCTTTGAAGGCTATTGAAAAAGTACCTTCTTGATTATATCTAGGAAGTGAGTGTTTTGGATTATATGAATTTGATTTTTTTTCCAACTTGTGGTTGATTGATATCAAGATCAAACGTTTAATCCCAATGTTTGGATGTGTTCTTGGATCTTGGAATGATGTTATGAAGATGTAATGTAATGATCAACCACGCACAAAAACATAATGGGCATTTGATATTTATAATAAGAGGTATTTAGGATAGATAGAACTTTTGAAAATCGTGAATTAGGGTTTCACGTATAACATCGTTGCTTGAGCGCCAGGCTAACTACAGGTGAGCGAGAGGTTTGTTGTTCCAGCGATAAGCGAGGGACAATGATTCTGCTTTTTCCGCTCGAACATCAGCTAGGCGATAGGCTAGAGTAAATCCGACTTTTTCTTTGTTTCATACTCGAATCCAAAGACTCCTAGTCTTTTATAATAATCCATTTGTCTAAAAAATTGTCAATACAACATAAATCCTAACAATCTCCCTCTTTGACATTCTATGACAAAACTATACAATACAAGTAAAGAAAGTAAAAACAAAACTAATTTACCCAAATTCAATTTAGATGTCTCTTGTATTCCTTGAAAAACCTGTTTCCTGAAATCAACAACTTAAAAACCAAGTGTAAATGCACGTGAAACATGAAATATAATAATTGAAACAGATTATCATAAATGTGTTAGCTAGATTGAGAAGTAATACTAATGCTAAGTAAAACACCGACTGAAACATTAATATTACAAAATATCAAAATTCAAAAAAGCTAAGCATTCAAAATATTGAATGAACATCTCCCCCTTACTGCACTCTCTCGAAAATGTAGTTACATTATAAAAGAAAATGCCCATCATCTTCTCTTCCCCTTTTTGTCACAAATGACAAATGGAACTATAACTGCAAAGTATAATAACTCAAACATGCAGTTGATAGCATGCACAAGCATGATTAATGATCAATAAACTTTCCCACATACTCAGTTCAAGTGACTTGTGTGTAAAGTGCCACTAATTTCTTGTGATCAAGACTCCAAACCTTAAATTTGTGAGAAAGAACATGCTAAACATCACTGTTAAATAAGTTTATTTCCCTACAAATAAAAGTCAAACCAATATATTATTCTTTTCTTCCCCTGACTTTGAGCATATGCATATTTTCTTTTCAATTTTTCATGTGTAGACTATTCTCCATTAAGCGACTAAGATGACCTCTGTAACGAGTTTTGGGTCGATGACTCTAAGTTAGTTAACCATAGGATATCAGGTTGTGAGAAATCTCTCGGGCTTAATTGCTCGAGTCAAATAGGTTTCGAAAAAGAGTATAAGATGAAACTTTTTTATTTTATTTAAGGAGATATACTAGAGATTAGGTCTACCAAATTACGGTCAATACATGTTCAAGGTCATCTTACGAACAGATGACGGTTATCCCAAATTTCACATAAGAAGTCAAGACTTACAAGATCGTAGTGTATGCAGTGCAGGTGGTACAAGAAGAAACCTATACTAAGTACTCCACATAAATTTAAACAAAGTAATGAAAAATATACTACAACATATCAATTAAACTCATACTTGGTCACAACATACATGTTCAAGTAAATCATATATCATGCTGTAGTGAAAAAAATCCCCTTTTTTATTTTTCAAAATTTCAACTTTATTTATTTATTTTTTAAAAATCAAACTACCTAAAAAGGAAGAAAAAAAAAAAAAAGAAAAGAGATGCATGCAATAATGTATGAATCACAATTAACAAGCATAAGCATGCGTAAAAAATACCTAATCAGTTAGGTATACAAACGCTCTTATCTTTCAGGGCACAGTGATCAATTTTTATAAATTTTTCATATCGCTCTGTTTAACCAAACTTGTCTAGTGGAAGACTTCCGAGTCAACTTTGTCATTAACTTGGTCAAATGACTCACTTGATTAGTGTGGAAGTCAATTCGGCCATCAAAATACTGATTTCTAACTCTAATGAAATTCCGACTTCTATTTCTATTAAGGAATTTAAGACATCTAGTCCTTATATGTCTTAACTCAGTACAATTGAAACAAGTAAGGATAAACCTAGGTCCAAAGTTATGTGGTCGCTGATATCTATTCCTAGGTTGGTAGGTCCTACGCTGTCTAGTAGGCCTCCGTTCTACAATATCCTTGTTCTTGAGTTCAAGATTCGGAACATACATAGGCTGGTTGGTGGCAGAGATAAAAATGGTTTTGGAAATTCTAGCTTTATTATGATAATGTTTATTTATATGCTAGACCTCTCCTGTTCCTAGCGGGCTTGTTCAACCCCAAAGGACTGTCCAGTTTCTGAGATCCACTAGAAAAAACAAAAAGTTGAGATTTGGAATATTCAAGTTCGCTCAAAAAGTTCTTAACATGAATTTCTAATTTATCATTCTCAATGGTCAGTGCACTAACTCTTCTGGTGCTTTATTCACCTTCTTAATCTTAAGATTCTCTTCAAATAATTTTTGATAAACCTCATGAATCTCTTCCTCGTCTTCAGAATCTTTCTCAGATTGCTCACCACTATTTACTTCCTCAACTTTCTCACTGTCCTTATCAGATTCACTTTTAATCTTAGCAGTGAAGGCCATAAACTTCCCAATCTTCTCACGAGTGGGCATCTCACTTTGATTAACCGAGTTAGACTCGTTATTAGTGAGAGTTGCATTTATAGCTTTACCCTGATTTCTCTTACCATTAGGGTCTCACTTCTTTAGTGGCCAAAATCTTACACTTATGACATCTCACATATTTAAATCTCTTTCTAGACTTATTGGAATCACCTCCGTGTCTCTCTCGAAACATTTTTTGAAAATTCTTAACAAAGTATGCTATTTTCTCATCATTAAGTGATTCCGAATCCGAAGAATCATACTCTTCTTCCCTAACAGTGTTCAAGGGTATAGACTTGTTCTTCTTAGGTTGAGATATGGTGAATTCATAAGGTTGGAGAGATCCAACCAATTCTTCAATTTTAACAGCATCTAGATCTTTGCTCTCCTCGATAGCCGTAAATTTAGGTCTAAATCTCTTGTGATAACTTTAGGCTAAGGAATTTTTTCACCTAGGTTTAAGTTAGAATTAACTATGTCATTCAACATCGCATAGAAGTCATCCTAATCTCTTCAAACCTAGTGGTCAACATCTGTAGCATGAGTTCCCTTATGTGTGATTCCTCTTTAGCAACGTTTCACATAGACACATGCCTAAATTCTTCATGTGATACAGCCATAAATAGAGCATGAAGCCCTTTACTATTTCAATTACACTCATCTAAATTTTTCTTAGACCAAGTTGAAATATCAGTAGGGGTAACTACACCTGCAACTATGGTAGATGAGGCGGTCCAACCATTTACTACACTCAACCAAATACGCTCATCCGTAGATTTCAAGAAGGCTTTCATTCTAACTTTCCAACATGCATAGTTACTGCCATCAAAATATGGCGGAATAGATAATGAACTATTCAACGTGAAAACTAGGGTCAGGAAACGAATTTGGGCTCTTATACTACTTGGAAGTTACTAGTTTGACCCTAAAATCACTTAGAGGGGGGTGAATAATGCGGAATTAAAAAATATCGTTGATCAATATTGCAAGAAGTCACAATAATTAATTAATCTAAATCTAGTTCACGTGAATTAACTACCCTATGTTGAATTGCCGACTTGTAATCAATGATGTGACAATACAAAGAATTGATGACGGAGAAAACCCTCAACTCTGTAAAAAAACTCCAAGACCAAGCCAGTAACTTCCACTATAGACAATAAGAACTTACTATATGATTTAGCTTATCAAAACTCACTAGACTCGCTGATTTAATTCCTGCAATCTCCAAGACCCATTGGAACGTGCTTCACTCAAACCTGCTCCCGATTTTTTAAAATTTTCTATCTCCTGATTTAATTGTTCTTGTACTCTTTCTGTGCTTCTGATCCAACCTCCCTCAATCTTTAGCAACCTCTGAAGGCCATTGAGAAAGTACATTCCAAATTATATCTAGGAAGTGAGTGTTTTAGATTATATGAATTTGATATTTTTCCCAACTTGTGGTTCATTTATCTCAAGAATCAAATGTTTAATCAAAATGTTTGGATGTGTTCTTGGATCTTGAAATGATGTTATGGAAATGTAACATAATGATGAACCACACACAAAAATGTAATGGACATTGAGTATTTATAATAAGAGGTATTTAGCTAGAATAAGATAGATAGAACTCTTGAAAATTGTGAACTAGGGTTTCATGTATAACACCATCGCTCGAGTACTAGGCTAGCGACGTGTGTCGCTCGAGCGATAAGCGGGTGACAATGATTTTGCTTTTTTTGCTCGAGCATTAGCTAGGCAATAGGCTCGCGTAAATTCGGTGATTCTTTCTCTTTGTTCCACACTCGAACCCAAAGACTCTTAGGTCACCCTCCAAAAGACTCCTTAACTTTTATAACTTTTTTGTAACAATTATATTCTTTTATAATAATCTATCATTTTGTCTAAAGAATTACCAATACAACATAAATCCTAACAGCATATCACATCCTTATCTGATTTTTATTTCCAAAATGATAGTGAATTTTTTTTTAGCTGCTCCTAGAAAACTACTGTTTGCTTGTGAACTTTGAAGTGGATACTATATTTTTTTCAAATTATCTGTCACTATAACAAGTTTCTGGAGAATCTTGATATGCTTTCTTATAGATAGGACTAAGGACATGGTTATGGGTGTGAGCTTTTTAGCATCTTACGTCAAATGTGCATCAGATAAAGATATTTCTCATACATTTACTGTATTTTTATTAAAGTAGAGAATAAGTCTGTTACCTATGTTATGTCTGAATAATTAAGCAAAATACTCAAAACTATGGAGTCATTGCTTCTACTCTACACAGCCGAATCTTTATACGCTCTCCATTTTAATTAAATGGCTTCTTTGGCTTTTTTCAACTGCCATTTTAAGTCGAGCTTTCTAATTGTGGTTTTCTGTTTGGGTTTTTGTGTATATCAGCGTTGTTCTCAATAAGTGAAGATGACAACCTAAAATATTGATCCAAAAAGGCTTTAGTGTGACGGAAAACTTCTAGGGGGCCATTCAATTTGAGCTATAACAGTCTTGCAAAACTTTTGGGGTCCAAATCTGGCTATTGTATGTAACCCATCAGTTGAAAAACATCAAAATGGACTAATTTTTGACATGCAGAAGTTTACTAATTCTCATTGTTTTAAATGTTTGTGGCGAGTTCACATTTTGTCATTATGGAAGTATCCTAATCATTGGCAACAGATGTAAACTAGACATGATAAAGTGTTCTTATCTCCTATGTCAGGAAAGATTTTTAACAATTTGAAACATATAGAAACTGCAATTACATTATTGTGAGCCTGCTTGGTATTTCTGCTACTAATGTGCATTTATATAAGAATTTTATTATTCAGTATTGGAGTGGCCTCTTTGCAGCCTTTAAATCTTAAATCACGTTGGTTCCTTGATATTTGTTTGATGTCTATCATCTCCTTTTTTAAACTTCAAATGAAAGTCACGTGTTTCAAGATTCTCGGCATTTACAATTTGTTCATGCCGATATCCTCAATTAAATTTTATTTTTTAAATTTTTGTTTGAAGTAATGCAATCTCACTAGTTGATATGTTGGAGTAAATGTCAATATCAAAGATGATGACAGACTGGTGTTAAAATTTAGAAGCTTTTCAATTCTGTTGCACTTTTTTTCTTGAACTTATTGTTTGTGTTGGATCGAGTTTTATATGTACAGAAGAATAAGTACTCATGATTATGTCTTTGGTTTTACATTAGGATACTCATGTACTTAGATTTCTGCATCTAGGGAATTGATTGTGAAAGGGTAGAAAGAATGGAAGCTCGATTGAAAGATGATATTTTGCGGGAAGCTGAATGCTATCAAGGTGCCATAATGGTCATCCATGAAACTGATGATGGACAAATTTTTGATGCTTGGGAGCATGTGAGCCCCGACGCTGTTCAGACACCACTGGAGGTATTTAGGTGCTTTGAAGCTGAGGGTCTCCCCATCAAGTATGCACGTGTTCCTATCACTGATGGAAAAGCTCCAAAAAGTTCTGATTTTGACACCTTGGCTATGAACATTGTATCTGCTTCCAAAGACACAGCTTTTGTTTTTAACTGTCAGGTGAAAGATTTATTTAGACACAATCACCCAATATTTCTTGTCCTTCCCATATTTTATCGAATTTTCTCCAGAGTCCATGTGATAGCTACTTGTACTATTCCCCTCCCTTACTGTGTTCATATTTACAGATGGGTATTGGACGGACAACAACAGGTACTGTCATTGCTTGCCTTCTTAAACTTCGGATAGATTATGGGAGGCCTGTTAAAATATTAGTTGATGGCACATCACATAAAGAGTTGGGCTGCAGTATGCCAAGTGACGATGAAAGTGAAGATCATTTTTCGGTGTCAAATTCTGTTTTGGCAAAAAGTAGGTCTGGAAAGGATTCAAGTCGTGAATTTGGGATAAATGACATCTTGCTGCTATGGAAGATAACTAGATTATTTGATAAGGGGGTGGAATGCCGAGAAGCATTAGATGCTATAATTGATCGATGTTCAGCACTGCAGAATATACGCCAAGCTGTCTTGCAATACAAAAAGCTATTTAATCAGCAGCAAGTTGAGCCTAGAGAAAGGAGAGTAGCGCTGAATCGCGGTGCTGAGTATTTAGAGCGCTATTTCCGTTTAATTGCTTTTGCAGCATATCTGGGAAGTGAAGCCTTTGATGGATTTTGCAGACAAGGAGAATCAAGAATGACTTTTAAGAGTTGGTTACATCGAAGACCAGAGGTCCAAGCAATGAAATGGTCTATCAGATTAAGGCCTGGGCGATTTTTCACTGTCCCTGTAAAGCTCTCTCATCCAATGAAGTTTTTCAAGGTTGCAACATTTTCTTTACGTTGCCATTTAATTGTATGTTATGTTTCTGAATTCAGGAGGAGTTAAGAGCTCCACATGAATCTCAGCATGGGGATGCTGTCATGGAAGCAATTTTAAAGGATCGCAGTGGTTCAGTTTTGGGGAAAGGGTCTATTCTTAAGAAGTACTTCTTTCCTGGTCAAAGAACTTCTAACCATATACAAATTCATGGTGCACCACACGTCTACAAGGTAATCGTAGATGATTACATGCTTGCAAAATAAACGGGGAACCCAAAATTTGATAGCATTAAAGTCTCTAATTGCATATGGCATCAGTAGATATCCAGCAACATGTGTGGTAATTCAACCCAAGATATAGGGAAGGCTTTAGTCAATGATGAGAGAATAGAAGCTGAAGAAGATAATATAGTTATTCACCTAAACCTTACCTTCCAAAGTATTGTCCCTACAATATTGTTTCTTCAAGCTTCTAACAAACTTCAAAAGCTTCATCCATTGTATGAATTGATTTATAGTAGTTCATCATTTGATTGAAAAATGCATTAAATGATTTGTTGTTATTAGGCATACAGATGATTGGTATAGAAAAACTATAAGAGTTAGTATACTTGTCCCTTAGAAATAGTACGAGTGAGTTGTGCGTGCAAAGTTGTAACTTAGGTTAACAAGGTGTAAGTAGGACTTGTAGTAAATTTATGGACGGAAAACATGCTTGAACTAGTTAATTTTAAATATAAAAGAATATTTTGAAATTATCTCAGAAAGAAACAATAATTGGAAGCAAATAAGTGATTGAATATCCTGGACTATAAAAATTGATAATGGTTGTAGCATATTTCAATATGCTAACTACCTGATGAACTAATAAGCCATCCAGCTTGTTCTTTTATATGCTGACTGCAATCCTGTCTGAGCTGAAGCTGCACTTGTAATTGAGTTAACTCTGTTTAGTGGGACCATTGTTGCTTATAAGTGGACAAACATTTACTATATGACACAGGTCTGAAGCTAAATTTGTACTCGGGATAAATTAACGTTGTTGAGCGTGGCCGTTGTTGCTTAAACATTTACCATATGACAGATCTGACATGGATTATGCATTTTTAAGGTGGATGGATATCCAGTGTATAGCATGGCGACACCAACAATAGCAGGAGCAAAAGAGATGTTAGCGTATCTAGGTGCCAAGCCCAAACCAGAAGGAAATGCCCCTCAGAAAGTAATTTTGACTGATTTACGGGAGGAAGCTGTTGTTTATATCAACAATACACCTTTTGTACTTAGGGAACTAAATAAGCCCGTCGATACACTTAAACACATAGGAATCACTGGTCCGGTGGTATGTACTCATTTTATTCTGTTGTGCTTAGTAAAATCTACTCATCAAACAGAGAGATATTTTAAATACCTTTGTCTCGTTCTATTTCACAGGTGGAACACATGGAGGAACGTTTAAAAGAAGATATAATATCTGAGATTAGACAATCTGGTGGTCGAATGCTTTTACACCGAGAAGAATATAACCCCGCACTGAAAAAGGCCAGCGTCATAGGGTATTGGGAGAATATTTTTGTGGATGATGTCAAAACTCCTGCTGAGGTATATGCTGCCCTTAAGAATGAAGGGTGCAATTTGGCATATAGGAGGATACCGTTAACTAGAGAAAGAGAAGCTCTACCTTCAGATATTGATTCTATCCAATACTGTAAGGATGAGTAAGTATCTAATACTGACATTTTCTCTTTGATGTTATTGTTATGTAATCTTGCATGTCATTACTGTTAAAAATTGGGCTTTAGCTTTCTGTATTTGTATCAGCAGCATGATGCAGGGCTGTAAATACAATGTATTTATTTGAGGATTTCAAATCGAAAGGCCTGAAGATAAGGTGCTATGGGAAAAGGGCCTCATACTTTGTTTCTTGAAATCCCAAAATACCCTCATCTTCTTCCTTTGTCATCTTCTTCAACCCCAGACCTGCAATTCTACCCACTGCCTGCCTTGATGTTGATTGCCCCATTAATCGTTGAATTTAAAGTTGATTACCGACAAAAAGCTCTCATACCAATATTCATGTATTAACACACACACACATATTGTATGGTCGGAGGCTTTGGTGGTGACTGCCACACTGAGTGGCTCAAATTACCTACTATATTTCCAAAGACCCTACAAGTTTATACAAAAAGAAACCAAGGCACTACAACTATGCAAGAATTTTTTGAGATGACATGAAAAAGGGATCAAAAGGAAATCTCTTATGATATAGAAATGCATTGTGGATAACTCTCAATCTTTTTCTCCATTAGTTTATTTTTGGTTGCTATAATACAAATGAACATTAACCCTGAGGGCTTGCTCAATTGGTCAGGTCTTGGGTTTGCTCCCCAATGGTCACCAGTTCGAGTCCCTTCAGGGCCACCGAGGTGAGTACCCGGCCGTAAACTTCAGGGCCCCGTGGAATTAGTCGAGGTGCGCGCAAGCTGGCCCGGACATCCACGGTTATCAAAAAAAAAAAAAAAGAACATTCATTAGTCTTGTGCAGGTATTTGTATTTTAGAACTTTGCCTATCACCTTCTAGCTAGAAGACTTGCTTGATTACTGCTTTTAAGAATCTAGGGACTTTATGCGAACTTGAGAGATGGTTCCTCCCGCCACATCCAAACCTAACCAGCCACCACCCAACCCAATCGGCCATGTCACCACCCCAGATGACCCAACCTTTCTAGCCTCATACCACAAATTTTCAGCCTATATCCCGAAAACCTAGTAGATGTCGGAAACCCTAGTGCTGCTACCCGTAGGCGAACAATCGGAGGTTCCTTGACGGCGCACATGACGGTGATCCAGCGGAGGCCCATGGAGACTCCATTCACGGTGGTAACAGTCTAATTTCAGATCTAGGGAAGGAGATGCACAACTTGACACACGCGAGCCAAGTGCCGATCCCGCCAGTTCCGACCATTTTCCAGCCACACGCGCCTGGCCAGGGGGCTGTGCAGGCTGTTCTGACTCCGGCCACTCGCCGATCTGCCGGCGCGTGTACCGCATACGCCCCGCCACCGGAATTTGCCAAGTTCCACCACGTTGCAACGAGGCTGTTCGGAACATTGGCTTCATCATCTACTGGCTCATTTGCGCAAAATCGTGGGAGACAGATTCAAACAGGAGGTTTAAAGGTTTTTTGTTCATGATTTAGAGTTGAGGCAAAGGAATTCGTAGTCTCTATTACAGAAACAGGCTTTGTTAAGCTATGAGAATGGGGATCGAAGATATCAGGCGCTATTTGCATGAGCCGATTTGGTGCCATGTGGATGGTGAATATGGTGGACAAGTTGAGGATGATTGATAAGAAGGGGGGTTTCGTCGCCAATTTTAACGAGTCTTCTCAAACTGTCTTGGCACAACGTTATGCTAACAGTCATGGTAGGTTTTTGATGATAGCATAGTATGGGGAGAGGCGTCGAAAGAGAGTTGTGATGGTGCCGAAAGGAGCCAATGGAGACGGATGGGTGTCGGTTTCACTGGTGTTTCAGGCAGTTGTTGACTCATTTGTTGTCGGAGATAAGGTTAAACGTCAAATAGCTGAAGAAAGGAGGCGATCAGGGATGACCTATGCCGATGTCACGGCAAGTGTATGGGTACCGTAAAATGCTAATCAGCGGGAGTTGTTGGATAAGGAAAGGGCAGAGAATGAGGGGTTTGATCCTAACGCTGCATTAAGGGCTTGCATCCAGGCGTTGAAAGGGGAATTGGATGATTTGATTAAGATAGTGGAGAGTGGGTCTATAGTGGGTTCCAGGATTACTCATTGTCATAAGACTGGGGTGAGATTAGCTGAGTCTCCCGCCAATGGAAAATATGTAGCGACTTTGGATTCTAAGGAATTACCATTGATAAGGGCCCAAACTAGAGATAAGCAGGTGGTGGATAAGCCTAGAGGCGAATCTCAGACTCGGAATGAAGTGGTGAATTCCTACGGTGATGGAAATAAGGTCGGGACGGAGGAAACAAATCGGGTTGAAATGGCTTTAGTGGTCGAGGTATATCGAGAGGAGGCACCTCGGGTTGAGGTAGGGGAGCCGGGTACTATGAATCTGAACTTGGAGTTATTGGCAGCTACAAAATGTCCTACAAATGAGGGTGCGTTGGACGCGATTCCATCTATTAAGGGATCATTGTTGGTTAGTGAGCAACATAACGGATCTGTATTGGTAGATTGTTCAGCGTTGGCACTTGAGAAACAGCAAGGGGCGGTAGGTTCAGCAACTATAGTATAGAATACCCACTATAAGAGATATTCTAAGTCTCCGAAGGAAGGGGATTCAAAGAATGATAATGTTTTGGTGGTGTGGGTTGGAGGCGTCGAGAAGGGGGATACGGACTGTGATGTTGTACGGGTGGAGGAAGAGGGGGGCGCTGTTATGATTCCATTTATGCTGAGGAGATGGTGGAAGTTAGTGCACTTAACGATAGACATCGACCGTCAAATTGGGTCCTTCAAAAAATTCTGGATTTTAGCTATTACAACTATTCGAGGAATTGGAGGCTAATAGGGGAAATGGGTTGGGTACATCAAGAGGAAAGACAAGAAGAAAGGGGGATCGAGAGCTTAAGTGTCTCGAATGCTCGGTAAATTATGATCTCAAGGGTGGAGAGTCAAGGAGTGGTCACATGGGGAGGGATGACGAAATGTTTAGATGATTCCAAAAATAATTAGTTGGAATGTGAGAGGGCTTAATGAAGTTAGGAAAAGATTGCGTGTTCGGAATCTATTAAGGGGATGGAGGGCTGACCTTGTATGTCTACAAGAAACAAAGTTGGAGGTCGTTTCGAGGGCGGTTGTGTGCAGCCTTTGGGGGGGACAACATGTGGGGTATTAGTTTGCCGGATCATCGGGGGCTTTTGGAGGAGTGCTAGTTATGTGGGACACCAGAGTTTTTGATATGGAAGAGGTTTGTGAAGAGTTATTCTCTCTATCGCTTTCGTTTAGAAATATTGGGGATAGCTTTCGTTGGATGTTTATAGGAGTTTATGGGCCTAATGTAGATGAAAGTAGAGGTGGATTGTTGGATGAATTGGCTGGGATGATGAATTGGTGGAACCTCCCAACGTGAATTGGAGGAGATTTTAACGTGGTTCGATTTCCCACTTAGAGGTCCAGTGGGGAGAGATTAACAGGGGCTATGGAGGATTTTTCAGGCTTTATCAGGGAGAACATGTTGGTGAACTTGCCTTTGATTGGGGGAGAATTTACTTGGTCATCCAATCGAAACCAACCCGTCCTATCCCGAATAAATCGATTTTTGATTTGTGGGGAGTGGGAGGCTAAGTACCTAGAGGTCACGCAGAGGAGATTGTGGAGGTTTTATTCAGATCAATTTCCCATTTAGTTATCTGGGAATGCAATGCACAGTGGAAGAAGGCCTTTTAGGTTTGAGAGGATGTGGCTAAAAGTAGAAGGTTTCGGGGAACGAGTACGGAATTGGTGGGTATCCTATGACTTCAGGGGGTCTCCTAGTTATGTGTTAGATTGGAAATTGAAGGCTTTGAAAAATGATCTTAAGAGATGGAATGAGAAGGTGGTGGGAGATGTTACCTATCGCAAAAATCAATGCCTATCAAATATAGACGAGTTGGATAGGAGGGAGGAGAGTGGAGGACTAGTAGGAGACGATAGGGCGAGACGTGGAGAATTAAGGGAAGAGTTGGAGAGGTTGGTGGAGATGGAGGAGATTGCCTGGTGTCAGAAATCTAGGGTCAAGTGATTGAAAGAGGGGGACAGATACACCCAATTTTTCCATAAGGTAGCTAATTCCAACCGGCTTAACAATTTTATCACTATGTTGGAGGTTGATTGGGTCAATTATGAGGATTCACAGGATATCGGGACTCACATGGTAAACTTTTATCAGAATCTTTATCGTGAGCAGCTGGACTGGAAGCCAGAATTGGAGGGGCTAGATTTTTCTACTATTATTGAGGATGATGCTAATTGGTTAGAGAGACAATTTGGGGAGGATGAAATTAAGGAGGTGATGTTCAGCATGAATGACGATAAAGCTCTAGGACCTGATGGATTCTCTTTCTCATTCTATAAGGCTTGTTGGGAAGTGGTGCGATCAGACATTGTAGAGGTTCTTACCTATTTCTTTCAGCGTGGAAGATTCTTAAGAAGTACCAATGCTACGTTTATTGTGTCGATTCCTAAAAAATCGGGAGCGACGGATATTAAGGACTTTCGTCCTATTAGCTTGGTGAGTGGGGTATACAAGATTATCGCGAAGATTTTGGCGAATAGATTGAAGGATGTGCAGGGGAAAGTGGTGTCTAAATTTCAGATTGCCTTCGTCAAAGGGCACCAGATTTTGGATTCCGTACTTATAGCAAAATGAATGCATTGGTTCAAGATTGCGACTAGGGGTTCCAGGAATGTTATGTAAGCTCGACATTCAGAAGGCTTATGATCACGTTAACTGGGGATTTATTTTGTATATGCTTAGGCGATGTGACTTTGGGGAGAAGTAGTGCCAGTGGATTCAGTTTTGTATCTCTATGGTTTCATTCTCAGTTATGGTGAATGGCATTCCGGAGGGTTATTTTCGTAGTAGTAGAGGATTGAGGCAATGAGATCCTCTGTCTCCATTGCTGTTTGTCATTGTTATGGAAGCATTTAGTAGGATGCTTGAGAAGGCCGTGGGACAAAGTTTGTTAAGGGGCTTTGCTGTTGAGCAGTTGCAGGTTTCTCATCTGCTATTTGCAGATACGCTGATTTTCTGTGATGCGGATGATGAGCAATTCAGGAACTTGCGTCGTTTACTCTTGTGCTTTGAAGCTGTTTTTGAATTGAAAATAAATTTGGGAAAGTCTGAGGCTATCACAGCGGGAGAGGTCGATAACGTGGAGGAGTTGGCTGCGATCTTAGGTTGCAGGGTGGTGCAATTGCCTATGACATATCTTGGGCTTCCTTTAGGAGCACGGTTTAAAAGCACACAGATTTGGAACAGTATTGTGGAAATGATGGAGAGAAGGCTAGCGGGATTGAAACGTATGTATCTTTCAAAGGGGGGCGGTCTTACTCTTATAAAGTCCACTTTGTCGAATCTTCCTACTTATTTCTTGTCATTGTTTCCCATTCCTGTTTCAGTGGCAAAAAGATTAGAGAGGTCCCAAAGGGAGTTTCTTTGGGGAGGATTAGGGGAGGAGAGGAAACTACATTTGGTTAACTGGCGTGCTTTGTTCTTCTACTGGATTCGGTGGTCTCAGAATGAGAAGTCTAGTACTGTTTAATAAGGCCTTGTTGGGTAAATGGTTGTGGCGATTCGGAGTGGAGAGGGATAGTTTTTGGAGAGATATTATAGGGACAAAATATGGTGTTATGGAGGGGGATGGTGCTCAGGTGAGAGACGTGGTTCTTATGGGGTGAGTTTGTGGCGGTATATCCGGCGAGTGTGGAGCGACTTTCAGGATCAGTTGTCTTTTGTAGTGGGGAATGGAAATACCATCAGCTTTTGGGATGATTGTTGGTGTGGAAATCAACCGCTTAAGGTGAGATTTCCTTCTTTGTATCGTATTGTATTGGAGCCGTATGTCATGGTGAATGATGTCTTAGATATCCATAATGAGAGTTCTAGTTGGAACATTATTTTTGGCTGAGGTTTGCATGACTGAGAATTGGATGATTATGCGCTGCTTTTGACATCTTTATTTGAGGTATATATCATGGTAGGAGAAGATGATTGTAGACGAAGGTTGACATGAGATAATATTTTTTCAGTTTGCACTTATTTTAGATCCTTATTGGGTATTGTAGAGAGTTCATTCCCCTAAAAAATGGTATGGAAGTGTAAACTGCCCCCACGTGTGACATTGTTACTATGGACGATGGTTAGATGACAGGTGTTAACGGTGGATAACCTCCGTATAAAGGGTCTTTATGTTAAAGAGTGATGCTATATGTGTAAGAGGGATGGGGAGACGATTGATCACTTATTCCTTCATTGTGATGTTGCTCGTTTATCGTGAAACGATATTCAGGCGACGCAACATATTGATTGAGTGTTACCAAGGCGTATGAAGGACATGTTAAAGACATGGAGGAGAAAGTTTCAAGACAAGGATAACAAACTTGTATGAGACCTTATTCTGGGCTGTATCGTATGATGTGTGTGGAGAGAGAAACAGTCGTCGTTTTGAAGGCCAATCACGGATAATAGAGCATATTAGGGAATTGTTTTATTTTACATTGTATACTTGGTTTAATGTTGCGGCTACTAGGCATATAGATGAGCTGCTTAATTTCATGTTGTTACTTTTCGATTTAAATTGATAATACACTTCCTGTGTATTATGCATTGGTTAATAAAATACTTGATTACCTTTCAAAAAAAAAAAAAAAAAACTATGCAAGACACCATAAAAAAATATTCCTATACTAAGCTCTGTTTTCTTGTTTCCTGAAAATGGTTAAAAAACAAAGTTTTCTTTCTTTGTAATCAAAAGACAACAAAAGCAGAACAAATGCACGTCCCTATGCAAGTTTAGGAAGTGATAACAAGAGAGGAGGAAAAATAAAACAATGGAGAAAGAAATAGAGGAATGACAATCGATTTGTACTGAATTGGGGTTGATTTTGACTGCATGTGTTGTGGTCTTGATAGTGTAGGGTCGATATTGACTGATTTAAGCAAGAAGGCCTTTTACAATAAGGATATTTAAGACATTTTACATAAAACTTAGACTTTTAAAACAATGTTAGATAGCAAAGCTGTTTTTTACAATACAAGCTGTTTTTTGGCTATATCATGCCGTTATTTATCTTGATGTTGGATGTTAGATTTATCTCATACCAGGACTTATCTTGACATTATTGCCCACTGGTGAAGCTGTTATAAACCATACACGTGTACTACTTTGCCCCAGATTACTGTAGAACCTAGATTTGATGTAAGGTTGAGATTTGTTTATAGCAGTTATATAAATAATGCATTGCACCAAGACAATAAATTGTGGTATGGTGACTATTAATCTTCATGATGCATGCAAGATTTGCTAATTGACAAAGTGCTTCCAGATATCCCTTCATGCATTGACATCAGCGTGCATATGATGTTATGTATGCTAAAATCACATTTATCTTTGCTTCTTGTTTCTCTTACAGCTCCGCAGGGTCTTATCTATTCGTATCACACACAGGCTTTGGAGGGGTTTCCTATGCTATGGCTATCATTTGCATAAGACTTGAAGCAGAGATAGCGTTAACATCATGCATTCCCCGACCGTTGGCTGGAACTCAATATCCATTTCGTTCACCTGAAGACAAAAAAACTTCTGGTGATGAAGCACGCAAAATGGGTGATTACAGGGACATTCTAAGCCTCACTAGAGTTCTTCTTCATGGACCTGAGAGCAAAGCAGATGTTGACATTGTTATAGAAAGGTACGCAATTCTTTTTGCCAAAAAGTCTTGATTGTCTTGTTGAAGTATGAACTTTATCCACACACAAATGGAAGGGCGAGAACATGCTTTGTTCTGTGTTGAAACCATTGAAGTTGTGAACAACTGATATCAAATTTCATTAATCAACAAAAAATGTGCTTAATACCCTTGCTGGCTGCTGCAGACATCCATGAATGTGCATGTTAAGAGGTCTTTTGCATGCAAATTATCAATTCACCGTGCATTCTTCAAAATAGAAGATAAATTAAAGCAGGATCTGTTTCTAATATAACTTGTTTCATTGAAGATATATTTCGATATCTTTGGAATGTTTTGAACACGGCAAATCTAATGGTTGCAATTAGTTGAATGCTGGTTACAATTTAAAGTTATGACAATAGTATCCAGTGGTTGTCCACATTGACCATAAGTCATAGCATTGCAACTGAGTTTGTCCCTCAATTTTGAAGGTGTTCAGGTGCTGGACATCTACGAGATGATATTCTGTACTACATCAAGGAACTTGAGAAGCTTTCGGATAATTGCGATGATCATCGAGCATATCTTGTGGATATGGGTATTAAAGCTTTAAGGTTGGTTTCTTTCTTAGAGTAGCAGCTGTACACTAATGACCTGTCTCAAATTTTGTGCTCAACTCTGAGTATGCTTTCTGAATTCTAGACTGCTTGCTGGTCTTAATGATATTTCACCAGCATGCTTCCAGCCTATTAGCAATAAATCATATCTGAATCCTGCTACTACCTGCTTAAGTACTAGACAACTGCAGTGAAGTTTACAGTAACTAGTCATTTGTGCCTCTGCAGGCGGTACTTCCTCCTGATCACGTTTAGATCCTATCTCTACTGCACTTCTGCAGCCGAGATGAGATTCACAACTTGGATGGATGCCAGGCCTGAACTTAGCCATCTTTGTAACAATATTAGGATTGATAAATGATTGGAGATGCAGATATTCAACCAATGTATTGTACAGGTGCATTATCTCCCCTTTCAATGATAAAAATAAGATTAGCGAAGCCTACAGAGACCGAAGCTGCATCTGTGCACTGGTTGATCTGGAAATTATAGGCTACTTGGGAAATCTGATCTCAACTCGCCTGGGAGAATTGCTTATCAGGCTGTGGAAGTTTTTAAAATTTCAATTACAGAAAATATAGGGGTTACAGTTTATTTTGACATACAATTGCTTCTAAATATTATATCACGACAGGGTTTCTATAAGAAACTACAATTATTTCGATTAGGGTTGTGACTCTTATACTATAGTTGATAACAAGTTATTTGAATACTTACAAGATGTCAGTTATAAATATACAATTTTTTTTAATTTCAACACTGAAAGCCTTCTGTTGAAAAACAGAATTTAATATAGTATAAAATACAATCCAAGTGTCAAGCTGCATAATGCAACATGACTCTAAAATATCCTCTATATTCATTCAAATATTATGCTGTAGCATCATAGCGAGTATGTTGCAAAACTTTCAGAACAACGTAAAAGACTTATTATATGACCTTAAAAAATTATCATTTTCGTCATTTTCATATTTTGGGGAAATATACACCGTTGGAAAACACATTGTTGTTCATAAAGGCAACTATGGCACATCGTGATGCATAAAGGTACTATTTAAGACATAGGAAGCCATCAATACTGCCACGTTTTTTCACACAAAGGAAGCTACTCTACACATCATGGAACTGAGGTACACCGTACACGTCGCACATGAATACAACAATGCAGGAACGTCATGACTAATAAAGGCAATAACTAAACATGTGAAATTATGTCAGGCACATCGTGGCATCAAGTTATGTACATCGTGACACGCTAAGGTAGTAATGAAGGCACATTGTTGAATACGAAGGCAATAACACATGAACGTTGTGATCCACAAAGGTAGCAATGTGGCACGTTGAGGAACACAAAGGTAGCAATGTAAGCACACGAAAACAACTTAGGCACGTCATAGCATAAAGTTAGGTGCGTCATGCTACACAAAGGCAGTAATGCATGATTATTATGGCAAACGAAGGCACGGACTAAAACACATCGTGACACCTAGTTACGTACATTGGCACCAAGTCAGGCACATCGTGGCACACTAAGGCAGCAATATATGCACGTAGTTGAATATGAAGGCGAAACACATGAACATCGTGATACATGAAAGCAACAATGCAGGCACGTCGAGACATACGAAGGTAGCAAAACAGGCACACGAATGCGGCAACTTAGGCACATCGTGGCACAAAATCTGTCAAATAACGTCCCAAAATTTCACAAACACTGGAGTGTTACAAAAAATTCAATTTTCGCGGAACGATAAAATAATATTCTTTAAATAAAAATAATTGAAATATTCATGATGAAAATATAATCACAATTAAATAATCATCTTTGAACAAATTAAACTGACTAATAATTTTTAAAAAAATAAACATAATGTTTTTTCTCTTCGATTTCTCTTGACAGCCGCATCACTATTCCGCCACTGTTCCAATCGACCCGAACTAACCTGTAAAATTTTGTAAAAGTGAGTATTTAAAAATACCCAATACGATATGTGCAATTTTCATACATAATTATATCACAATAATACTTCATATCACTCTTCTCTTATGGAGTATATCGGTGACCGAGCGACACACCCATCTTAGGTAATCTTAAATTCCCGTGGGATTTCTTATCTCTTAATATAGAACTTGAAGGCCCACAGCAATTCATGCATTAATTTCAGAATATAAAAGTATAAGGAAACAAACCACTTGCATAGAAGGATCTTATTTTGATTGATCAAACGAACTTTGAAAAAAATATACTAGCAATTTATAGCTGCTTTATATGAAAGCTATTGTGTAAAATTCCTTATATACATAATTTTAAATTCTAGTTGTATACAAACTCAATTAAGAATTTCAACTATAAATAGTGTGCAATTGTCCCAATGGTATTGCGATTGCCAAGAGAAATCGAAAAGATAAAACATAATTTTATTTTTTTCCTTCAAATTATTAGTCTGTTTAATTTGTTCAAAGACAGTTATTTAATTTGTGATTATGTTTTCATTATGGATATTTCAGTTATTTTTATTTAAAGAATATTATTTTATCGTTCCGCGAAAATTGAATTTTTGGCAACACTCCAAAGTTTTTTTTTTTTGAAAATTTGGGATGTTTTAACGCCCCGAATTCTAATAACTCAGCGCGTTACCAAGAATGCATTTTTTAACGTTAATCTCTAAAAATACGAGATTTAAGAAAGTTTCTAAATTAGAATTTATTTACTCAAACTATATAATCATAACATTTTTTTAAACATATAAAATTTTAAAAAAAAAATACGGAACAAAACAATTTGGAAAGAGTTTTTTTTTTTCAAAAGCAAGCTGAAACAGTTTCCTACAATTACACGGTGAGTTTGCAAAAATTATTTGACCTAGCAAACCGTGACGAAAATTTATGAAATTTTACAGAAAAGTATAAAACTCATATAAGTACAACATAGAAAAATTCGGGATCTCGACGACAACTTTTGAAGCACGAAATTATTTTTCGTACAAGCTGATTTGTGTTTCCCGAATTTGAGTGTCACAATTTACTAAAATTGCTATAATAAATTTTATGGGACTCCGATCGACCTATTTTCAGTTTCATATGTTAGATAACTCACAAAGGATCATTTTTCAATTAAAAACATGCTAAAATTTCAAATATACCGACCATAGTACAATTTTAAAAACAGTGGCAGAATGTTGGAATTTACTAAACACATGTTCAAATGTTAAAATTTTTCGTCTCAAAACATGGATTTAAACTACATTGTTTGTGATACCCCAATGATTATTAAACATAAAAGTGGCAATCTAAAACATAGAAATAAGTTTTTCTAAAAATTTCATATGCCATTCATGCTGAGCCACTGCACGATCTCCGATTACTTTGAAAATGTTAAATAGGAGTGAGCATCTCAAAGAAATACTCAGTAGACTACACATGCTATATGAACATAATAATCATTTAATCATGCATCCTTACGTCTTGCCTTCATAAATAAGCAAATCAATGATCAAACGATCTACTTAAAGTTTTGATAAGTCTCTGCGACCATCAGTTAAACATATAATCTCTTAAAATTTTGATGAGCCTCTACGGCCATCAGTTTAACATATAATCTCCATGACATTGACATTTAAGAAAAACCATTAAAGGCACTTCACATACTTCATGAACAAATATAATGAATAACATGTACGAATGAAAATTATATTCATATAACGATCAACTTAGTGTAGGGGTCCTACCTTAGCCCGTGATGGTGAGGAAGTGTCTACGTTGAACCGAATTCCTTTGCAAATTGAATATTAAAAAATGACTAACACAAAAGAATCAGTTGGCCTATTATATTACTGATGAATTGTATAAATTAGGACTCCTATTAATTCTTATCAACCCAACAACATAAATTAGCTTTGATTAATGTATAATAACATCTTAATTTTATTGAAATCTTCACGTAAACTAGAATATAGGATTAAGTCAAATGGTTCCTAGAACAATTTGAAGTCTATCATAAGAAACTAAATGGCTGGAAATTGGATAAAGATTGAATTCAACTAACATAATTTTATTTTATTTGATACACAATTCCTAAAATTTTTGGAAATCAAGTTTATGTTTCGCAAGTCTACAGAAAAGTAAACCGCACTCTGATACCAAACTGTAAGTCATACGAACCGATAGAAAGTGGGCAGATTTTGTAAGTCAGTCTACTATGATCCAAATGGCATCGTGACCTTTCGTCGATCTAGGAAAACCTACTAAAAAAATCAGTCAAAAATCTTTTCCCACTTCCATTCTAGTATGTCCATTGGATTTAATAGCCCCTATGGCCTCTGATGCTCTGCTTTTACTTGCTGACAAACTATACATTTCGACACAAACAAAGCTAGTCTTTCTTTCATAATCCTCCACCAAAAGGTATTACCTAAGTCTCTGTACATTTTTGTAGAGTCTGGGTGTGCGGCATAAGGAGTGGAATGAGCCTCAACCATGATCTCCTTTCATCCTTGGGTACATATAGTCGGCCTTTAAACATAAGTGCTTTATCACTACTTATCTCAAATTCCTTCATTTTCTTGGTTCCAACATTTGCCCTGATCTTTTCCAAGAAACGATCATCTTTTTGAGTTGCTATTATCCTATCCTAGAGGGTTGATTTTAGAACAAAACTTGTTAACTTACCTGACCTTCGAGCTGGCAGCGTTAGCACTTCTATTCTCAAATTTTCGAAGTCTTTGATTAACTGCATCTGCTGTGTACATAGTGTTGATGAATGACCTAAATTCTTCCTACTTAGAGCACCCGTTACTACATTAGCTTTGCCTGGATGGTAAAGGATGGTACAATCATAATCTTTTACTAACTCTAACCATCATTGTTGTCTCATATTTAATTCTTTCTGGGTAAAGAAATACTTGAGGCTCTTATGGTCACTGTAAATTTCACACTTGTTTCCATACAAGTAATGACGCCAGATCTTGAGAGTGTAAACTACCGCTGCAAGTACCCTATATGTTGTGGTTCTTTCTTGTTTTCTTGGTTATTTCACTTCAATACATTCTATTATCGTGCGTCGGATAATTTTTCTCATACTGCTTTAATTGTCTTGATGCATAAGCTATCACACTTTTCAGACCATACAAACTTTACACCCTTTCGAGTTAATCGTGTCAAGGGACCCATTATCTTAGAAAAGCCTTCTATAAATCGTCGATATTATCCAGCCAAACCTAGAAAGCTCCTCACATATCCAACATTCGCAGGTCTTTACCAGTTAGTAACCGCTTCAACCTTACTCGAATCTACCTCTATACCCTTGGCTGTCACAATGTGTCACAAAAATCCTATTCGATCTAGCCAAAATTCGCACTTCTTGAATTTGGCGTACAATTTTTCTTTACGTAAAGTTCCCCAAAATTGTCCTAAAATGATTTTCATGCTGTTGAGAATCTCTCGAATACACCAGTATGTCATCAATAAACACAATAACAAACTTGTCCAAATACTGATGAAATACCTTATTCATCAAATCCTTAAATACTGTAGAGACATTAGTAAGTTCAAATGGTATAACTGTAAACTCATAATGTCCATAGTGAGTTCTAAATGCCGTCTTAGGTATATCACCTTGCTTGATATTTAGTTGATGATAACCTGATAATCAATCTCTCGAGGCAAAGTGGGTACAACAACTCCCCACAAATAATTGCTAGTATATTTTTTTCAAAAACTCATTTGATCAATCAAGGTAAGATACTTTCGTGCAAGTGGTTCGTTTTCTTATGCTTTTATGTTCAATAATTTATGCATGAATTGCCAGTGGACCTTCGGGTTCTTTATTACGAGATATAAGATCCTATGAGAATTTAAGATGACCTAAGATGGGTGTGTTGCTTGGTCACCGATATATTCCATAAGAAAAGAGTTGTATGAAGTGTTTATTTTATTGTTATATAATTGTGTATGGAAATTGCACGTATCGATAGAGAAATATGAAAGGAAGAATAGCTTCATTTGTGTCAAAGTGTATAGTTTGCCAGTAGGTGAAAGTAGAGCATCAGAGGCCATCAGGGCTATTAAATCCAATGGACATACCACAATGAAAGTGAGAAAAGATTACGATGGATTTTGTAGTAGGTTTTCCTAGGTCGGTGAAATGTTACGATGCCATTTGGGTCATAGTAGACCGACTTACAAAATCTGCCCTCTTTCTACCGGTTCGTATGACTTTCAGTCTGGAACAATTTGCACAATTATATGTCAGATAAATTGTTCGACTTCATGGGGTACCGACATCCATTGTGTGGGACAGAGACCCAAGATTCACTTCAAAATTTTGGAAGAGTCTTCAGATAGCTATGAGACCTAAGTTGTCTTTCAGTACTGCATATCATCCTCAGACTGATGGACAGTCAGAACGAACTATCCAAGTACTAGAAGATATGTTGAGAGCATGCATACTAGACTTGGGTGGTAAATGGGAAAATCATTTGCCGTTGGTTGAGTTCGCATACAATAATAGTTTTTAAGCTACTTTCAGTATGGTACTATACGAGACATTGTATGGCTGAAGATGTCGTTCACCAATATATTGGGATGAGGTTGGAGAGAAGAGAATTTTGGGTCCAGAACTTATTGAGAAGACTGTGGAGGTTATTAAGAAGATTAGAATGAGGATTAAGATAGCTTAAGATTGCCAAAAGAGTTATGCAATAATAGAAGAAAAGAACCAGAATTTGAGGTTGGAGAGAGTATTTCTCAAGGTTGCCCCTATAAAAGGGATAATACGATTTGGAAAGAAAGGGAAGTTGAAACCAAGATTTATCGGCTCATTTGAGATCCTTGAGATGGTTGGAAACGTATCATATCGTTTGGCATTGCCACCTGAGCTATTGGCAATGCATGATGCATTTCACGGTTCTATGTTGAGAAAGTACATCTACGATCCAAGTCACGTGGCTAATGTTCAATCGTTGGATGTGTAGAATGATATGACTTATGAAGAAACACTTGTAATGGTTTTAGAGAGGAAGGTACACATTTTGAGAGAATCGAGAAGTGCCATTAGTCAAAGTCCAGTAGGGTAGACATGGGAGAGACGAAGCTACATGAGAGAGAAAAGAAAATGTTTTAGCTAAGTACCCAGATCTCCTTAATCAAGTAAATTTAATTTTGAGGACGAAATTATTCTAAGTGGGGAGGATTGTAACAACCGAAAATAAATTTTCATCTTTTCATCTTGACATGTTTTGTTAATTTTGAGATACCGATGGACTAAATTAAAAATAAGTTTTATGTCAAAATTTTATTTTTTGACCAAATAATTAAGTATCCATCTAGGGAGAAATTTCATTTCGATATTAGGCTTGTTTCGAAGCTCATCTTAAATGGCGAATTTTGGACTCGAGAAAAAGCTAATTCGAATAAGTTAGGTCCGAGATATTGTAGCTCAAAGATGCCATATTTTAATTAAAGTTAGTTAAGTATTTAACAAGTTTTGGTAGCCACGCTTGTCAGATAATTTGAATTTGATATTTTGATTTTTGGATTAGGATGAAAGCTAATTGGGATTAGTTTTATTAGGTTTCAGTTTGAATTCTGGTGTAATGCTGTTTATTAGGTAGAGTCCACTTTCAAAAGGAGATCTCCCAAATTATACGATGCACATTAAAGTAAGTTTATTTCACTAGTATTCTTTTCAAACAATACACACATCCTTTATTTAAACTGAAGCACAGAGTTTGAGAAAAAGATTTGGGAGAGGAATAATCACTACCTTATCTTGGCGAGCTAAGGTAGGATCCCTACACTTAGTTGATCGTTATATGAATTTAATTTTCATTCGTACATGTTATTCATTATGTTTGTTCATGAAGTATGTGAAGTGCCTTTAATGGTTCTTCTTAAATGTCAATGTCATGGAGATTATATGTTTAACTGATGGCCGCAGAGTCTTATCAGAACTTTAAGAGATTATATGTTTAACTAATGATCGCAGAGCCTCATCAGAATTTTAAGTAGATCGTTTGATCATGAATTTGCTTATTTATGAAGACAATACGTAAGGATGCATGATTAAATGATTATTATGTTCATATAGTATGTGTAGCCTACAGAGTATTTCTTTGAGATGCTCACTCATATTCAACATTTTCAGAGTAATCGGGGATCGTGCGGTGGCTTGGCATGAATGGCATATGAAATTTTTTAGAGAAACTTATTTCTTATGTTTTAGAATGCCACTTTTATGTTTAATAATCATTGGGGTATCCCAGAAATTGAAGTTTAAATCCATGTTTTGAGACAGATTTTTAACGTGTGAACATGCGTTTAGTAAATTCCAGCATTCTGCCACAGTTTTTAAAATTGTACTATGGTCGGTATATTTGAAATTTTAGCGTGTTTTTAATTAGAAAATGATCCTTTGTGAGTTACCTATCATATGCAATTGAATATAGGTCGATCGGTGTCCCGTAGAATTTATTATAGCAATTTTAGTAAATTATGACAGTTTAATTTGGGAAACACCAACCAGCTCGTTCGAAAAATAACTTCGTGCTTCAAACATTGTCTTCGAGATCCCGAACTTTTATATATTGTACTTGAGTCTCAATACTTTTTTGTAAAATTTCATAAATTTTCGTCAAGATTTGCTTGGTCAAATAATTTTTGCAAACTTACCGTGTAACTATAGGAAACTATTTCGGCTTGCTGTTTTTTTTTTAAAAACTCCTTCCAAATTGTTTTGTACCATATTTTTTTAAAGTTTATATGTTTAAAAAAATGTTATGATTATATAGTTTGAGTAAATAAATTCTAATTTAGAAATTGGAATCAGCTTTGGAGGGGAAAAGACGACCACGGCAATTGCAATTTGGGAAATTAATCGCGTTCGTCAAATTAATAGGTGATGCCGTTCCACTTCTATGTGTTTAATCTTGATAATATGCTAGGCTAAACTTCCTTGTATTGGATTGAGAATTGAAACTAAGAATTGATTAGTGGAGTCAGAAATCCAATACACTCACCCACATTTGATTTTAAATCCATTTTTTTATTGCTTTCGTAGTTAGAGAACGTAGTTAAATTCAAACCAACCATCTTTTGTTACATTTGCAAATTTAAGTATATCGAATACACTAAAATTGAGCCTTATTCCTCGTGGGACGATAACTCACTCATCACGATTATTACTTGTACAACGAACCCGTACGCTTGCAGGATTTTCACGTAACATGGAGCATCACCATGGCAGCCTAAGTTTGAAGAGCTACCAGAGAGGAGTAGAGGACAACAACCATCAAGTATTGAGAGTCCCAAACCAGAGTTGAAACCCCTGCCTCAAGGATTGAAACATGAGTTTCTTGGACTGGGTAATACCTTTCCTGTTATTATATCTTCAGAATTGGATGCATCACAATGTAAGCAACTTTTACATATTCTGAATGAGTACAAATCTGCATTAGGATGGACTATAGCTGACATTAAGGGTATTAGCCCCTTAATTTGCTCACATAGGATTCATATGGAGGAATGAACTAGCCCTAGAAGAGACCACCAACGTAGACTAAACCCCACAATGAAAGAAGTAGTGAAAAATGAAGTGATAAAATTGTTAGATGCAGGAATCATTTATCCTATCACCGATAGTAAATGGGTTAGTCCTACGCAGGTAGTTCCTAAGAAGTCAGGAGTGACAGTGGTGAAAAATGAACTAGGTGAAATGGTTCCCACAAAAACAGTAACTGGATGGCGCATGTGTATAGACTATAGGAAGTTAAATGCTACCATTTAAAAGGACCACTTTTTCCTTCCCTTTCTAGACCAAATTCTAGAACGTGTGGCTAGCCATCTTTTTTACTATTTTTTGGACGGCTATTCTGGTTATTACCAAATTGAAAATTACCTTAGAAGACCAGGATAAAACCACATTTACTTGCCCCTTTGGTACTTTTGTATTTCGTAGGATGCCATTTGGGCTTTGTAATGCCCCTGCCACATTTCAAAGATGCATAACCAGCATGTTTAGTGACTTGGTAGAGAATTGCATGTAAGTTTTTATGGATGATCTGTCAAAGGAGAGGATATCCCGCAATCTGTCGGAGTATGCTCTGGATGGCCCACTGTCCACCACCTCTAATGATACAGTGAATGGCCACACTCGAGTGAGCCTCAACCCAAATATCTGACAAACCAAGATCTCAAACTAGTAGTAATCCATCATGAATAGCCTTGAGTTCTACTTCTAAGATCATACACTGTCCATATGAAGCTGAGAAAGCCATGATACAATTTCCTGCGTAATGTCTGATGATGCCACCCCCACTCAAAATCCATCATTGACACAATCATCTGTGTTGAACTTAGCAGATCCAACTGGTGGAGTGTGTCACCAAACCATAATAGGAGAAGAAGTTGAAGGCTGAGTCAAAGAAATAGCAAAAAGTCGAGCAAGCTGCATTTCATTACGCCAATGTAGCGGTCGGAAGAGGCCACCAATACAGAGGAAAGATATCATACGGTAAACTTTCCAGATAATCCGTCTTGAACTTATATGAATGTTCCTGTGCTTAGCATCATTTCTCCCGATCCAAGAAACCTAAAAATCAATAGAGGGAGAATAATGCAAATGTGTCCAGTCTGTGCAAACTGTCCCAAATACCGCCATCTGAGAAATCTCTATTTGACACTCTCTCATGCACTTATAGTAATCTGGAATAAGGCCCCAAAATGTTTCTAAACATGGTTTGATAAGCTTCTACCGGTAAAAGTATGAGCGATGGTCTCAACCTAGAGCAACATTGACATCGAGAAGCCAAATGACTGCCAATCCTCCCCTGAATAATAACATCAACTGAGATCAAGTCCTGCCATAGTCTCCAACATATGAATGAAAGCCCCATAGAAGAGTAACGAATCCTGCACGATCCTGCTAGAACGGATCAAATACCATGCTGCTTTGGTAGTAAATTGTCCATTTGATGTGGCCCACTAGAAAATGCGATCCGGGGCATTCAGACATAGCGAGATGGCTGCAATCTACTCAACCATAATTGATGGAAGAGTCTATAGTAATCTTCCAATATCTCGTCCAGTCTCCTCGAAAAACTCCTGCACCTTAGCAGATGTGTGCTGTCTGTGTAGGAAGATGGATGCCAATGTAGAGTCACCCTTCCAACAATCATGCCAAAAAAGATTTGCCTTATCCCAAGATGCCATGCAATATGTGGCTCAATGCGTGGTCCAAATCTCTTCAGTCTCTTCCATATATGAGAAGCTGAATGAGGAACTGTTGCAAGCGATGGATGTTTCCCTTGACAATACTTGCCCAATAAAAATTGTGCCCAAAGAGAACTTTGAGATCTGAACAAACACCATAGCTTCAGTGAGAATGCATCCACCGTATCATGTAATCATTGAAAGCCCAAACCACCTTCATAAGTAGAAAGGCAAATCTCCTTCTAACTTCTTCAATGTCGACGACGCTCATGATCCTTGGAATCCCAAATGAATCGCGCAAATATGATTTCCAAATTTTTCATGAGGGCCTTCAAGGGACGCAAAATCTGAAACAGGTACAGTGGTAAAGATGAGAGAACATACCTCAATAAAGTGATCCTACCTCCACAGGAGAGAGTGCGTGAAGTCCATCAGAAAATCCTACTCCTGACCTTCATAATAAGATCATCAAACAGGAAGCTCCTCTTAGCCCCTTTAAACAAAGGGACTCCCAGGTAAGTAAACAGCTGTCGTTGGTGGGAAAATCCAGTCAAAATCACTAGCCTCCGAATCTGAATTTTCGATACCCTCCTAGGCAATATAAGGCCACTCTGGTCTCTATTCACCAATTGGCCAGAGACCCCCTCGTAGTGTTCCAAACATTCAATGACCCTTTGTGATGTGAGCATGACCGAACCAAAGTCGAGTCTCGGGAAAGATCCGTTGATGGTCGAAGGTGGACCAATGAAATGTTCAAGAACAAAGCTTGTTAAAGAGGTAATGGGATTATTGGCGCAAGTTACGATGGATGAAATGATGATCTTGATGTCTAAATGAACAACTTTCATGAAGAGCTCGGGGGTCGAAAAGAATTGTAGCAACTTGATTCAAGCTACGGAAGAAGAGGCTGGAATTTATCACTATGCGACCGCATAATGATAATCACCATGCGGTCGCATGGTGATTTACCGTAACTTGAAGGGGCAAACTGAAGACTCTATACGATTGCATAGAGAATACCTATGTGACCGCATAGTGCAAAACTGGAGTGATTTGTGGCGAATTTCCTTATTTGTTTAGAGTTATATTCTTAGCATAACTCTATGATTTTGGGAATATTTTGGACGTTTTACCAAGTATTCTAGGGCTAGTATAAATAGTTTTCTTCTTCATTACTGCAAGGACACACAACATTATTGAGAGATTAATTTGAAAGGCAATTATTGCTTCTAAATTCTTGTTCTTCGTTGGACAATTGTGAACTTATCAAGACCAATTTCTTGTGGCGTTCAATCTTCTGGGTTTGATTATTCATTAATTCCATCAAAAGGGTCGACGTTCGTTATTGAATCGTTGGTTATTTTGATTTGTAATTTTCGAATCAATCCAAACTTGATTTACTTTGGCTATCTTGGGTTCTAAATCAATTCGTCGTGGGTTTGATAGTTCAACGCTATCCGGGTCCGCATCATTTGGTATCAGAGTTTGGCTCCAACAAAATCAAGGTTTTATCTTTTAAATTCTGCATTTGAGTCTTGTTTTCAATTAATTCCATTGTTCTTCACATTCTTCATATTCTTGAGTCTTTGATCCGTTTGTCTTCCGTCAAAATTTCAAAAGGTGTTTTTGGGCTCATTTTGTGTCCAAATCAACGTTTGTTTTCTTTGCCGGATTTGTAGTTGAATTCTCGAGTAAAAAAAAAAATTTCAGAATACTCAGCAATTAGTGAGAAGCTCCGAAGAGTTAAAAAAAAATTATTATCGTTATTGGTCTTGGAAATTCTCGGCAATTCCATTATTTCTATTGATTCACTTCAAGAACCACTTCTTGAAGACAAATATACATTCCAAATTATTCAATTCAGTTCTGGCTTCGAGTCTTTAAAAATTCCAAAAAAAATCTCACTCAAATCCCGGTTTGAATTCTACGAGAATAATTCCTGGTTGAGTTCTATTTTGTCCTTTGAAGTGCTTGGGTGGAAGCTTGAGTGGAAAAAGGTAGAGTGGAGAGATCAATAGAGGGAAAAAGCCAAATTTGAGTGATACACGAGAGAAAATCTTTGTGAGGCAGAAAATTAGATTTTTTAAGGACGTTTGATAAAGAAGCAGCAACAACAGGGCAGAACCATAACAATAAGGCCAACATGTCAGATGAGATGATTCGTAGGTTTGAACGGTTGTTTGAAGATGTAAAGGATAGGTTGGATAGGCAGGATACAGAGCTCGCCAATTTGCGTAGGGAAATCCCACATGCAAGGAGGCAGGGTCGACGGGGAGATAGGCTGGAAAATTTGGGTGAACTTGAATATGGGAGTGAAATGGATGAGGAGGCGATAATGGATGTTGAAATCGGTAGGATGAGGAATATAGGAGCTAGATTTGAATGAAGGGGTAGAAACTTGGTTGGAGATGAAGTAGATGGTAACATGGGCAACATCAAAATGTTCATTCCGCCATTTAAGGGAATGAGTGATCCAGAGGCATATTTGGAGTGGGAAAAAAAGGTTGAATTAATCTTCAACTGCCACAATTATTCAGAGGAAAAGAAGGTGAAGATAGAAGTCTTTGAATTCACTGAATATGCTATCACTTGGTGGGATCAAGTGGACGTTTGGGAGGAGAAATAGGGAAAAACATATCAACACGTGGAAGGACTTGAAGACTATCTTGAGGAAGAGATTTGTACCTAACCACTATTATCGAGAGCTTCATCAAAAACTACAGAGCCTCTACCAAGGGACGAAGAGTGTGGAGGATTATCACAAGGAGATGGAGTTGTTGATGATTAGGGCAGATGTGCATGAGGATTGGGAGGCTACCATGGCTCACTTTCTGAATGGGTTAAATAGGGAAGTAGCTAATGTGGTTGAATTGCAACACTATGTAGAGTTGGAAGAATACACATGGCTATAAAGGTAGAGAGACGATTAAAGAAAAAGGGACAACAAGGTATTCTTTGGGTGCTTCGGGTTCTAATCCAACTCTGCAACCGAGGTGGGACAACAACAAGATAGATGGGGCTGCTCCTAAGGTTAAAACAGAATTGCCAAAGGTAAACGAAGGAAGTGCTAATAAGAGAATAGAAACACAACCGTCAAGGAACCGAGACATCAAATGTTTTAGGTGTTCGGGAACCGGGCATATTGCTTCTCAATGTCCAAATAAAAGAGTAATGATCTTGCTGGGAAATGGAGAAGTGGAGAGTACAAGTGAAAGTGATTATGAAGACATGCCTGAATTGGAGGAACCTATCGATGAAGACCGAGTGGAATATGCTGTCGGCGAGTTGCTGGTCATGAGGCGAGCTCTCAACACTCAAATCAAGGCCGATGACTTAGAGCTACAATGAGAAAATATTTTCCATACACGGTGCTACATCAATAAAAAGGTATGTAGCTTTATCATTGACGGTGGGATTTGTACAAATGTAGTTAGCACTAATCTTGTGGAGAAGTTAGGGTTAATGATGCTTAAACACCCTAAACCCTATAAGTTGCAATGGTTAAATGAATGTGGGGAAGTGAAGGTGAATAAGAGGGTGTTCATAAATTTATCAATTGGGAGTTATAGGGACGAAGTGTTGTGATGTGGTACTTATGCATGCGGGTCATATCTTGTTGGGAAGGCCGTGGCAATACGATAGAAAAATGATTCATGACGGGGATAAAAATAGGTACAGCTTTGTCAAGGAAGGGAAACCTATTACACTTGCACCGTTAACCCCGGCACAGGTGTATGATGACCAAATCAAATTGAAAAATGAGGATGAAAAAAGAAAGAAAGAGTTAGAGGAAAGGAAAGAAAAGATCAGGCAAGAGAGCAAAAGAGAAAATGGTGAGATGACAAACAAGAGAGAAAATAGTGAGGTGGCTAAGAGAGAGAAAAAACGAGAGGACCCACATGAGAGAAAAGAAGAGGGGTCTTTAGAGAGGAGAGAAAAGCCGAAAGTGAATTTCTTTGTGAGAGGGAGTGAATTGAAAAAGGCACTTGTGGGAAGGCAACAAATGATTCTCTTGGTGTACAAGGAGTCATACCTCAATCTTGAGGAAGCTAACACATCCCTCCCTAGTTTTGCTATTTCTTTATTGCAGGAATTTGATGATATATTTCGGAGGACGTGCCTCGTGAGCTACCGCCCATTCGAGGCATTGAACACCAGATTGACTTTGTTCCTGGCGCAGTCATTCCAAATCGACCGGCTTACCGAAGTAATCCCGAGGAAGCAAAGGAACTTCAAAGGTAAGTGGAGGAGTTGATGAGCAAGGGACATGTGAGGGAGAGTATGAGTCCTTGTGCCGTACCCGTGCTACTAGTACCAAAGAAGGATGGATCTTGGATCTTGGAGGATCAATAACATGATAGCAAAGTATCGTCACCCTATTCCTAGGTTGGATGATATGTTGGATGAACTATTTGGTCCATGCATATTTAGTAAAATTGACCTTAAGAGTGGTTACCATCAAATTTGCATGAGAGAAGGAGATGAATGGAAAACTGCATTTAAAACTAAAAATGACTTGTATGAATGGTTAGTCATGCCGTTTGGACTTACAAATGCACCGAGCAATTTTATGTGTTTAGTGAACTATGTTTTGCGTACATTTATAGGTAAGTTCGTTGTGGTATACTTTGATGATATTCTAATCTGTAGCAAGAACCTCAATGAACATATAGAACATTTAAGATGTGTGCTTGTGGTGTTAAGGAGAGAACAACTTTATGCTAACTTCAAGAAGTGTACATTTTGCATGGATAGGGTTGTGTTATTAGGATTTGTAGTTAGTGCTAACGGGGTAGAAGTGGACGAGGAAAAGATAAAAGCTATTAAAGAGTGGCCAACACCTAAGACTATAACTAAGGTGAGAAGTTTTCATGGATTGGTTAGCTTTTATAGGCGATTTGTTAAAGATTTCAGCACTATCACTACACCACTCACTGAAATTGTTAAAAAGAGTGTGGGTTTTCAATGGGAAAGTGAACAAGAGCATGCATTCAATACTATTAAGGATAGGTTATGTGAAGCACCTGTTTTGGCATTACCTAACTTTGACAAAGCTTTCGAGATTGAGTGTGATACATCAGGTATAAGCATTGGCTTGTTAAAGAGGTGATGGGATTATTGGCGCAAGCTATGTGGATGAAATGATGATCTTGATGGCTAAAGGAACAACTTTCATGAAGAGCTCGGGGGTCGAAAAGAATTGGAGCAACTTGATTCAAGCTGCGGAAGAAGAGGCTGAAATTTATCACTATACGACCGCATAGTGATAATCACCATGCGGTCGCATGGTGATTTATCGTAACTTGAAGGGGGCAAATTGAAGACTCTATGCGATCGTATAGAGTATACCTATGCGACCGCATAGAGCAAAACTGGAGCGATTTGTGGCGAATTTCCTTATTTACGCGATTTATATGGGATTCGAAGGACCATGCATGTAGATTACATTGGCGGAGTTGGAAGGAGATATGTCGGCCAACTGATGAGGGTGGTCTTGGCTTTAGACAATTACAGGATACGGTGGACACATTCTCTCTGAAATTATGGTGGCAGTTTAGGTCTCAAGGTTCGCTTTGGGCTCAGTTCTTATTGGGCAAATACTGTAAAGGGACACATCCATCACTTGCAACTGTTCCTCATTCAGCCTCCCTTGTTTGGAAGAGATTGAAAAGATTTGGACCACGTGCTGAACCACGTATTGCATGGGGTCTCGATTTTGGGCAGATTTTCTTTTGGCATGACTGCTGGATGGGCGATGCTACATTGGCATCTGTCTTGCCTCATAGACATCATATATCTATTAGGGTGCAGGAGTTTTTTGGAGAACTGGATGGGATTTTGAGCGATTACTACAGATTCTCCCATCAGTTATGGCAGAACAGATTGCATCTATTCCTTTTTGCCTTGAAGCTTCGGATCACACTTTTTGGAGGGCCACATCCGATGGTAGATTTACTAGCACGGATCAACTGCCACGCTGATTTAGTAGTAAATCTACCATCGGATATGGCCCTCCAAAAAATGCGATCCGAAGCTTCAAGGCATGTCAAAAGAAAATCTGCCCAAAATAAATAAATCCCCAATCCGTGCGGTCGTATGCCTTAGCCATGTCAAGCTTCAGCATAGCATTTTCCCCTCGTACTTTCTCATCCAAAGTGTAAAGGAGCTCCTGAGTCAATAACACATTATCTCCTATAAGGCGACCATAGATAAAACCACTCTGCTCATGAGAGATAATTCGAGGCAACAGTGAACTCAACACTGTACAAAGGCTGATAGGTCTAAAATCTGTCCATCGACAAGCATTCTCCCTCTTCGGGAGCAAAATAATAGAAGTAGCGGCGAAACCACGAGGCAAATGTCCACCCTCAAAGAAATCAATGACCGCACTATAGACATCCTCCTGTATGATATCCCAACAATGCTGGAAGAACAATGATGAGAATCCATCTGGGCCCACGACACTGTCAGCATCAATACTGAAGACCGCCTCCCGTACCTCATGAATCATAGGGAGACGGTTAAGTGCCATACTATCTATCTCCGTAACCAACCTGGGTATGATGTCTGGGCGGATGGGATCCAAAGGCTGTGAAGGAGCAGATAATAAATCTTGGAAAAAAGATATAGCCGAACTCCGAATGTCCACAGTAGAAGATAAAACTTCTCCTGCCTGAGTCTTGATACTCCTGATACGAGATCTGGTCCGAAACATCAAGGCAGAGAGGAATGGATGCAATCTGCTCGGCCATGACCAATGGAAGAAACTGTAGTAATCGTCCAAAATCCCATCCAGTCTCTCCAAAAAATTCCTGCACCCTCGCAGATGTGTGCTGCCTGTGAGGGAAAATAGATGCCAAAGTGGACTCGCCCATCCAACAGTCATGCCAAAAGAAAATCTGCCCAATCCCGAGATGCCATGCAATATGAGGCTTAGCACAAGGTCCATATCTTTTCAGTCTCTTCCAAATAGAAGAGGCCGAATGAGGAACAGTTGCAAATGATGGATGTGTCCCTTTACAGTATTTGCCCAGTATGAACTGAGCCCAAAGAGAACTTTGAGACCTAAAACGCCACCATAATTTAAGGGAGAATGTGTCCACCGTATCCTGTAATCGTCTAAAGCCCAGTCCACCCTCATCAGTCGGCCGACATATCTCCTTCCAACTTCTCCAATGTAGTCGATGTGCATGGTCCTTCGAGTCCCATAGAAATCGCGCAAAAATGCTCTCCAAGAATCGAGTAGATGAATCCCCAATCCATACGATCATATGCTTTGGCCATGTCAAGTTTCAGCATAGTATTCCCTCCTCGCACTCTATCGTCCAAAGTATGGAGAAGTTCCTGAGTCAGTAAAACATTATCCCCAATGAGGCGCCCAGGAACGAAGCCACTCTGCGGGTGTGAGATGATACTCGACAGTAATGAACTCAATCTGGTATTCAACAACTTAGTGATTAATTTGTTGAACACCGTGCATAAGCTGATAGGTCTGAAATCAGTCCATTTACAAGCATTATCCCGCTTAGGGAGCAATACGATAGACGTGGCAGAAAAGCCTCACGGCAAATGTCCCCCCTCAAAGAAATCGATGACAGCATCAAAAACATCATCTTTAATAATATCCCAACAGTGCTGATAAAATAAGGATGAAAATCCATCAGGTCCAGCAACACTATCAGCATCAATACTGAATATGGCCTCCCGCACCTCATCAATCAAAGGGAGGCGGTTCAGTTCAATATTATCAGCCTCCGTCAATATCCTGGGTATGATATTAGGACGGATGGGGTCCAAAAGCTGTGAAGGAGCAGCTAGTAAATCCTGGAAAAATGAGATGGCCGAGCTCTGTATATCAGTAGGGGTAGATAGAACTTTCCCGGTCTCTTTGGTGATATTCCTGATACGAGACTTGATCCGTCTGCCTTGGACCATAGAGTGGAAATATCGTGTGTTGCGATCTCCCTCACACACCCAACGGGAACCAGCCTTTTGCTTCCAAAAACCCTCCTCAACAGCTAGGGTGCGATTTAATTCAGCCTGTAAACGATGAAGTGAATCTCTGTGTTCCGGTGTAGGGTCACTATTAAAGTCATTCTTGGCATGGTCAACTCTCGATTCAGCTTCCCTAACCCATTGGAAAACATCTCCAAATACCTATCGTTCCCCCACCGCAAGCCTTGTTTCAGTCGGAAGAGTTTCTTCCAAAGAGTAGCCATCCTCGTAAGATGAGTAGGGAATGACCACTTCTGAGAGACAAAAGCTGAGAAATCATGATGTTTTGTCCAAACATTGAGAAAACGAAATGGTCGCGGGCCCAAATCATCCTCAGAATTCCAGTGAAGAAGAAGGGGAGAGTGATCAGAAGAAGTTCGATTAAGGTGCGTCACAGTAAACTGTCTACAAAAGTCAGCGACAATAGGGTTAATCAAGACTCTATCCAACCTCTTACTGACTCTCCCATTAGTCCAGGTGAACTGGGATCCAGAAAAACCAGCATCCTCAAGACCACAATCGAGCATCATATCAGAGAAGGCAGTAGACCTTCGATCTCTTCTACTGTGGACGTACGCTCGCCATCGTGAGCAATAACATTAAAATCTCCCCCAACTAGCCAAGGGTCGTTTATAGCTATTGAAATGTGGTGAAGGCCCGCCCACAAGTCCGTTCTAGTCGAAGCCTCACATGCTGCATAGACAGCCATCAAGCAAATTGGTCTAGCAAGTCTGGGATCAACAACCTTAACATGTAGAAACTGAGTGTGATCCTAAAGAACAGTAATGTCCGTACCAACACACCAGAAACACCAAATCTTATTCGAATCATTCTGAACACCATAGTCGAAGTGGAGATAGCGGCGAACAAAATCAAAACTCTTCTCCAATACCATAGGTTCCAAAATAACCAAGAAATAAACCTGATGAAGTAGAATTAGTTTCTTCAAGCGTTTGTGAGTAGGTATACTAGCTACACCTCGGACATTCCAGATGATGGCACTCATCTGGAAACGCGGGAGGAGGTATCCTGCGACTAACTCCTGGTCGCCATCCTAGAAATTGGAGTGCATGTGACTTTAGCGGTCCTCTTACGACCAACTGGAACAAAACCATCATCCTCCGTTCTATCAACCATGCCAGCTAAATCATCAGAAGAAGATCTGCGGAAAGGACCCTGGTGATGGACTTCAATCTGAGTGAAACTCTCAGAGTCTGACTGAGTAGATAAAGAAGCCTCTAAATTCTGCTGACAGTGTGTAGGTGAGACTGGCACATCAAACCAACCGAGTCCCGTGGCCTCTCCATCATATCCTCGAGGAGAGGATCGAAATATATAGAACTACCAATCGCGTGTGTACTGCTGATCGGATCCGAGGACTGAGCAACTGGTTGAGCATCAGATTTGAAAATTGATTGGTCATGATGGCCTACAAGAATGGGAGCAACTACTGACTGAGCTGGAGGTATAGAAAAAGTGACATGGGGATCGATAGTATGAGTAACGGGTGGAGTAGCCGAAGTAGTAGTCGTATAAGCTGTAATAACTGTGGTAGGCGGGATATTTGGAGGAATAGCCGTGATATTCTCGGAATTGGAATGGGGACTCAAAGAGGATGTGCCATCCTGTTGTTTCTGAGTGCGTTTAATCGGGGTCCATCTCTGGCGAGGCGCAATAAAAACTTCCTTTCCCTTACCCTTATCCTTAGCCGGGGCTGGTGGAGGCCTAGCATTTTGATTAGCAACCACAGGGGGTGCCAATGTTGGAGGCCTAGCATTTTGATTAGCAACCACAGATGGTGCCAAAGGTGGAGGGGAATGTGCGCTACTAGGACATTTTACATCCATATGTCCAAAATGTCTGCATCGAAAACAGAAATCCGGAACCTTATCATAGACAACTGGTTGCCAATATCCGCCCCATTTCTCCCGCTCAATCCAGACTCTATCAGGTAGCTTACATTCCAAATCAGCCTCAACACAAACTCTAGCTTCACTAGGCCGACGAAGATCAGAAGTTGCTTCATCAATCCGAAGGGGAAGCCCAATAGTCTTAGCTATGGCGAAGAGAGCAATAGGAGCCTCATACTGTGGGCTGAAGTTAGGAGTCCATTTAAAGACCCGCATAGGACAACCATCAATGTACCAAGTGGGCTTGAGGAATAATTGTGAATAATCATTCTCGTGCTCCAAATGAATAATAATATGTACATCATCAATTAAACCAATCTCATAATCACCAGTAAATCCAAAGCGCATGAAGTTTTCACGTACTTTATTCATAGAGGGTTTGCGATGCACAAATTTACCAATAAGGGTAAATCTGTAAGCCTCGGCCAGAAATAGCTCATCTGATTTATCACAAAATACTGCAGGCCTTGAATTCAGCTGAAAATACTGCAGGCCAAAACGTCAGTGGTAGGCAAAATGGAGCTCTACAGTAGTCGATACGAGTCCCGGGTCTGGCGAACTGAACGGACTAGTTGCCAGGCTGAACTGGTAGAGAAGCTACCATCCGATGTATCCCGCCAAACAATGCGATCTGGGGTATCTGTACATAAAGGTATAGCCCCTATCTGCTCTACCATGAGGGGTGGAAGCGCTTTTAATAATCTTCCAAAGTCCCACCCAGTGCCCTCAAAGTAATCCTGCACCCTCTCAGATGTATGCTGCCTGTGCGGAAATAAGGACGCTAGGGTAGTATCACCAATCCAACAATCGTGCCGAAGAACATCTGTCCTGCGCCAAGATGCCATGCTATGTCTAGCTCGGTGTGTGACGCAACTCTCTTCAGCCTCTTCCAAGTAGGAGAGGCGGTTTGGGGTTTGGGGTTTAGGGTTAAGGGTTAGGGTTTAGGGTTAGGGTTTAGGGGTTTAGGGGTTAGGGGTCTAGGGTCCAGGGTTCAGGGTCCAGGGTTTAGGGTTTTTTTTTTTTTTTAGTGGAAGGAAGGCGGTACCTCCGAGATTTTATTAATATACCCTCACTTGTGGCGGAGGAATACCGTGGTTACAACTGAAGTAAAGCAAAGCAATAAATGAGGAAGTACTACTTCCCTTACAGTTAAAGTAAATGAAAGCAGTAAATGAGGAAGTACTACTTCCCTTACAGCAAAAGTAAAGTAAAGCAGTAAATAAGGAAGTACTACTTCCCTTACAAAAAGAGTTGCGTAAAACAGTAAACAAGGAAGTACTATTTCCCTAACAAAAGGAGAAAATGTGAACAATTGTAGACAAAAACAAGCAACAGAAGAAGTAAATGCAAAAAACAGATAAACTATCACAAAATCAAATTCTGAAGCTGGGTAAACCATATCTATCTATCTGAAGAAGTGCCCTAATGTGTCGTGGTAAATTAGTAGGTCCATATACCTGGTATCTGCGATGGTGCCACCTCGCAGCAAGTGCATCTGCAACTTGATTCCCCTCTCTAAAGATATGGGAAATCGTATCTCTATCGAATGATAGACAATCCACAATCTGTCGGAGTATGTCCTGGATAGTCCACGGACCACCGCCTATGAGGATACAGTGAATAGCCACACTAGAGTCTGCTTCAACCCATATATCTGACAGTCCAAGATCTCTAGCTAGCAGTATACCATCATGAATAGCCCTAAGTTCAGCTTCTAAAATCAAGCATGGTCCATATGATGCTGAAAATGACTGATGCAGTTTCCTACATGATCCCTGATAATGCCTCCTCCACTCGCAAGCCCATCCTTGACACAACCATCGGTATTGATCTTTACACATCCAACTGCTGGGGTGAAAATATCCCAACAATGCTGATAGAATAAGGATGAAAATCCATCAGGTCCAGCAACACTATCAGCATCAATACTGAATATGGCCTCTCGCACCTCTTCAATCAAAGGGAAACGGTTGAGTTGCATATTATCAGCCTCCGTCAATATCCTGGGTATGATATTAGGACGGATGGGGTCCAAAGGCTGTGAAGGAGCAGCAAGTAAATCCTGAAAGAATGAGATTGCCGATCTCTGTATGTCAGTAGGGGTAGATAGAACTTCCCCTGTCTCCTTTGTGATATTCCTGATACGAGACTTGATCCGTCTACCTTGGACCATAGAGTGGAAATATCGTGTGTTGCGATCTCCCTCACACACCCAACGGGAACCGGCCTTTTGCTTCCAAAAACCCTCCTCAATGGCCAGAGTGCGGTTTAATTCAGCCTGGGAGCGATGAAGTGAATCCCTGTGTCCCGGTGTAGGGTCACTATCGAACTCAATCTCGGCATGGTCAACTCTCTCCTCAGCTTCCCTAACCCGTTGGAAAACATCCCCAAATACTTGTCGATTCCACCACCGTAAACCTTGTTTCAGCCTGAAGAATTTCTCCCAAAGAGCAGCCATCCCCGTAAGATGAGTAGGGAATGACCACTTCTGAGAGACAAATGCCAAGAAATCATGATGTTTCGTCCAAACATTGAGAAAACGAAATGGCCGCGGACCCAAATCATCTTCAGAAGTCCAGTGAAGAAGAAGGGGTGAGTGATCAGAAGAAGTCCGATTAAGGTGCGTCACAGTAAACTGTCTACAAAAATCAGCAGCAATAGGGTTAATCAGGACTCTATCCAGCCTCTTACTGACTCTCCCATTAGTCCAGGTGAACTGGGACCCAGAAAACCCGGCATCCTCAAGACCACAATCAAGCATCATATCAGAAAAGGCAGTAGATCCGCGATCTCTCCTACTATGTCCTGTACGCTCGCCATCATGAGCAATAACATTGAAATCCCCTCCAACTAACCAAGGGTCGTCCATGGAGATGGAAATGTGGTGAAGACCCGCCCACAATTCCCTTCTAGTCGAAGCCTCACATGCTGCATAGACGGTCGTTAAGCAAATTGGTCTAGCAAGTCTGGGATCAACAATTTTAACATGTAGAAACTGAATGTGATCCTGAAGAACCGTAATATCCGTACCAACACACCAAAAACACCAAATCTTATTCGACTCATTCTGAACACCATAGTCGAAGCGTAAATAGCGGCGAACGAATTCAAAACTCTTATCCAATACCATAGGCTCCAAAATAACCAAGAAATAAACCTGATGAAGAAGAATAAGTTTCTTCAGGCGTCTGCGACACTAGCTACACCTCGCACATTCCAGATGATGGCACTCATCTGGACACACGTGATGAGGTATCTTGCGACCGACTCCTGGTCGCCATCCTAGAATTTGTAGTGCCAGTGACTTTAGCGGTCCTCTTACGACTAACTGGTACAAAACCATCATCCTCCGTCCTGTCAACCATGCCAACTAAGTCATCAGACGAAGATCTGCGGAAGGAACCCTGATGATGGACTTCAATCTGAGAGAAACTCTCAGAATCTGACTGAGTGGATAGAGAAGCCTCCAAATTCTGCTGACAATGTGTAGGAGAGACTGGCACATCCAGCTCAATGGAATCCCGTGACCTTTCCATCATATCCTCTAAAAGAGGATCAACATATATAGGGCTACCAATCATACGGGTAGTGGTGATCGGATCCGAGGACTGACCAACTGGTTGAGCATCAGATGTGGGGGCTGGTTGGTCATGATGGGCCATCTGAGTAGGAACAAAGGCATTCTGATCTGGTGGTATAGAAATAGTAACATGTGGCTCGGCGGTGGAAGTAGTAACTGTATGAGCTGCAATAACTGTGGTATTCGAGATGGTGGAAGGTATGGAAGTAATATTCTCGGAAGTGGAAGGGTTACTCATAGAGGATGTACCATCTTGTCTTTTCTGATTGCGTTTAACCGGGGTCCATCTCTGGCGAGGCGCAGTCACAACTTCCTTACCCTTACCCTTATCTTTAGCCGGGGCTGGTGGAGGCCTAGCAGTTTCATTAACCACAACAGGGGGTACCACTGTTACCAATGGTGGGGGGGAATGCGAGCTATTAGAATATTTTTCATCCATATGTCCAAAATGTCTACATCGAAAATAGAAATCCGAAACTTTATCATAGACCACAGGCTGCCAATATCCATCCCATTTCTCTCTCTCAATCCAGACTCTATCAGGAAGTCTACATTCCAAATCAACCTCAATACAGACCCTAGCTTCACTAGGACGACGGAGATCAGAAGTTGCTTCGTCAATACGAAGTGGGAGTCCAATAGCCTTTGCTATGGCGAAGAGAGCACTCTTAGCCCGAAAATGAATAGGAAGCAATGGAAATGAAACCCAAACAGGAGCAATAGGAGCCTCATACTGTGGGCTAAAACTAGGGGTCCACTTAAAGACACGCATAGGACAACCATCGATATACCAAGTAGGTTTGAGGAATAATCGTGAGTAATCATCCTCATGCGCCATGTGAATAATAATGTGTGCATCATCAATAAGACCAATTTCATAATCACCAATAAATCCAAAGCGCATAAAGTTTTCGCGTACTTTATTCATAGAAGGCTTGCGATGCACGAACTTACCAATAAGTGTAAACCTGTAGGCTTCAGCCAAAAATTGCTCATCTGATTCATCAAAGAAAACTGCAGGCTCACCATGATGAATATACGGTTCCTTAGAGACCAAACTGCGGTGTCTGGAGTCCTCAGGAGCTCGGAGGACTTGGGCAAATGATTTCTTCTGACTCCGTTCAGCTTGAGTAATCAAAGGTTACAATTGAGTGCAGCTGCATAAGATCGAGGAGCTTGAGTAACTCCTGTGACTCCAGATGGTTTAGTGGAGTTCGGGGCCGGCAAGGAAGGGTCAGGTCGATTTTGCAAATTTCTGGTCTGTTGCATGGGCTTCAAATGAGTAACTGGGGGAGCAGATTTGAGAGTTGAGGATGTCTTATCAATTGTAGGAGCCAAATTGCCTTCAATTGTACTTGTATTGGTCGATTTTGGAGCAGAACCATCACCACCATCACTAGGGTTCTTATTATCCGCAACTTGATGCATGCAATTGGGGTTCAATTGCCCGTAATTTCTATCAATTGGAGGTTGACCCATTAGTGTGAGACCCTCAATTGAGTGTATTTGAGAAGAATTTGGAGCAAGAACATCAGTAGAAGCTTCAATTGGAATATTGACCGTTTCTTCAATTGGGGATAAATTGGCAAGATCAATAGAAGGTGTTGGAGTGTTAATTGCAGCAATTGATCGATTACCCATGCTCTTAGCATTGTGAAGCAGGTTGTTGTTGGTCGAATTGAGCAATTGAAGCAGAATAGATTCGTCAAAATTGTTCAAACCGTAGCTTTCGCACCATTTCTTCGCTTCAGCCACAAATTGAGCACGGTCCAGGTGCAATTGACCAAGACCAGTGGCTGGGCTAGGTGCGCCAGGTGATGGTGCACCCAGCCCAGGTGGTCCGCCACCATGGGTCATCACGACGGAGCTGGGAGGAGCATTTTTCTGGTGCGTTTTCGCGACCGTCGCGACAAGGCAGATTTCATTTTCAAATTGATGCTGCTGTAGACTTGAGTTGGATGAATTGAAGACATGGTTGGCTTCGTCTTGGAGTGGGTAACCCAACCCAGGTGGTCCGCCACCATGGGTCACCGTGACGGCGCCGGAAATCGCGTTGGAAGTGGCCGAATTCGCTGCCTTCGCGATAGGCAGATTATTTGGGCTTAATTGAAGCTGTTGATTTGTTGATTTAGGTGAATTGCTTCCATGGATGATGTCGCCTGAGCATGGGCTGTCGACCGGTAGTGGTCCGCCGACGTGGGTAGGGTTTGGGGTTAGGGTTTGGGGTTTGGGGTTCAGGGTTTGGGGTTTAGGGTTCGGGGTTCAGGGGTTCGGGGTTAGGGTTTTAGGGTTTAGGGTTTTAGGGTTTTAGGGGTTAGGGTTTAGGGGTTAGGGTTTAGGGTTTAGGGTTTTTTTTTTTTTTTTTTTTAGTGGAAGGAGGGCGGTACCTCCGAAATTTTATTAATATGCCCTCACTTGTGGCGGAGGAATACCGTGGTTACAACTGAAGTAAAGCAAAGCAATAAATGAGGAAGTACTACTTCCCTTACAGTTAAAGTAAATGAAAGCAGTAAATGAGGAAGTACTACTTCCCTTACAGCAAAAGTAAAGTAAACCAGTAAATAAGGAAGTACTACTTCCCTTACAAAAAGAGTTGCGTAAAACAGTAAACAAGGAAGTACTATTTTCCTAACAAAATGAGCAAATGTGAACAATTGTAGACAAAAACAAGCAACTGAAGAAGTAAATGCAAAAAACAGATAAACTATCACAAAATCAAATTCTGAAGCTGGGTAAACCATATCTATCTATCTGAAGAAGTGCCCTAATGTGTCGTGGTAAATTAGTAGGTCCATATACCTGGTATCTGCGATGGTGCCAGCCCTCAGTAGCAAGTGAATCAGCAACTTGATTCCCCTCTCTAAAGATATGGGAAGTACTACCGCCAGTTCCGAGATTAACCCGTGGGGGTGGTTCAAAATTGGACGTGAGATTCTTCAAACTATTGCTCGATTGCATGGGCATCGAGGTTGTAGTGGGAGGAGCTAATTTCAATGATGAATGTTCTTTAGCATTTGTGGGAACTGAAGTACCCGAATTAGGGATTACAGGAATTTCACTGACCCCATGGGTAGGGATAGGTTCGGGATTCAATTGACCATCAATTCTACCAACTGACACATTACCCATGATCATATGACCTTCACTACCATTAGTACCAATTGAATTTGGTGCCAATTCCTCAACATCATTACCAATTGAATCGTTAAAAGCAACATCACATGCAAACATTTTTGAAGATTTATTTTCATCAATTTGATCATCAATTTGAACAATTGGATGTTGACCCATAACCATACCATCATTAATTAAGGTTTCCCACATCGAATTAACTATATGGAGCAATGAAGAATCATCAAAATTATGAAAACCAAGTTTTTCGCACTTACCTTTAATGGCTTCCATCAATTGATCGGCTTTCAGATGAAATTGGTGAAGACCCGATACTGGAATAGGTGCACAATGCTGTGAGGGGTCTAGCCCAAGTGGACCGCCAGCCTGGGTGGCCGTGGTTGAGCCGGAATTGACAAAAATCAGATTTTCCGTTTGCTGGTGCGTGGCAGCAGATTCTTCAAACTGAAATTCCCGTTGATTGGTTGCAAATTGGAGGGAGCCCATTACATGGCTAGGCGCGCCAGGCAAGGACGCACCTAGCCCAGGTGGTGCGCCGTCCAGATTCGCCGGGACGGCGCCGAAAATTGCCTGGGAACTGGCCGAATTCGCTGTCGTCGCGACTGGCAGCGAGTTTGGTCCAAATTCGAGGTGTTGAACTGCTTATTGGGACGAATTGCTTGCATGAATAATGTCGACTGGACATGGGCTGTCGACCGCCGTCGGTCCGGCGTCATGGGTATGGCCGGAGCCATTGATTCCGGCCGATTGCAAGTTTTGAGGCTGTTTTAGAAAATTGGTCATAACTTCTTCATTTCTTGGCGAAATTGCATGCCGTTTTGTGCTATGGGAAGCTGATTTTATGGGCTTTCTAGGGGTACCAGAATCAGGAGGTTTGAGAGGACGAATTTTTTCGGTATTTTGTTGCATTTTTTACAAATTCTAGAGAGAAGGGAGAGCATTTGAGGTTAGAGGGTTTAGGGTTTAGGGTTTGGGGTTTAGGGGTTTTAGGGTTTGGGGTTTGGGGTTTGGGGTTTCGGGTTTAGGGTTTAGGGTTTATAGAATGGTTTAGGGTTTAGAGTTCAGGGTTCAGGGTTTAGGGTTTTTTTTTTTTTTGTGGAAGGAGGGCGGTACCTCCGAGATTTTATTAATATGCCCTCACTTGTGGCGGAGGAATACCGTGGTTACAACTGAAGTAAAGCAAAGCAATAAATGAGGAAGTACTACTTCCCTTACAGCAAAAGTAAAGTAACGCAGTAAATAAGGAAGTACTACTTCCCTTACAAAAGGAGTTGCGTAAAACAGTAAACAAGGAAGTACTATTTCCCTAACAAAATGAGCAAATGTGAACAATTGTAGACAAAAACAAGCAACAGAAGAAGTAAATGCAAAAAACAGATAAACCATCACAAAATCAAATTCTGAAGTTGGGTAAACCATATCTATCTATCTGAAGAAGTGTCCTAATGTGTCGTGGTAAATTAGTAGGTCCATATACCTGGTATCTGCGATGGTGCCAGCCCTCAGTAGCAAGTGCATCAGCAACTTGATTCCCCTCTCTAAAGATATGGGAAATCGTATCTCTATCGAATGATAGACACTCCACAATCTGTCGGCGTATGCCCTGGATAGTCCACGGACCACCGCCTCTGAGGATACAGTGAATAGCCACACTAGAATCTGCTTCAACCCATATATCTGATAGTCCAAGATCTCTAGCTAGCAGTATACCATCATGAATAGCCCTAAGTTCAGCTTCTAAAATCAAGCACGGTCCATATGATGCTGAAAATGCACTGATACAGTTTCCTGCATGATCCCTGATAATGCCTCCTCCACTCGCAAGCCCATCCTTTACACAACTATCGGTATTGATCTTTACACATCCAACTGCTGGGGTACGCCACCAAACCACAATAGGGGGTGGAGGTATAGGAAGATTCAAAGAGACACCAAAGAATGGAGCGACCTGCATGTCATCCCGCCAATGTAGCGGTCGAAATAATCCACCAGTATGAAGGAATGAAATCATACGATAGACCCTCCATATGATACGCCTCGCACTGATATTAATGCTCCTGTGCTTCGCATCATTTCTCTCGGTCCAAAGAAACCAGAAAATCAAAAGAGGGATAATGATGCGAATGTGCCCGGTCCGTGTAAACTGTGCTGAGTACCTCCAACGAAGAAATCTCTGTCTAACGCTTTCACCTGGACTCATAGTAATATGAAATAAATCCCCAAAATGCTGCCATACTTGCTCTGAAATGCTACTGTCAGTAAAGATATGAGTGATGGTCTCGATCGCAGAGCAACACCGACATTTGGAAGCCAATTGAATGCCGATCCTTCTCTCGAATAATAACATCCACTGGTATCAAGTTCTCGCCATAATCTCCAGCAGAAGAGAGAAACGGTGGGAGGTATGACAGTGGTTCCATAATAAGCGAAAGGAATCCCGAGCCGGCTTGCTAGCACGGATCAACCGCCATGCCGATTTAGTAGTAAATCTACCATCGGATGTGGCCCTCCAAAAATGCGATCCGAAGCTTCAAGGCAAAGGGGAATAGATGCAACTGCTCTCGCCATAACTGATGGGAGGATCTGTAGTAATCGCTCAAAATCCCATCCAGTTTCTCCAAAAAATTCCTGCACCCTAACAGATGTATGCTGTCTATGAGGCAAGAGAGATGCCAATGTAGCCTCTCCCATCCAGCAGTCATGCCAAAAGAAAATCTGCCCAAAACCGAGATCCCATGCAATATGTGGCTCAGCACGTGGTCCAAATCTTTTCAATCTCTTCCAAACAGAGGATGCGGAATGAGGAACAGTTGCAAGTGATGGATGTGCCCCTTTACAGTATTTGCCCAGTAAGAACTGAGCCCAAAGCGAACCTTGAGACCTAAACTGCCACCATAATTTCAGAGAGAATGTGTCCACTGTATCCTGCAATCGTCTAAAGCCAAGACCACCCTCATCAGTTGGCCGACATATCTCTTTCCAACTCCGCCAATGTAATCCCATAGAAATCGCGCAAAAATGCTCTCCAACTTTTTCAAGACAACTTTAGGAGGTCGCATAATCTGGAAGAGGTACAATGGTAGGGACGATAAGACAGATCTCAGTAAAGTAATCCTACCACCAGGAGATAGGAGACGTGAAGCCCATCCAGAAATCCTATTCCTGACTCTCATAATGAGGTCGTCGTACAAAAAGCTCCTCTTGGCCCCTTTAAATAGAGGAACTCCCAAGTATGTGAATGGTTGTCTCTGATGCGAAAAGCCAGTCAGAATCACGAGCCTGCGTATCTGAATGTCCGATGATCGCCTAGGTAGAATAAGACCACTCTTATCCCGGTTTACCAGTTGTCCAGAAACTCCCTCATAGTGTTCCAAACAGTCAAGAACCCTTTTGATAGACTTTTTCTGGCCATTGGCAAATATAATGATATCGTCTGCAAAGGCAAGATGTGAAACAATAGACATACCTCCATGTTGATACTGCATACTAGGATAGGCCTGGAACTTCTGGATGAGCAGGCGAGAGAAGTAATCAGCAGCTATAATGAACAAGGAAGGGGAGATAGGATCCCCTTGTCTGAGGCCACGTGTGGATGAGAAGAAACCACAAGGACGACCATTCAAGAGGACTGAGAAATGACATTTCGAGATACACCTTCTAATCCTGTCAATCCACAACTGGTCAAAACCAAACTCCGCAAGAATCGAGTAGATGAATCCCCAATCCATACGATCATATGCTTTGGCCATGTCAAGTTTCAACATAGTATTCCCTCCGCGCACTCTATCATCCAACGTATGCAAAAGCTCTTGAGTCAGTAATACATTATCTCCAATGAGGCGACCGGGAACGAAACCACTCTGCGGTGGGGAGATGATACGCGGCAGTAATGAACTCAATCTGGTATTCAACAGCTTAGTGATAAGTTTGTTGAAGACGGTGCAAAGGCTGATAGGTCTAAATTCTGTCCATTTACAAGCATTCTCCCACTTAGGGAGCAAAATAATAGACGTGGCAGAAAAACCTCGTGGCAAATGGCCTCCCTCAAAGAAATTGATGACAGCATCAAAAACATCATCTTTAATAATATCCCAACAATGCTGATAGAATAAGGATGAAAATCCATCAGGTCCAGCAACACTATCAGCATCAATACTGAAAATGGCCTCTCGCACCTCTTCAATTAAAGGGAGGCGGTTGAGTTGCATATTATCAGCCTCCGTCAGTATCCTGGGTATGATATTAGGACGGATGAGGTCCAAAGGCTGTGAAGGAGCAGCAAGTAGATCCTGAAAGAATGAGATTGCCGATCTCTGTATGTCAGTAGGGGTAGATAAAACTTCCCCTGTCTCCTTCGTGATATTCCTGATACGAGACTTGATCCGTCTTCCTTGGACCATAGAATGGAAATATCGTGTGTTGCGGTCTCCCTCACACACCCAACGGGAGCCAGCCTTTTGCTTCCAAAAACCCTCTTCAATGGCCAGGGTGCGGTTTAATTCAGCATGTGAACGATGAAGTGAATCCCTGTGTCCCGGTGTAGGGTCACTATCGAACTCAATCTCGGCACGGTCAACTCTCTCTTCAGCCTTCCTAACCCGTTGGAAAACATCCCCAAATACTTGCCGATTCCACCACCGTAATCCCTGTTTCAGCCTGAAGAATTTCTCCCAAAGAGCAGCCATCCCAGTAAGTTGAGTAGGGAATGACCACTTCTGAATGACAAAGGCTAAGAAATCATGATGTTTCATCCAAACATTGAGAAAACGAAACGGTCGTGGGCCCAAATCATCCTCAGAAGTCCAATGAAGGAGGGGCGAATGATCGGAAGAGGTCCGATTAAGATGGGTCACAGTAAATTGTCTACAAAAATCAGCAGCAATATGATTAATCAGGACTCTGTCCAACCTCTTACTGACTCTCCCATTCGTCCAGGTGAACTGGGACCCAGAAAATCCAGCATCCTCCAGACCACAATCAAGCATCATATCAGAAAAGGCAGTAGACCCACGATCTCTCCTACTGTGCCCTGTACGCTCGCCATCGTGAGTAATAACATTGAAGTCTCCCCCAACTAACCAAGGGTCATCCATAGAGATAGAAATATGGAGAAGACCTGCCTACAAATCCCTCCTAGTCGAAGCCTCACATGCTGCATAAACGGCCGTCAAGCAAATTGGTCTAGCAAATCTGGGATCAACCACTTTAACATGTAGAAACTGAGTGTGATCCTGAAGAACCGTAATATCCATACCAACACACCAGAAACACCAAATCTTATTCGATTCATTCTGAGCACCGTAGTCGAAGTGAAGATATCGGCGAACAAAATCAAAACTCTTATCCAATACCATAGGTTCCAAAATAACCAAGAAATAAACCTGATGAAGTAGAATAAGTTTCTTCAGGCGTCTGCGAGTAGCTACATTAGCTACACCCCGCACATTCCAGATGATGGCACTCATCTGGAAATGCGGGAGGAGGTATCTTGCGACCGACTCCTGGTCGCCATCCTAGAAATTGGAGTGCCTGTGACTTTAGCGGTCCTCTTACGACCAACTGGTACAAAACCATCATCCTCCGTTCTATCAACCATTCCAGCTAAATCATCAAAAGAAGATTTGCGGAAAGGACCCTGATGATGGACTTCAATCTGAGAGAAACTCTCAGAGTCTGACTGAGTAGATAAAGAAGCCTCTAAATTCTGCTGACAGTGTGTAGGTGAGACGTCACATCCAAACCAACCAAGTCCCGTGGCCTCTCCATCATATCCTCGAGAAGAGGATCGAAGTATATAGAACTACTAATTGCGTGGATAGTACTGATCGGCTCCAAGGACTGAGCAACTGGTTGAGCATCAGATTTGGAAATTGATTGGTCATGGTGGCCTACCAGTATGGGAGCAACTGCCGACTGAGCTGGTGGTATAGAAAAAGTGACATGGGGCTCGATAGTACGAGTAACGGGTGGAGCAGCCGAAGTCGTATCCGTATGAGCTGTAATCACTGTGGTAGGCGGGATAGTTGGAGGAATGGCCGTGATATTCTCGGAATTAGAATGGGAACTCAAAGAGGATGTGCCATCCTGTTGTTTCTGAGTGCGCTTAATCGGGGTCCATCTCTAGCGAGGCGCATTCGAAACTTCCTTTCCCTTACCCTTATCCTTAGCCGGGGCTGGTGGAGGCCTAGAATTTTGATCAGCAACCACAGGGGGTGCCAATGTTGGAGGCCTAGCATTTTGATTAGGAACCACAAAGGGTGCCAAAGGTGGAGGGGAATGTGCGCTACTAGGACATTTTTCATCCATATGTCCAAAATGTCTGCATCGAAAACAGAAATCCGGAACCTTATCATAGACAACTGGTTGCCAATATCCGCCCCATTTCTCCCGCTCAATCCAGACTCTATTAGGTAGCTTACATTCCAAATCAGCCTCAACACAAACTCTAGCTTCACTAGGCCGATGAAGATCACAAGTTGCTTCATCAATACGAAGTAGAAGCCTAATAGTCTTAGCTATGGCGAAGAGAGCACTCTTATCTCGAAAATGAATAGGAAGCAATGGGAATGACACCCAAACAGAAGCAATAGGAGCCTCATACTGTGGGCTGAAGTTAGGAGTCCATTTAAAGACCCGCATAGGACAACCATCAATGTACCAAGTAGGTTTGAGGAATAATCGTGAATAATCATCCTCGTGCGCCATATGAATAATAATGTGTGCATCATCAATTAAGCCAATCTCATAATCACCAGTAAATCCAATGCGCATGAAGTTTTCACGTACTTTATTCATAGAGGGTTTACGATGCACAAATTTACCAACAAGGGTAAACCTGTAAGCCTCGGCCAGAAATAGCTCATCTGATTCATCAAAGAAAACTGCAGGCTCACCATGATGAATGTATGGTTCCTTCGAAACCAATCTCCGATATCTGGAGTCCTCTGGGGCACGGAGAACATTAGCAAATGATTTCTTTTGACTCCTTTCAACTTGAGTAATTGCAGGTTTACAATTCAGTGCTGCAGCATAAGATCGAGGGTTCTGGGTAGCCCCTGCTATTACAGTAGGTGGGCCAATTGGTCTAGAAGAGCTCGGAGCATTAGATTCAGCTGGGATGGACCTATTATGTGTATTACGAGTCTGTTGGGTACGACTCTGGTGTCCACTAGCCAATTTGGAGGCACCACTATCAGTTCCGGGGTTAGCCCGTGAGGATGGTTCAAAATTGGATGTGAGATTCTTCAAACTATTGGTCGAAGTTGTAGGGGGAGGATCTAATTTCGATGTAGGATGTTCCTTAACAATGGTGGAAGCCGAGGTACCCAAAATTGGCATTATAGGAATTTCACTAACCATATGTGTAGGGATATGTGTGGGATTCAATTGATCAGAAATTCTACCAACTGACGCATTACCCATGATCGTTTGACCTTCACTAATATTCGTACAAGTTGAATTTGGTGCCAAAACCTCAACATCATTACCAATTGAAGCATTAAAAGAAGCATCACATTCAAGCACTTGTGAAGATTTAATTTTCTCAATTTGAGCACTAATTGGCACGATTGGGTGTTGACCCATAACAATACCATCATCAATTAACGTTTTCCACATCGAATTAGCTATATGGAGCAAAGAAGAATCATCAAAATTAAGAAAGCCGAGTTTTTCGCACGTACCTTTAATAGCAGTCAACAATTGATCGGGTTTCGAATGAAATTGGTGGAGACCCATTATCGGGGAAGTTGCACAAGGCTGGGAGGGTGCTATCCCAGGTGGTCCACCAGCTTGGGTGGCCTGGGTTGCACCAGAAGTGGCTGAAACCTCCTTTCCCGTTCGCGAGTTCAAGGCAGCAGAATTTTCAAAACCAAATTCAGGTTGATTGGAGCCAAATTGAAGGATGCCCAATACATGGCTAGGTTCACCAGGTAAGGAAGCACCTATCCCAGGTGGTGCGCCACCCAGATTCGCCGGGACGGCGCCGGAAATCGAGCTAGAAATGGCCGATTTCGCTGTCTTCGCGAGTGCCTGGACGTGTGACTCAAATTCGGCCTGATTCAGATCAAATTGGGTGAGACCCAGGCCTGGGCTAGGTGCGCCAGGTGTGGGCGAACCTAGCCCAGTAGGTCCGACACCTGGGTTCACCGTGCCGGCGCCGGAAATGGCCAAAGTTTCTGACTGTGTCGCGACAGTCGCGATTTGAAGAGCTTCTGGGCAAAATTGAATCTGATTTCTTGGTGATAATGATGAATTGAAGCCATGGTTGGTTTCGCCTATGTGTGGGCTTTCTTCTAGCATGGAGCTCCGGTCATGGGTGTCGCAGGAAGTGCAGTTTCCGGCAGATTGAGCATTTGTAGGCAATTTTCTTAAAATGGTGATATCTCCTTCATTTTTGGGCGAAATTGCATGATTCTTGTTGGTAAATGAAGCTGAATTCAAGGGCTTGCTTGTGGTACCAAAATCTAGAGGTTTGGGAGGTTGATTTTTTTTCGGGATTTTGGTGCATTTTTGGCCAATTCTAGAGAGAAGGGAGAGCATTTGAGCCTAGAGAGAGAAAGTAAAAGGTTTAGGGTTTAGGGGTTTTGGGGTTTGGGGTTTGGGGTTTCGGGTTTCGGGTTTAGGGTTTCGGGTCTAGGGTCTTGGGGTTTGGGTGTGGGGTTTGGGTTTAGGGTTTGGGGTTTGGGGGTTTGGGGTTTGGGGTTTAGGGTTTAGGGTTTTAGGGTTTAGGGTTTAGGGTTTTTTTTTTTTTTTTTGTGTGGAAGGAGGGCGGTACCTCCGAGATTTTATTAATATGCCTCACTTGTGGCGGAGGAATACCGTGGTTACAACTGAAGTAAAGCAAAGCAATAAATGAGGAAGTACTACTTCCCTTACAGTTAAAGTAAATGAAAGCAGTAAATGAGGAAGTACTACTTCCCTTACAGCAAAAGTAAAGTAAAGCAGTAAATAAGGAAGTACTACTTCCCTTACAAAAGGAGTTGCGTAAAACAGTAAACAATGAAGTACTATATCCTTAAGAAAATGAGCAAATGTGAACAATTGTAGACAAAAACAAGCAACAGAATAAGTAAATGCAAAAAACAGATAAACTATCACAAAATCAAATTCTGAAGCTGGGTAAATCATATCTACCAATCTGAAGAAGTGCCCTAATGTGTCGTGGTAAATTAGTAGGTCCATATACCTGGTATCTGCGATGGTGCCAGCCCTCAGTAGCAAGTGCATCTGCAACTTGATTTCCCTCTCTAAAGATATGGGAAATCGTATCTCTATCGAATGATAGACAATCCACAATCTGTCGGAGTATGCCCTGGATAGTCCACGGACCCCCGCCTCTGAGGATACAATGAATCGCCACACTAGAGTCTGCTTCAACCCATATATCTGACAGTCCAAGATCTCTAGCTAGCAGAATACCATCATGAATAGCCCTAAGTTCAGCTTCTAAAATCAAGCATGGTCCTTCGAATCCCATAGGAAACGCGCAAAAATGCTCTCCAACTTTTTCAAGACGACCTTAGGAGGTCGCATAATCTGGAAGAGGTACAATGGTAGGGACGATAAAATTGATCTCAGTAAAGTAATCCTACCACCAGGAGATAGGAGACGTGAAGCCCATCCAGAAATCCTATTCCTGACTTTCATAATGAGGTCGTCGTACAAAAAGCTCCTCTTGGCCCCTTTAAATAAAGGAACTCCCAAGTATGTGAATGGTTGTCTCTGATGCGAAAAGCCAGTCAGAATCACGAGCCTGCGTATCTGAATATCCGATGATCGCCTAGGCAGTATAAGACCACTCTTATCCCGGTTTACCAATTGTCCAGAAACTCCCTCATAGTGTTCTAAGCATTCAAGAACCCTTTTGATGGACTTTTTCTGGCCATTGGCAAATATAATGATGTCGTCTGCAAAGGCAAGATGTGAAACAATAGACATACCTCCAGGGTTTAGGGTTTAGGGTTTTAGGGTTTAGGGTTTAGGGTTTAGGGTTTAGGGTTTAGGGTTAGGGGTTAGGGTTTAGGGTTTAGGGTTTAGGGTTTAGGGTTTAGGGTTTAGGGTTTTTTTTTTTTAGTGGAAGGAGGGCGGTACCTCCGAGAGTTTTATTAATATGCCCTCACTTGTGGCGGAGGAATACCGTGGTTACAACTGAAGTAAGGCAAAGCAATAAATGAGGAAGTACTACTTCCCTTACAGTAAAAGTAAAGAAAAGCAGTAAAAGAGGAAGTACTACTTCCCTTACAATGAAAGAAGCAATAAGCGAGGAAGTACTACTTCCCTTACAAAATGAGTAATCTAAAACAGTAAAAGAGGAATTATCACTATCCTTATAACAAAAATAAAGTAAAGCAGTAAACAAGGAAGTACTACTTCCCTTACACGTGAAGTTACGAAAAATAGTGAACGAGGAAGTACTAAGTACCATAGAAATTAAGCAAAAGTAAGAAATGTAAACAGAAACAAGAAAAGCAGTAACAGAAAGAAGCAGGTAACCTGTAACAAAATTAAACTCTGAAACTGGGTAAACCATACCTGTCTATCTGAAGGAGGGCTCTAATGTGCCTTGGTAATTCAGTAGGGCCATATACCTGGTATCTGCGATGGTGCCAGCCCTCAGTAGCAAGTGCATCTGCCACTTGATTCCCCTCTCTGTAGATATGGGAAACCGTATCTCTGTCGAATGAAAGAAAGTCTACAATCTGGCGAAGTATACCCTGTATGCTCCATGGACCACCACCTCGAAGAATGCAGTGGATAGCCACACTGGAGTCTGCCTCAACCCAAATGACCGATAGTCCAAGATCTCTCGCTAGCAGAATACCATCGCGAATAGCCCTCAGTTCAGCTTCTAAGATCAAACACTGCCCATACGATGCTGAGAAGGCGCCGATGCGCTCCCGGCCGTGGTCCCTAATGATGCCTCCCCCACTTGCAATCCCATCCTTGACACGACCATCGGTATTGATCTTGACCGATCCAATAGATGGGGTACGCCACCGCACCATAATAGGAGGGGGAGATGTAGGAAGGGTCAAATAAACACCAAACAAAGGAGCGACCATATATCATCCCGCCAATGTAGCGGTCGAAATAATCTACCAAGATGAATGAATGAAATCATACGGTAGACCCTCCATATGATACGCCTCGAACTCATGTTAATGCTCCTGTGCTTCGCATCATTTCTCTCGGTCCAAATAAACCAAAAAATCAAAAGAGGGATAATGATGCGAATATGCCCGTTCCGTGTAAACTGTCCGGAGTACCTCCAACGAAGGAATCTCTGTCTAACACTTTCTCCTGGACACATGGTGATTTGAAATAAATCCCCAAAATGCTGCCATACATGCTCAAATGCCGTCAAGAAAGATGTGAGTGATGGTCTCGATAGCAGAGCAACACTGACATTTAGAAGCCAATTGAATGCCAGTCCTTCTTTGAATAATAACATCCACTGGTATCAAGTTCTGCCATAATCTCCAACAGAAAAGGGAAACAGTTGGAGGTATTACAGGGTTCCATAATAAACGGAATGAATCTTGAGCTGGCTTGCTAGTACGGATGAGTTGCCAAGCTGATTTAGTGGTAAATCTACCATCGGAGGTTGCCCTCCAGAAAATGCGATCCGCAGCATCAAGGCAAAGAGGAATAGAGGTAATCTGTTCTACTATAACTGATGGAAGAATCTGCATTAATCGCCCAAAATCCCATCCAGTATCTCCAAAGAATTCCTGCACCCTGACAGATGTATGCTGTCTGTGAGGCAAGAGAGATGCCAATGTAGTCTCGCCCATCCAGCAATCATGCCAAAAGAAAATCTGCCCAAGACCGAGATGCCATGCAATATGTGGCTCAGCACGTGGTCCAAATCTTTTCAATCTCTTCCAAACCGGGGAGGCTGAATGAGGAACAGTTGCAAGTGATGGATGTATCCCTTTACAATATTTGCCCAGTAAGAACTGAGCCCAAAGCGATCCTTGAGACCTAAACTGCCACCATAATTTGAGAGAGAATGTGTCCACTGTATCATGTAATCGTCTAAAGCCAAGACCCCCCTCATCAGTAGGCTGACATATCTCCTTCCAACTCCGCCAATGTAATCGACGTGCATGGTCCTTCGAATCCCATAGAAATCGGGCAAAAATGCTCTCCAACTTTTTCAAGACGACCTTAGGGGGTTGCATAATCTGGAAGAGGTACAGTGGTAGGGATGATAGAACGGATCTCAGAAGTGTAATCCTACCACCAGGAGATAGGAGACGTGAAGCCCATCCAGATATCCTATTCCTGACTTTCATAATTAGGTCATCGTACAAGAAGCTCCTCTTGGCCCCTTTAAATAAAGGAACTCCTAAGTAAGTGAGTGGTTGTCTCTGATGCGAAAAACCAGTGAGAATCACGAGTCTGCGTATCTGAATATCCGATGATCGCCTGGGCAGAATAAGACCACTCTTATCCCGATTTACCAACTGTCCAGAGACTCCTTCATAGTGTTCCAAACAGTCAAGAACCCTTTGAATAGACTTTTTCTGGCCGTTAGCAAATATAATGATGTCGTCTGCAAAGGCAAGATGTGACACAATAGACAAACCTCCATGTCGATACTGCATACTGGGATAGGCCTGGAAAGTCTGGGTGAGCAGTCGAGAAAAGTAGTCAGCAGCTATAATGAACAAGGAAGGGGATATAGGGTCTCCTTGTCTGAGGCCACGTGTGGATGAGAAGAAACCACAAGGCCGCCCATTCAAGAGGACAGAGAAACGGCATTCCGAGATACACCTTCTAATCCTGTCAATCCACAATTGGTCAAAACCAAACTCTGCAAAAATCGAGTAGATGAATCCCCAATCCATACGATCATAAGCCTTGGCCATGTCAAGTTTCAGCATTGTATTCCCTCCGCGCACTCTATCGTCCAACGTATGCAACAGCTCCTGGGTAAGTAAAACATTATCTCCAATGAGGCGACCGGGGACGAAGCCACTCTGCGGGGGGGAAATGATACTCGGCAGTAAGGAACTCAATCTGGTATTCAACAGCTTGGTGATTAGTTTGTTGAAGACCGTGCATAAGCTGATAGGTCTGAATTCCGTCCATTTACAAGCATTTTCCCGCTTAGGAAGCAAAATAATAGACGTGGCAGAGAAACCTCGCGGCAAATGGCCTCCTTCAAAGAAATCAATGACAGCATCAAAGACATCATTTTTAATAATATCCCAACAGTGCTGATAAAATAGGGATGAAAATCCATCAGGTCCAGCAACACTATCAGCATCAATACTGAATATGGCATCTCGCACCTCATCGATTAAAGGCAGGCGGTTGAGTTCCATATTATCACCTCCGTCAAAATTTTGGGTACTATATTAGGGCGGATGGGGTCCAAGGGTCATGGAGGAGCAGCAAGTAATTCCTGAAAGAATGAGATTGCCGATCTCTGTATGTCAGTAGGGGTAGATAGAACTTCCCCTGTCTCCTTCGTGATAGTCCTGATACGAGACTTGATTCTTCTGCCTTGGACCATAGAGTGGAAATATCGTGTGTTGCGGTCTCCCTCACACGCCCAACGGGAACCACCTTTTGCTTCCAAAAACCTTCTTCAATTGCTAGGGTAAGGTTTAATTCGGCTTGTGAACGATGAAGTGAATCTCTATGTTCCGGTGTAGGGTCACTATCAAACTCAATCTCGGCATGATCAACTTTAGCCTCAGCGTCCCTAACCCGTTGGAAAACATCTCCAAAAACATGTCGGTTCCACCACCGTAAACCCTGTTTCAGCCTGAAGATTTTCTCCCAAAGAGCAGCCATTCCCGTAAGATGAGTAGGGAGTGACCACTTCTGAGAGACAAACGTTGAAAAGTCATGATGTTTCGTCCACACATTGAGGAAGCGGAACGGTCGCGGGCCCAAATCATCCTCAGAAGTCCAATGAAGAAGGAGGGGCGAATGATCGGAAGAGGTCCGATTAAGGTGGGTCACAGTAAGTTCTCTACAGAAATCAGCAGCAATAGGATTAATCAGGACTCTGTCCAACCTCTTACTGACTCTACCATTCGTCCAGGTGAACTGGGACCCCGAAAAACCAACATCCTCCAGACCACAATCGAGCATCATATCAGAAAAGGCAGTAGACCCACGATCTCTCCTACTGTGCCCTGTACGCTCGCCATCGTGAGTGATAACATTGAAGTCGCCCCCAACTAACCAAGGGTCGTCCATGGAGATGGAAATGTGGTGAAGACCCGCCCACAAGTCCCTCCTAGTCGAAGCCTCACATGCTGCATAAACGGCCGTCAAGCAAACTGGTCTAGCAAGTCTGTGATCAACCACTTTAACATGCGAACCGAGTGTGATCCTGAAGAACAGTAATATCCGTACCAACACACCAGAAAAACCAAATCTTATTCGATTCATTCTGCGCACCGTAGTCGAAGTGAAGATGTCGGCGAACAAAATCAAAACTCTTTTCCAATACCATAGGTTCCAAAATAACCAAGAAATAAACCTGATGCAGTAGAGTAAGTTTCTTCAGGCGTCTGCGAGTAGCTACACTAGCTACACCTCGCACATTCCAGATGATGGCACTCATCTGGAAACGCGTGAGGAGGTATCCCGCGACCGACTCTGGTCGCCATCCTAGAAACCGAGGTGTTAGTGACTTTAACGGTCTTCTTCCGACCAACTGGAACAAACCCATCATCCTCCGTTCTGTCAACCATACCTGCCAAATCATCAAACGAGGATCGTCGGAAGGAACCCTGATGATGGACTTCAATCTGAGAGAAACTCTCAGAATCTGACTGAGTAGATAAAGAAGCCTCAAAATTCTGCTGACAGTGTGTAGGTGAGGCTGGCACATCCACACAGTCAATCTCGTGTGCACTACTGATCGGACCGAGGACAAAGCGGCGGTTGAACATCAGATATGGAAGTTGGTTGGGCATGATGGTCCATTAAAATGGGAGCTACAGTTGACGGATCTGGTGGTATCGAAAAAGTGACATGTGGATCAATGGTACTAATGGCGGGTGGAGCAGTCGAAGTAGTAGCCGTATGAGCAGCCACAACTGTAATAGACGGAATAGTTGGGGGTATGGACGCAATATTCTCGAAATTGGACTGGGAACTCAAGGATGTCCCATCCTGTCTATTCTGATTGCGCTTAATTGGGGTCCATCTCTGGCGAGGTACAGTGAAGACTTCCTTTCCTTTACCCTTATCCTTAGCCGGGGCCGGTGGAGCCCTAGCATTTTGATTAACAACCACAGGGGGTGCTAGTGGTGGAGGCCTAGCGTTTTGATTAACAACCACGGGGGGTGCGAGTGGTGGAGGGGGATGGGAGCTACTAGGACATTTTTCATCCATATGTCCAAAATGTCTGCATAAAAAACAGAAATTCGGAACCTTATCATAGACAACAGGTTGCCAATATCCACCCTATTTCTCCCGCTCAATCCAGACTCTATCAGATAGTCTACATTCTAAATCAGCCTCAACACAAACCCTAGCTTTACTAGGCCGACGAAGTTCAGAAGTTGCTTCGTCAATACGAAGGGGGAGCCCAATAGTTTTAGCTATGGCGAAAGAGCACTCTTATCCCCAAAATGAATATGGAGCATTGGAAATGACACCCAAACAAGCAATAGGAGCCTCATACTGTGGGGGTAAAATTAGGAGTCCATTTGAAGACCCTCATAGGACAACCATCAATGTACCAAGTGGGTTTGAGGAATAATCGAGAATAATCATCCTCGTGCGCCATATGAATAATAATGTGTGCATCATCAATTAAGCCAATCTCATAATCACCAAAAAAACCAAAGCGCATAAAGTTTTCGCGTACCTT